>JAESUZ010005202.1:1800000-2213621 GCA_017311185.1 Proteles cristata cristata
CACGACATATCATCGTAAAAATGGCAAAATACAAGGACAAAGAGAGAATTTTGAAAGCAGCTAAGGAGAAAAGAGCCCTAACATACAAAGGGAAACCTATTAGAGTGGTGACAGCCCTATCTACTGAAACTTGACAGGCCAGAAAGGAATGGCAAGAGATCTTCAAGGTGATGAACAATAAAAATATGCAGCCAAGAATCCTCTCTCCAGCAAGCCTGTCATTCAAAATAGAAGGAGAGATAAAAACCTTTACAAATAAACAGAAACTGAAAGAATTTGTCACCACTAAGACAGCCCTACAAGAAATCCTGAGGGGAATGCTCTGAAGGAAAGATTGCAAGGAACAAAGATACCAGAGACACCACTACAAACATGAACCCTACAAAAGATACAAAGACTCTAAACACACATATTTCAATAATAACACTGAATGTAAATGGGCTGAATGCTCCAATCAAAAGACATAAGGTAGCAGAATGGATAAAAAAACAAAATACACCTATATGCTGTCTATAAGAAACTCATTTTAAACTGGAAGATACCTTCAGATTAAAAGTAAGGGGATGGAGAAATATATATCATGCTACAGGAAATCAAAAGAAAGCCGGAGTAGCGATACTTATATCAGACAAAGCGGACTTTAAATTAAAAACAATCACAAGAGATGAAGAAGGGCACTACATAATAATTACAGGGTCTATCCATCAGGAAGAACTAACAATCATAAATGTCTACGCACCGAATATGGGAGCACCTAAATATCTAAAACAATCACAAACAGAAACAAGCTTATAGATAAGAATGTGCTAATAGCAAGGGATTTTAATATTCCGCTTACAGCAATGGATAGGTCAACCAGACAGAAAATCACTAAAGAAATAATGGACTTGAAAGACACATTGGACCAGATGGATCTGACAGATATATTTAGAACTTACATCCTGAGGCCAGGGAATTCACTTTCTTCTCAAGTGCGCATGGCACATTCTCCAAGATAGATCACATACTGGGACATAAAGCAGCCCTCAATAAATATAAAAGAATAGAGATCATACCATGCACACTGTCAGATCATAATGCTTTGAAACTTGAAATCAATTACAGGAAGAAGTCTGGAAAACCTCCCAAAACATGGAGGTTAAAGAACATCCTACTAAAGAATGAATGGGCCAACCAGGCAATTAGAGAGGAAATTTAAAAATATATGGAAACAAATGAAAATGAAAACACAACAATTCAAAATCTATGGGATGTGGCAAAGGCAGTCCTAAGAGGAAAGTACATTGCTCTCCAGGCCTATTTCAAGAGATTAGAAAAAGTGCAAGTCCAAAATCTAACAGCTCACCTAAAGGAACTAGAGGCAGAGCAACAAGAACGCCCTAAACCCAGTAGAAGAAGAGAAATAGTAAAAATTAGAGCAGAAATAAACAACATAGAGACCAAAGAAACAATTGAACAGATCAATGAAACCAAGAGTTGGTTTTTTGAAAAAGTAAACAAAATTGACAAGCCTCTAGCCAGACTTATCCAAAAGAAAAGATAGAGCACCCAAAGAGACAAAATTATGAATGAAAATGGATTTATTACAACCAATCCCTCAGAAATACAAGCAATTATCAGGGAATACTATGAAAAATTATATGCCAACAAATTGGACAACTTAGAAGAAATGGACAAATTCCTCAACACACACTCACTACCAAAATTCAATGGAGAAGAGATGGAAAATCTGAGCAGACCCATGACTAGTGAAGAATCTAATGAGTTATCAAAAATCTCCCAACAAATAAGAGCCCTGGACCTGATGGCTTCCCTGGGGAATTCTACCAGACGTTTAAAACAGAATTAATCCCAATTCTTCTCAAGCTATTCCAAAAAATAGAAATCGAAGGAAAACTCCTGGATTCACTTAATGAAGCCAGCATCACTCTGATTCCCAAGCCAGATAGAGATCCAGCATAAAAAGAGAACTACAGGCCAATATCCTTGATGAATACGGATGCAAAAATCCTCAACAAGATCCTTGCCAATCGAATCCAGCAGCATATAAAAAGAATCATCCACCAAGTTTAAGTGGGATTCATTCCTGGGTTACAAGGCTGGTTCAACATTCCAAATCAATCAATGTGTTAATCCCATCAATAAAAGAAAAGATAAAAACCATATGATCCTGTCAATAGATTCAGAAAAAGCATTTGACAAAATACAGCATCCCTTCTTAATAAAGACTCTAGAGAAAGTCGGGATAGAAGGAACCTACTTAAACATCATCAAAGCCATCTATGAGAAGCCTTCAGCTAATATCATCCTCAATGGGGAAAAACTGAGAGCTTTGCCTTTGAGATCAGGAACACGACAGGGATGTCCACTCTCACCACTGTTGTTTAACATAGTGTTGAAAGTCCTAGCATCAGCCATCAGACACCAAAAAGAAATCAAAGGCATCAGAATTGGCAAAGAAGAAGTCAAACTTTCACTCTTCGCAGATGACATGACACTCTGCATCGAAAACCCGACAGACTCCACCAGAAGCCTACTAGAACTGATCCAAGAATTCAGCCAAGTTGCAGGGTACAAAATCAACATACAGAAATCGGTTGCATTTTTATATACCAACAATGAAGCAACAGAAAGAGAAATCCAGAAACTGATCCCATTCACAATTACAAAATACCATAAAATACCTCGGAATAAACCTAACCAAGGATACAAGAGATCTGTATGATGAAAACTATAGAAATCTTTGAAGGAAATTGAAGAAGACACAAAGAAATGGAAAAACATTCCATGCTCATGGGTAGGAAGAATAAATATAGTTAAGACGTCATTACTACCCAAAGCTATCTACACATTCGATGCAATTCCAATCAAAATTGCACCAGCATACTTCTCAAAACTAGAACAAACTATCCCAAAATTTGTATGGAACCACGAAAGACCCTGAATAGCTAAAGTAATACTGAAACATAAAACCAAAACGGGAGGGATCACCATCCCAGACTTTAGCCTCTACTCCAAAGCTGTCATCATCAAGACAGTATGGTATTGGCACAAAAGCAGACACATAGACCAATGGAACAGAATTGAGAACTCAGAAGTGGACCCCAAACTATACAGCCAACTAATTTTTGACAAAGCAGGAAAGACTATCCAGTGGAAAAAAGACAGCCTTTTTAACAGATGGTGTTGGGAGAATTGGACAGCAACATGCAGAAGAATGAAACTAGATCATTTTCTCACACCATGCACAAAAATAAACTCAAAATGGAAAAGGACCTGAACGTGCCACAGAAAACTATTAACACCCTGTAGGAGAGAGAATGCAGGAAACAACCTCCTTGACCTCCACCCCAGCAACTTCTTACTTGACACATCCCCAAAAGCAAGGGAATCAAGAGCAACAATAAACTATTGGGACCTCATCAAGATTAAAAGCTTCTGCACAGCCAAGGAAACAACCCACAAAAGTAATAGGAAACCGAAGGAATGGGAAAAGATAGTTGCAAATGACATATCAGATAAAAGGTTGATATCCAGAATCTATAAGGAACTCACTAAACTCCACACCCGAAAAACAAACAACCCAGTGAAGAAATGGGCAGAAGTTATGAACAGACTCTTCTCCAGAGAGGACATCCAGATGGCCGACAGACACATGAAACGATGCTCAGCATCCCTCCTCATCAGGGAAATACAAATCAAAACCACACTGAGGTACCACCTCACACCAGTCAGAGTGGATTAAATGAGCAAATCAGAGATCTCTAGATGCTAGTGAGGATGTAGAGACATGGGCACCCTCCTACACTGTTGGTGGGAATGTAAACTGGTACAGCCCCTCTGGAAAACAGTGTGGAGGTTCCTCAGGAATCTAACAATAGAAGTCCCCTATGACCCAGCAATAGCACTGCTAGGAATACCTAATTGATACAGAAATGCTGATGCATAGGAGCACATGTACCCCAATGTTCATAGAAGCACTCTCAACAATAGCTAAAACATGGAAAGAGCCTAAGTGTCCATCAACGGACGAATGGATCAAGAAGATGTGGTTTATGGAATACTACATGGCAATGAGAAACAATGAAATCTGGCCTTGTGTAGCAACATGGATGGACCTTGAGGGTGTTATGCTTAGTGAAATAAGTCAGGCAGAGAAGGACAAATATCATATGTTTGCACGTATAGGAGGATTAGGAGGAACTTAACTGAGGACCATGGGGGAGAAGAAGGGCGGAAATGGTAGGGGAAAGGGGGAGAGGCAAACCATGAGAGACTCTTGAATGCTGAGAACAAACTAAGGACTGATGGATGTGGGAGGGCGGGGCAAGGGGGAAAATGGGCATGGAGGAAGGCACTTGTGGGGATGATCCCTGGGGGTTATATGGAAACCAACTTGACAATAAACTATTTGTAAAAAAATAAAATAAAAAAGAAACAATATCTTATCTAAACTCTCTGGACATATTAATTAGAAGTAGTTTATTGTTTGTTTGTACTCTCTTCTCTAATCTGAATTTTATTGTTTTTCCTTCAGGATTAGTTGTCTCATTTGTTCACCTTTACTCTTTACTCTTTTTTTTTTTTTTTTGAACTATTAACTTTTTCAGACAGTAACAGATTCTTAATTGGTCACTGATAAACATAAAATAAAAGAACTGGTAGACTCTGGGGCTGGCAGGGGTTTCCTCTGTTGTAACAGGCCTATTTTTTGAATGAGGGAAGGTGCACAATGTGTGTGTGTGTGTGTGTGTGTGTGTGTGTGTGTCTGTTTGTGTGTGTGTGTGTGTGTATGTTATTTGAGGTGTTACTGTGATATTTCTAGGGTGTAAGTGTGAAGCAGCCATATAGGTAAAAATTCAGGTACATTCAATTAGTAAACAAGGCCAGTCTGACTAATGTGAACAAACCCTCAATCTAGGAGCCATGAAACTCCCTCAACATATCACTCAATCGAGGGGAACCTCGGTGGCTCTGTCAGTTAAGCATCCTACTTCAGCTCAGGGCATGATCTCACAGTTTGTGGGATCGAGCCCCGCATCAGGCTCTGTGCTGGCAGCTAGCTCAGAGTCTGGAGCACGCTTTGGATTCTGTCTCTGTCTCTCTCTCTGACCCTCCCCTACTCACACACACTCTCTCTCTCTCAAAAATAAATGAAACATAAAAAGAAATTCAGAGTTGCAAACATATCACTCAATCTATATCTGGCACTGAAGCAAATGTCACTTCTTAATGCACAGGAATGGGGGTGGCCTGAACATGCACATATCTTTCAGTTTGATTCTCCATCAATCATCCTTATCTCTGCCCTTCCTCCCACACCCTCTCTTCCTTAGCCCCTGACTCTAGGGAGGCTGCACTGTGCAAAATTGTTACCAGTTCCACTGCAGCTTTTTCTGTTGAATATACTGAGCGATAGCTCTTTTTATTCTAATATATCCATCAAGGTGCTTCCATCAGTCTTATGTCTTCTAGAAATTCATTCTAATCTTTTGACTGCCGATGTTTCTCTGCTGCCATTCTCAGAAGCTCTGCAGATTTATTCACTTTCATATGTGAAAGAATGTTTCTTCTTCATCAGTGAAGAAACTGAACCCTCCATGGATTTTTGAGATAGAAAAAAATTTAATGAAATTTTTAACTCTAATAATGGGAACTAGAAGCCTGTAAGAATTGTTTAATGTTATTTATAAATAAAAGCAACAAACGTATTTAAAGTCCATACCAAAGAAGTATTCCTATATGTATATATATATATACATATATATATATGTATATATATATATATATATATAAATCCTTTCTATAGTATTTCTACAAATTGCCAAAGTTAAACTAAAAGAGTGAGAAAGAATTCAAAGAGAAAAACATTTTTGTAGATCTGAAAATCATAAATCTCTAGATAATATATTTGCAAAGACAAATAACTGTTACAAATATAATTTCAATACATATAGCTGAAAAAGAGTTAAGTATTTGTATATCACCCTGAAAACACTTGTAATTTATTAAACTGAGATAAAGCTAAAATGTCATAACTAGAAAAAATGGCTACAGGATATGAAAAGTAAGTTGAAAAATGAAATGACTGGTAAATACATTTTAAAAACTTTTAAATTATGGGGAAATATTCAACTTTTCAGCAGATGCAATATGATTCATTTGGATACAAGTTTCAAAAACACAATTCAATCTAATTTAAACTAAAAAAGGAATGTATTAAAAGGATGCTGATGTAGTTTACCTAATCAAAAGAAGAGGTACAAACCCCAGTGTGCTTCTGGGGATTCTATGTGGTCCAGTGCTTCTAAGACATTTATTCTCTTTGAGTGACTCTCATATGTTCAACTCTCAACTTCGATAGTCTTGTCTGATGTAGAAAGGAAACTTGACAACCAGTTCACAGAGATACATCTACCTTATTTAGTGGCCATGGAGGAGAGTTCTTGTTTATTGGGAAGGACCCTGACCTACCTTGGCACACATGCCTACCATGAACCAGTGAATATGGCTAGGTGCCCTGTGACTACACCAAAACTAGTTCCCCTGCTAAGCCCTGTGGTCACAGGGTAGTGACTGGGTTGATTTGCTGGCCAGATGAAACAAGAGCTACTTAGCTGTGTAATGAGTGAAGAGGAGGTTTTCTTAAAAGGAATATGTTGCAAAATTGGGGAACAAAATGTTTCTGAATCCTTTCTTGACAGTCACTTCCATCCATGAGAATTTGAAAGATGTTGATCTACTAGAAAGAGTAGTACATGGGAAATAAAATATCACTTCTCTGTGGCTGCATCATTGCTGGCTATCACAAGGGTTTACTGCCCAAAAAGAGATTGGAGCACACAGCCTGTATTACCTAAAGACCAACAGGGAACAGAATTTTCGTGCAGTTCTAATCTCTTTCTCATGTGTTCACCAAAATCCCACGTGGTGAGATCTGTCAAGCCTTTGAGTGGTCTTTAATAAAAAATAAAAAACAGAGAAAAAGTTGAATGGGTTCCAAGGCTCAGCTTTCTGATCTTAAAACATAAGATGAGCAGTAGGGGCATCTGGATGGCTAAGTCGGTTGAGTGTCCCACTTAGGATCAGGTCATGATCTCGCGGTTCATAGGTTCCAGCTCTGCATTGGGCTCTGTGCTGATGGATAGCTCAGAGCTTAGAGCCTGCTTCAGATTCTGTGTCTCCTTCTCTCTCTGACCCTCACCTACTCATGCTTTCTCTCTCTCTCTCTCTCTCAGAAAAAAAAAAACACATTAAAAAACCCCATAAGAAAAACAGAAAAAAGGGCCCACATTCATAAGCATGATTCCTTAGCAAGTACTGTCGCCCAATCAGTGAACAGAACTTTGTCCTATTAGATTAGTGACCATGTTGGAGGAGGCAGCAAGAACATAGACGAAAGAAAGGAATGGGCAATCCTTTGAGCTTATATGTAACTAATCCAAACATAAGTTTATGTTCTTATATGATCACTTGGATACTAGTCATGAATTTTCAATTCTCATTATAGATACAGTGGGCTTTATTCATAAAATTCAATAATAGGAGACTACTATAGAGACTGTTAAGTCTAAGTGCTTTATTTTATACTAAACTGATATTCTGTATAAATAAATTACTCTTTGAATTTGGGCTTCCTAAATTGTGTGTGTGCTTTCTATTATATGTATCTGTCTTTCTACAATTAAGAAGATTGCTTCTTCATTAAACAATACCTACTTATCTGTATCTTTCTCTATCAATCAATATAATATCATCTATGTATCTCTGTAATGTTAAGATTGTGTATACTTAATAAGATGCTGTACAATAACGAATTTCTTTTTTTGTTTTTGTTTTTGTTTTTATTTTTTTTTGAGAGAGAGACAGGGTGAGCAGGGGAGGGTCAGAGAGAGAGGGAGACAGAATCTGAAGCAGGCTTCAGGCTCTGAGCTGCCAGCACAGAGCCCGATGTGGGATGTGAACCCACGAACAGTGAGATCATGACCTGAGCCGAAGTCAGACGCTCAACCGACTGAGCCACCCAGGCATCCTTACAATAACTAATTTCTATCTCTTGGGCCAGGCTCATTAAAATTGTATCCTGTCTTTTCTATTTTTTTTAATTAAAAATAACTTTAATTCCTGAAGTTTTACCACTAACATATATAGGTTTATTTCAAAGTTTTATTTCCTATGTGTAGGGGAAATACTTTTTCATGTTTATGGGTATCTTTACTTTTTAATTGCTTAATTTTCTTCCCTAATTTTTCATGCAATATGTATATTAGGCACCTCCAAACAGATAGATACACACAGAGATATATAACCCATACACATACACACATTCTGCAGTAGTCTTCCTAGGGTAATAGTTCAAGTTAGAAATTTTTATTTTTATTTTTTAGAAATGGGGTAATAGGCACTGATTTTCTGTTTTGGAATGTTTATGTATTTTTGAGAGAGAGAGAGAGAGAGAGAAAGAGTGAGAGACAGACAGACACAAATATAGGCACATAGATCAATAGAACAGAATAGAAAATTCAGAAATGAACCCACAACTATAAGGCAACCTACAGTATGGGAAAAGATATTTGAAAGTGACATATACAATGAAGGTTTATCATCTCAATTATATATAAAACATAACACCCAAAGAACAAATAATCTAATTATGAAAGGAGCAGAGGACATGAACAGACATTTTTCCAAAGAAGATATACATCTGGCCAACAGACTCATGAAAAGATGCTCAACATCACTGGTCATCACAGAAATGCAAATCAAAACTACAATGAAATACCACCTCACACCCATCAGAATGGCTAAAAACAACACAGGAAACAACAGGTGCTGGCAAGGATTTGAAGAAAGAGGAAACCTCTTGCACTGTTTTTTGTTTGTTTGTTTGTTTTTGTTTTTTTAAGGTTTCTTAAGAAACAAAGAAATGAACAAAGGGGAAAAAAGAGGAAATTAAGAAGCAGACTCTTACCTATGGAGAACCAACGGATGGTTACTAGTGGGGAAATAGTTGGGGGGATGGGTTAAATAGGTGATGGGGATATAGAAGAAATGCACTTGGTGTGATGAGCACCAGGTGATGTACGGAAGCATGGAATCACTATACTGTACACATGAAACTAATATTATACTGCATGTTAACTAACTGGAATTTCCTTTTTAAAAAAAGTTTTATTTTTCTGTTTTGAGAGAGAAAGAAAAGGAGTGGGGGTGGGGAAGAGAGAAGAGAGAGAGAAAATCCCAAGGGGTCTTGGCACTGTCAGCACAGAGCCCAATGTGGGGCTCAAACTCATGAACCATGAGGTCATGACCTGAGCCGAAATCAGGAGTTGGAAACTTAACCAACTGAGACACCCAGGCACTCCATTAACTGAAATTTAAATAAAAACTTAACAAAAATCCTTCAGATAAACTATAAAAAATACGTTCTCTAATCTGTTTATTTTAGAACAATTTAGATTTTTAAGCCCAGAATAATTTATTTCTTTCTACTTTAATGTAAATATGTAACTCAGTATTGGTTGTTGAATTATTATACTTTTTACTGCAGATAGGATAAAGATAGAAGTATAAAAGCATAAATAACACATTTGTAAAAAGAAGAAAAATCAAGCTTAATATATAAGAAAAATAAGGAAACATGTAACTAATAATAATTTGTATGAGTAAATTTACATATGCAAAAGAAATTATCTAGAAATAAACATTTGCCTTAATAACATAATGCTATCCAAACTTCTTAGGGAATATTCAAGAAAAATGCAGTTTTAATTTTAATATGCACATGAGATCAATTAATGTATCACATATGCAAATTTGAAGGCAATGACCCTGATTCTGAATGCTTCTTATTTCTGGAGTTGACATATGGCTCTCTCTAACAGCAGACATAATGATTTCAATAAATTAGCTGCTAATGCCATGTAATGAACTCTGATTTGTGTTAATTTGTGCATTACTTAGCAATTTCATGTTAATTTTTTTGAATATCAGTTTTTAATGCAGTATTAGAATTTTATTTTGTACCTAAATTTTTAAAAAGGAAGTACATTTTGATTTATATATTTTATAATAAAAAAAGCAGTTTCATAAAGTACAAATTCAGGATGTGACTCAAAGTTTAAATAAAAATTTGTTTCCAATAATCCAAGTTTTGAAAAGTAATGTTTTAATGGGACAACAGCATTGCCAAAGATTTGGAAAGGGTTATTAGGTTTATATTTAAAATAGCAAGTACTGAATTTCCTGCTCTAAGTCTTTCCCACACTTACCATTCCTATGTCATACAGAACATTACAAGTTTTATCTGATTGTTACTGGTGGTGGTGGAGGTAATGGTGGGGCAGTAATATTCACAAATATATACCTGTGTATGTATGTATGTATGTGGATTGTATATGTATAGTTTAAATGTCTACACTGGATATATTTTTAAGAAATCATTAGGAATAAAATACACTAAAAGGAAACATTCTGTCTAACTGTACTGAATAAAATCAAGAAGATTTTGCTTGTAAGTGTGGTCTTGCACAGATTAATTGCAGATGGCTTATGTAAAAGTTGATAAATATAAATATTTTCTATTTGATTTTTGTCAGAGTCTGAAAAATACAAGAGAAGTTAAAATCATTCCTACTATTATATATGTTTTCCTTAAGATCTCATTTAACTTTCTATATCTCGCTTTCCTAATGTAGGAGTAGAATATTGGTAATTAATTCATACAATTCTTAAGGGAATTTAATAAGTTAATATATGCAAAGTATGTGACAATTATCCTTATTAAAGAAGTATTCGTAAAGAAGTATAGTTAAGTGGTTAGTTTCACCTGATCAAACACAGGTGTTTCATATTTACATCTCCTGTCCATTTTCCATTGCACAGCCAGTGTTACAGCTAGTATGAAATGTAAATCTGATTTACAGGGTGCCTAGGTGGCTCAGTCAGTTAAGCGTCAAACTTCAGTTCAGGTCACGATCTCAGGGTTTGTGGGTTCAAGCCCCGCGTCGGGCTCTGTGCTGCCAGCTAGCTCAGAGCCTGGATCCTGCTTGGGATTCTGTGTCTCCCTCTCTCTCTGACTCACCCTGCTCACACTGTCTCTCTCTCTCTCCCTCTCTGAAATAAATTTTAAAAACATTAAAAAATGTAAATCTGATTTACATTACGACTCTTTTTGCTTAATCTTTAGTGGATACTTGCAAGATAAAAGCCAGAATCCTCACTATGGAATTCAAGGCCCTTCACATTCTAGCCTCTCCAATTTTCTTTGATCATCTGTCAATCTTTGTAATTCATATCAACCAGTCTATCCACACTAAACTATTTGTACTTATCTGAATATGTCATGACATTGAATGCTTCATGCCTATTTAAATAGTATTCTATCTGCTTGAAATGCTTGCTCTAACTTTGTTTTCCTGGCAAATTCCTACTAATGATTCTTGGCTTTGGGATGTGATCACTGATATATCTAGATGAATATTTTAATCTATGTTAATATTTCAATCTCCTTGTTTCTACAACCTCTTAAAAGTGATATATTTGAGCCTATTACCGTATATTGTTTGCATGTTTCTCTCTTGTAGACTCTTTGCATCATGGAGATTAGCCCCCTATTCACTATATTCTTTAACATACAGTGCTTAACAGACTTTCAGTGAATATTTATTTTTATTTTTGAGACAGAGAGAGACAGAGCATGAGAGAGAGAGGGAGACACAGAATCTGAAGCAGGCTCCAGGCCCTGAGCTGCCAGCACTAACCCGATGCGGAGTTCAAACCCACAAACGGCGAGATCATGACCTGAGCCGAAGTCGGACGCTTAACCCACTAAGCCACCCAGACGCCCCTCAGTGACTGTTTTTTGAATCCCGTGTTGAAGATGATGTAGGAATTGTATTCATAAGATGTTCTTCCAATAAGAGAAAATAAGGCATAATATTTAAATGGATCTTGGGTATTTCAAATAAATCCTGGGCTTATGAGATATTGTTTGTGCTTCTCACAGCTGTATTTTCATGTTTAATTCCATGGAATGCTAAGTTCATCTGTTTTTAATTATAAAAAATAAAAAGCTGGAAATACTGCTTTACTTTTTCATCATATAATCTTTGTTTTTTCTTGCAGTGTTCTCCATGTCTCATCAGCTCTGGTAAGCTTTCTCACTTCACAAAGAGAACATAAGGTGTGGCAAATTCATTCAGTGCTAATCATGAGCTGAGCATTTCAATGTTTCACTTCCTTCTCTAAGACAAAGTTAGAGGTGCCAGGAATATTGAGTTGTGACTTGTGAATCTTCTTGCTGATCCAAACATACACAGGAGACCAAAAAATATTCAGGCCCATACAGAAGTAGGTGTTAGATACCGACCGCAGTATATTCAAGGGTATGGAGTCTTAAAACCTTGTTTCTCTTGAAATTAGGGTTGGGATTTTGGGATAGATCGGTGTATATGGTGTACCAACATAAGTTCTGTTATTGTTGGGAAAAGCAAGTCTCTGTGGAGGAAACTCCAGAATTTTCCGGAGGTTTGCACTCTTGTTCTCATTACCATCCAGTTCATCAGAACTTCTATAATCCGGGGCGCCTGGGTGGCTTAGTCGGTTAAGCGTCCGACTTTCGCTTAGGTCATGATCTCGCGGTTCGTGGGTTCGAGCCCCGCGTCGGGCTCTGTGCTGACTGCCAGCTCAGAGCCTGGAGCCTGTTTCAGTCTGTGATTCCCTCTCTGACCCTCCCCTGCTCACGCTGTCTCTCTCTCTCTCTCTCTCCTAGAAATAAATAAAACATTTAAAAAAAAAAGAACTTCTATAATCCTATTTAGCTGTTGCTCATATCAGCACTTCATTGAGGTATGGGGATTTTGGTTCTCATCTGCTTTGACTGATGGAGTCAGACAATGGGCCTTCCATCTAACATGAAGTGTCATAACATGCCAGAGAAAAGTGGTCAAGTGGCCATTTGCCAATTTTTTATGGATAGGTTATCATTTGTTTTTAATTATAAAAACTACATCTTCTCACATCATCTGTGGCATAAAATGCCGAGTTTATAAACAATTTTCTAAACATTCTTAATAATTCCAAATAATTCCAGTAAAGGCTTATTTTATAAAATCACTCATAAGTTTTACATATTATAATATTATGCATAATATTTTAGATTACTTGCTAACTTTATGTTGAGGCATTTCAAAGTTTCGTGTGCGTTTATGTGTGTGCTTGTGTGTGTGTGTGTGTGTGTGTAGGACAGAAGAAGGTATAAGAGTAAATATCCCTCATATTTTTTCCCTAATTAATGATATGTAATATTTTAAAAATCACATATGTAGGAGCTTGGGTGCTTGTCATGGTTAGTATGTGTTGATTCAACAACCTAGACTAAGCATCTGGGAAGAATGATAAGTGCTTATAAATTTCAGTGCATAAAATCAAGGTAGGCATTTGGAGAGTCACTATTGGGGTATAAAGAAAACCAAAGTGTAAAGGTCAGTTCAACTCTTACATTGGTCTCTGAAGAGGCTAAGGTAAATAGGAGCCGACAATTTATTACCTAAGCAGTATTAATCAGAGAAAGAATTAAGAGGGAGAAGATATTGCCTCTGAAAACAGAACTATAAAAAGTCTTTTTAGTTGTATTAGTAAGGCTTTTCCAGAGAAATCAATAGGATGCACGTACACACACATACACACACACACACACACACACACACACACACACACACAGATTATAAGATATCAGCTCACAATGGCTATGGAGGTTGGCAACTCTTAACATCTTCAGGGCGAGTTGGCAAGCTGGAAACCAAAGTGAGCAGATAGTAATAGTTCCAGTCTAAATCTGAAGGCCTCAGAACCAGAAGAATCAATGGTATGGTACAGGTCTACTCCAAAGGCTGCTAAACTCTAGACCCAAAAAAGCTGATTTCAATTCAAAAAAGGCTGCTACACTCTAGACCCAAAAAAGCTGAAAAAGGCCAATGCTACAGTTTACAGATTACCAGACAAGAAGGAATTGTCTTTACTTTGGGAAAGATCAGGGTTTTTTTTGCTATATTAAATGCTTCCCCCGTGTAGATGAGGCCCAACAACATTAAGGAGGGAAGTTTGCCTTACTCAGTCTATCTATTTTGATGTTAATGTCATCTAAAGCACTTTCACAGAAACATCCAGAATAGTGTTTGATTAAATTTCTGAGCACTCTGTGGCCCAGTTAACTTTACCCATAAAATTAACCATCACATTAGTAGAAACAAAATATAAAGTCAATCAATTCACAAATCACAGATCTCTGACACCTGGTGGAAACCAAAGTGACCATAAAGGTTCATTGATCTTAAGACATAATTAGGTGGGACCAAATGGAATAGAAGGTCAACTGCTCTAGAACGAATAGATGGAAATCCCAGTTAATGAAGTGATGGGGCTTCCTCTCCATCATAATGATCTTATGATAAGAAATGAGGAAGCACATACTTAACAAAAGAGAAGTAAACTGTAATTAGAGGGAGGGTCACTTATGTTCTAGCAGTAGTAAGGAGAAGGTTGTACAAGAAGCTTCGGAAGTGTTTATCATGAATTACATAATTTTACAAATGTACAAAAATATTAATGTAGGTCTAGGTATGCACATCTCATTGGACTGTACTTTTTCCTGTTTTATTTAAATTCATGTGGATAATAGATCATGTGGTTTCATGTCTATATTGTGTCACCTGTTTTACTTGTCAGCCTCTGAGGAAACCAAGGGAAATAGTGAACCTTATTGTCTTCATATTTGTGTGACTTGTTTTAGGGTCAGAGATATTATAATAGTTGGCATCTTGATTACTTCTGTTGCCCTTATTATGTTTGGACCTCACTATGGCAGTAGCAGAAATGGAAGAGGAAGTCAGAACTAGTTATAAGGACTTGGCTGGAAGTTACAAGGAACAAACTAGAATGAAAGAGTTCTAAGCATAGGACAGGAAGCAGTCTTGGAATGATTCCTTCAGCTTCCAACTGTGTGTACAGTTTTATGTGCCTTAAGTCCAGGGGCTGGCATTCATTTATTCATTCACATATTTGTTTGTTTGTTGCTGCTATTTTTTAAGATCTCACAACCCACCAGAGGAACTGTAATGCCTTTGATGCTGCTACTCAGATTCATTCGTTCTTGGATCCTCCCCTTTCACATGTCTTTCATTCTGACAGCTGCAGACCTATAGTCATAGTGATGAGCTAATAAGTGTTGAGTTCATACTTGTTTGTTGAGTATTTATTTCATAGGAAAAAATTCTTCAGTAAACCTTTAATTAATCAACTCTAAATTATGCAGATGGTGGCCCATTGCATCTTGACATCTTGGATCAAAAGCCTGTGTTTTTGTACCATTTGAGATGAATCTACCAAAAATCATTTGTGTTCATTCCTGAACTTATTTATTCCAGTTAACATTGTCATTTGCAATTATAAATTTTAAGGATGCCTGTTCAGATGAAATATGAGTGTGAAAGATGAAGTGTGGATGCTTGCATGAAAATGAACTTGAATGCTTAGGATAGACTTGATGAAGATGAGAGAAAAAGAAAATCTGCTGAATTGATGTATAGGCAGAAAAGCCTAAACTTGGGAGAAAATCAGAAAAATCTGGAGACATGCTACATTCTATTGCTTAGCAACTGTCTTAAATTCCAGCTATCTTTGAATAAACTCAAGCTGAAATTCACACATTAGATTGCAGCTTATGCAAACAAGACACTGCAGAACTTTAATCATTTAAATAAAAGATTAGGTACCTACATTAAAAGTAATTGGCGAATGGATGTGCATTTAATACTTTATATACATATACAATATTTAAGGCATTTATAAGTTTTTAGACTCTCCCATTGTTTTTTTTAATCCCTCATTTTAATTAAAGGATTGACTAAATATCTATACTACTATTTTTGGCTTTGAAATATCTACTGTGGCTTTATCAGTGTTCCTAGTATCAATATAAATTAATTCATTATTCTTCATCACATTCTTCAAAGAATATCCTGGCCTTGTGGTTGTTACATATAAGCATAGGCACCATTACTTCCAATAAAACATTTGCATCCCATTATGAGATATGTTTTCACTTCTGTTGCAGTAATCAGGTCATTAGAGAGGAGGTGGGGTTTGAGTTGGAATTGAGAAGAAATAAGGCAGCAGTGGTGGAGTGTGGGAAGCAGAGGCCAAGTCTGGTTCAAAGAAGATTAAGGAATAAGAAAACCAAGAGGCTTTAAAGAGCAGAGCAACTCCATCCTATCTATTGGATCCAAGGAGCCTTACTAAGGCGTAATAAGTGATTCATTCATCTGCAGACTGGAGACAGTGGTGTTAGTTTTCAATGCCATGCCTACGTATTTGTGATTTATTTCTTTGTGTGGAGTTATTAAATGTTTGTGAATAACAGTAATAGCAAGGAGAGGTAACATAATTAAAGCCATAGTTTATGTGGAATCAATTCATTAGATAGATAGAAGGGGCAGGAAGATGGAAGATGTGGCAACAATTAAGAGGATTATTATCAACAAACCTTTGAATTATTTGACCCCAAATCTCTAACTCTCCCTAATTCCTTATTAACAAAAAATAATATTTAAACTTTTTTCTAAATTGAATAACTATCCTTTTACTGTTGTTTTTCTTTGCAGTTGCTCTGAATTTTCCAGGCTTTTAATTGAAATCGTTTAAGCTAGACTATATCATACATAGATATAAACATCCACACACATATATAATTTATTATTTTTATAAGGCAGATACAATGATATATTTTGAATTGGTTTGTTCTAACCTATCACCTCAGTAGTCTCTGGGATATTCTGACAGTTACAGATCAGCTGGATTGATTCACTCAATTCCAAAATATGAGTTGCTTGACCTTGATATATTTTGTAACGCTATTTCTATCTACTCCTCAATTTCTCTGACTTATATGTCTCCATGTAACCTCAGTTTTATCTCTCCTTAGCTGATTTCATAAATCCTTCTCTTCTAGTCACCTGTCTAATACTATCTCAATATACCATCTAATAGAAAAGGCCCATTAATAGCTGTAGTAAACTCTAAACTGCCATAAATTATATGACTGGGGTTTTTATCTAGGCTTTTTCCCTCATAAAAGATGGGTTTTTTTTCTGTGTCCCTCCTGAACAGGCTTTGTCAGAAATGAACAGCATATAAATATTTGATTTATTACATTTCTATCCACAGCACCAAAATTGAAATGCCATACCTAAAGCACAATTTGTCATCAGTGTGGTAAATGTTCAACCAGTACACTTGAATTCCTATTCTTGGGCATAACTAGAGCTAGAATTTACATGGCCAAAAGAAAAAAAAAAAAGAAATACAAACAATTATGAGGGTTAGTATCTTGCCTAAATGAATACATCTCAAGTTTTTTTTTTTTTGAAATGAGGAGTAATTTGAAAAATGTATCTGTAGATAAAATTACATAAATTAGAACAGGATACCAAATTATTAGGTGCTTTAAGACCATAAGATGATGATATTGTAATGATGATCCATAGACCTAATATCAGAAATATATGGAAATTTTGGACAAAAGAACCAAACACACATCAAATACACATTAATAGTTCTTGGTTTAGTATATTATTTATAGCAAAAAGAAATTACAAGTACTGGGTTAACTAGGAAGAGCCTTGTGAGAACTTCCAGTAGTTTATAGTCCAATAGGAACTACGGATTTTTTGCTAATTTTTGTCACTTGAACCCTACCATCTAGTATTTGGTGCATTCTAAGTAACCACTAGTAAAAATTTGAGAAATCAATATTAAATAACAGCCGGCTAATAATGTAAGTTTTAATGAGGAAATATAGATAAATGTTTGGGTCTAAGAATAAACGCCTTGCATTTATACTTCATTTCTCCCATTCTTTCAGATCCCACCTTCAACTCCTCAGCTCACCCTATCACCATAAGCCAAACATTTCACCAACCCCCACCAAACATTTCAACTGCTTCCGGCTACCACCTTAGTCCAAAGTACTGTCATTTTTAACAAAACTATCAGAATGACCTTTTAACTGTTTTCCTGATTCCACACTTCCACACATCCCCAGACATCTTTAAGTCTATTCTCCATAGTCTGTGTGATTATTTTAAATTTAAATCTAATTGCATGATTAGAATGGGTCAGGGCTAGGTCAAGAACTCAGGACTCCTATCTTTCATCTTTCTATGAAACCAAGGTACTTATAATTTGAGCTCACATTATATATCAACCATGACCTAATCACATTTATCATTTAAAAATATACTTCCATGGAAAAATTATTTAACTTTATTAAATTTTAAATTTACATAATTAAAATTTAATTAAATACAAACTATGAGTACTAGTATGCTGTACGAGGTGTTCTAGAAAAAGATACATGGGTGTCATAGTTTCCATGCAAATCAAGAGATCTCCTAAGTACTAAACAGGACAGCTAATATAAATATCCACTGCTCCAAAGGTTTTATTTCTCCATCTTTATTTTCTTCAGTTTATATTTGATGTGCAATTGGTGCCATTCTAAGCTAATAGAGTAATGGCTTGAATTACAAAATCAAGGTAGTCAGAATATCAAGACAGTAGAAACATACTTCAGTCAAACCTTGTAAAAGAATCCAAAGAGTGTTAAAATCTGTGCTTATGAAGACATACTTGGCAGGCATCCTCTGCAATGACGAATCTGCTTTCAGCTTCAGGGGGACATGACAGCCAGCAGGAGTGTTAGATACCCTGCAGTTTGTGAGCAGGTAATTTTTTTTTCACAAACTTTATAACACATGGAGTAAACTATGCACAGATAATCCGCCTGTTCTCCAGGCTTCTTTTGATAAACTTTCATAAGAGAACAAAGATTTATGAGGGGAAGTTGTTTCTGCATTGACCTCTTTTGGTGCTCCTTTCAGAATATGGAAAATGGCATCATTTGACTCTGGAAGGGAGTGACAGTGCAGGGTTCCAATCAAAACCATTATAGGGGTGCACTTGCAAATTCTACTGCTTTCTCTTCCAGGAGGGTTGCACTGAGCAGATATAGACTTATCCATGATTTCACTTATTCTTGTCATTATCTTGTTCTGTGATAATGAAAGAAAATGTCTAAAAAGTGTCTATTAATTCCAATTTGCACTAAGGTTTCAAGAAGCTAGAGATGAACCTTGTTAAGTCCCACATTGCTTTGTCAGTCTAAAATAACCTAGAAGAAAATCAGCAGGAGAAAGCTTTGAGAGTCTGAACTGATAGGGCTCATACTTGGTACCCATTCTTTTTATTATTAATGTATCAAATATTTATCATGATAATCATCTTTTGAGGTTTGCTTTTAATTCTGCTTATTAGTTTACATTTATTATCTCCTTTAATACTTCTCTGAGTTCTGATTCATAACATTCTTATTACAGAGATGAAGAGGTTTATATACAAAGAAGCTAAGTAATTTGTCCAATGTCAAGCAGCTAAAGAGTTGATGGAGAGAATTCATACCCAGGTAGTTTGACTCAAAAGCTTGTTTGCCTAGCCCCTAAGATGTATTACTTAAACAGCTTATCTGTAATGGGTGCTTGGTACATTTAAGTGTCTCTGTCTTCTTCTTCAGAAATGAAAGATAAGGGAGTGGCTCAGTCGGTTGAGCCGTTGTAGGTCTTGATCGGACTTCGGTGTAGGTCATGATCTCACAGTTCATGAATTTAAGCCCTACATCAGGCTTGCAGTTGTCAGCACAGAGCCCACCTTGGATCTTCTCTTCACCTCTCTCTGCCCCTCCTCCATATGCAGTCTCTCAAAAACAGTTAAACATTAAAAAAATAGAAATGAAAGCCACAAATAACACATCTCCCAGCATAGTTCTAAAGAAATTGTTACATGTCAGTAAGGTTTGAAAGGATGACTTTGTGTTCTGCTTATACATGCTGAATGTTTCTCCCTCCTCTCCCACCCCTCCCAAACCTTCTCCATCTGCACCAGTGCCTCAGGAATTGATCAATATGGACTCCATTAATGGGTTCTCTCCCTCAAGCTTCCAGTGGGCTTACTCACTGGGAGGCTCAGCAATAGGTTGAAAGAGAAGGAGATAGGAATCATTACTTTTGCTACCTCCCTGTGGTGCAGCCAGGATCCAACTGAGTTCCTTGACTAAAGATTTCAGCTCCTTGAGACAATCTTTCCACAAAGAGTTTTCAGGCTCTGAAGAGTGGTAACCTTTTCCTTCCTCACTCCACTGGGTAGAATCGTGTATATTCTCACTAGCCATGGGGAACTGTGCCATCCCTCACAGCCTCCCTGTACTCCACCCACAATTTCCCTTATAAAACCCTCTTCTAATTATCATAATTTGTCTATTCCAATTATTTCTTTGGTGACTTTCATTAATACAATTGAAAAAAAAATGTATGGCCTAATATACAATATTGAGCTGCTCACTTTTTCATAACCACTCACTGCATTAAGCATTCTAGTTTATAGTTCCCAAACATTTCCTGAATCTTTCCTCAAATCCCTCCCTGCTATCTACTTTTGACTTGGTATCAGATCAAAGTCCAGATGTATCTAACAACTTAAGTGTGGTCTAGAGGATAACAAAACAAAACCCTACAATGGACTACAATTGTGTGTCCTGTCTTCTACCTTAAAAAAAAAATAGTGTATTTCAATTGTCTACATTTCAATAGTGGTAATTCAGTAAAATAGGTGTTTTTGTTTGTTTGTTTGCTATATTTAGTTTCTTAAAATTCTTTGGAACAAAGCAGGATAACAGATACAGGTTACTTTTTTTTGCTAGAAAGTTTGTTAGAATTCTCCTAGAACACTGAAACATTGATCAACTGTGAATATAGTTATAATTATCATCATATTTGAGCATTATTGATTCAGGCCTCAGCATGTGTGTAATAAAATAGTTCGCATGTTGTAACTCATAAGATACATTTCCCTTCCAAATGAAGCTGTTCTGAGTGTGCACTGCTCCAATCTCAGCCATATTCCCAACTTAGCACTTCTGTACATTATCAATGCTATTTCTACATAGATAATTCTAGCATATTATTGTAGTTAAATTCATTATTCAGGCCTAAATGCTGTTCTCTTTATTTAAACTCTTACGTATCAGTGTTATAGATCTGCCTCATGATCAAGGAACTGAATCTGGCTAGATTGGTTCATTGGAACATCCATTTGTGCCAGAAACATGGGATTTTTTTTTCCTTGTGCCCACAACTTACTATTAACTTCACTAATGGTCACATCACATCAAATGATGAAATTTCCAAGCAGTGCCAACAACCTTGCAAATGTGGATCTGGTCTTATATTCAAAGAGGAGGGGGAGTGTAGAAGGACATCAACTCAACACCACCTCTAGAGGAAAGTCCAAAACGCATAGCTTCTACTTATCAGGTTTAATTGTATCACCTCCATACTCAGCAACAAATTAGTAGGAACTTCAATTTTAGATTTGTTACTTCAAAAGGAGTCAATTTCTCAAATTGCTTAATATTAATCTCATTTATATATATCCATTTGTGTAGAACACTGGAGAACTTCACATGTCCTGGTAGACAGGGAGAGTGACCAGAAATCAGATTATTTGAGAAGACTGCTCAATAGAAGCAGAGGTAAAACTTAGTGGTTTCAAGCACTAATCATAGGATAATTCACTGCTATGATAGTAGAAACTATCAAAATAGTCAAAAGAGTTTGACTCTTGAACTTGAATCATTTTCTCCAATAGTGATACAATTAGGGCCTTGGCCTCAGTCTTGAGAGAACATAGTTTTATATTAGTCCCTTTAGTTTCAACAAAAGTGATTCTTCTTCATGACATGATTCCTTTTTCTCATTTGAACATTTTATGACTAGTGTACATTGCCTCACCTTTGTACTATTATTCCCCTTTGAGAATGGTAATTAGGAAAAAAGTTTGAGATAGTCTCCTAGTTTTTCTTTTCTTCTTCTCTATTAATAAATGGATTGATTTGAGAGAAAGTAAGAATTGCTTAGACAACTCTAATGGTTGCAATTATTTCAGAATAGTTTGTTGGCCATTGATTAAATTGTAATGGTACACGTGAACACAGTTGTGATCTGATTTCAAATAAAAAATCAGAGTTCTGATTTTGTTTTGGTAGACTCTAAGGGATGTAAAGCAGTCATGTACTTGAAAATAAAAGTCAAGTCTTTGTTAAGAAAATTTTTTTGCATGCTTATATACAGTAAACAAACAAAACAGTTTTCCATACATTATCAAAGGGATAGTACCTGCTTAGACCAGTATGACTTATACTCACTTTGGTGACACTTGTGTGTTGATAACATCAAGTCATTTCTTATCACCTGGGAGAAGGAAAAGTGACAAACTATCAGCATGGTTGTACCAGCTAAATGACAGTGATGAATGAGTAACTTATATTTATATTGTGTCTTTTTTTCCCCTAACTAATCTTACTCTAAATATATGTCTGTGTCATACTTTCTTCAAAAACTTAATGTATTAGCTAGTAAGTCAAAGAACAACCAAAAAATGTCATCTCATACAAAAAGAAGAGGAAAAAGTTTAAAAGTTAGTCATGTCATACCTAATCAAATCTCAGAACCACCTAAGTAAGGCATTCTTCATTTAAGATGCAGGAAAAGAATTAATGTATAGAATTAAAAGACGTGTATTTTAATTTAAAATGTAATTAAAGTTACAATTATATATTAGCTGTGCTTTCACTCTACTTCTTAAAATATTTGTCTAAATGGTGATTTTAAAGAATAAAGAAAGCAACATGGTGTTTGCTTTGAATTATAAACTCTTGAATAGACTAGAGTAAAAATAATAAAAATGTGCTGTAATTTGACATAAATTAGCCAACATAAAGAGGAGAAGAATAATATGACAGAGGGGCCAAATATCTGGTGGCTCAAGTCCCTCCTTTAAATTCTCACTTTCTATACCATGACAAGCAGGAAATACGGTCATATCATAGTCAGTAGGACTACTTTGTCTTATTGAGAGATTATAAAATGGTTACTTTGACTGCTTTGATATGAAAAAGGGAAGAAAGTCACTGGTCTGGGAATAAGAGGTCTGGCTCTTCTATTACATGGTTGTATGGTCTTGAGAAATCATTTCACCTCTATGGATCTCACTTTCTTCAGCCAGCAGTATCAAGTAATGATTAAGATTACTTGTTCTGGAATTGATTTGCTGAGGTGAAAATTGCAGTACACCATTTATGTGTCATATTAGGCAAATCTCCTATTGTCTCTGGAACTTTTCCTTCACTTTCACAATGCAGGTTATAGTTCCAGCTCATAAGGTTCGTGTGAAGATTAAGTGAGTAGATACGTTTAAACTGTTTAGAGTAGTGCCTAGTCCATTGTAAATGTCTTAAAAATTGTTGGCTTTAACATGCTACATTGCTTTCATGAATTAATTGAGGTTTTCTATTTCATTTTGATTGGTACATTGAATTTATTCAAGATGTGAATATAAAATAAGAATGGTGGCTTCTTAGATTCATCCCAATTGTTTTTTTTTTTAATTTTTTAATGTTTATTTATTTTTGAGAGAGACAGAGTCTGAGTGCAAGCTGGGGGCGGGCAGAGAGAGAGGGATACTGGCTCAGCCTCCAGGCTCTGAGCTATCAGCACAGCCCATGACAGGGGACTCAAAGTCAGGAACTGTGAGATGGTGACCTGAGCTGAAGTCGACCACTTAACCGACTGAGCCACCCCGGTGCCCCCTTCCCAATTGTTAATGTGAAATTTTATGTTGGTGAATGCTTTGCCAAGAGTAAGGGAAAGAATTGGCTCTTTATGGTATAGCATTTGGCTCAATTGAGATGAAGACAGTTGGGCATGTGAAGCTATCGATACTCACTCATCTACCTTTCAGCCTTATCTGGTATCCATTTTCAAGATTGGCCCAGTTGCAGAAATTTAGAAAGGAATTGAAATAAGGAGATTTTTGTGGCATCCCAGGCAAAGAGAAAAGGAGGTTATTTATGGTGTATTGCTATGGTATCTGTTTTTATTTCAGCTGTAGAGGCTAGGTCTTAATTATCTAAAAGGATTTCACATAAAAGCTGTTTTGGAGACGGTCTTTGAGAGATCTGGGGCATATGTGGCAGATGGTAACGTGTAAGTGACAGTTGTGGTGGATAGAAGTGTTCTCATCGTAATAAGGGATTGGGTGAAGGTCCAGAAACATAGCAGGGTCTTTTAAAAACAATTAATTGCTGTAAAATAATACATAACATAGAATTAGCTACCTTAACCATTTTTACATACACAATTCAGTAGCATTATGCAAACAATCTCCAGATTTATTTTCATTTTGCTGAACTGAAACTCTCAACCCATTAAACACCCATTCACTTCTCCCCCCAGCCTTTGGCAACTACCATTCTCCCTATTTGGATAAATTGATTAAGGTAGACCAAGAGTCAAAGATGAGATCCTTTGAATACCTCTTGGATACTTGGTGACACATAAGTGCTTCGTTTGCCTCTATAAAAAGCCATCTCTCCTCAGGGCTATCCAGTGTATATAACAAATTCTGATTTTGGTTGCTTTCCCTCTTATTACAATTCCACAAAGACAAGATATTTTTGCAAATATAAACCATTATACTTGGCCCTAATGTTTGCTAGTTTTACTATTTTTCTTTAAATGTAAGATTTCTGTGTCTCCTCCTTAGTCATTTCTTTTGTCCCGAGATTCTTCACTGAAACCATTTGGAAACTACAACCAGAACAGTCTTTTAAAAATATTAGGAGACCCTGGTGGGGGGGTGGGGTGCTGAATCAGTTAACCATTTGACTTCAACTCAGGTCCTGATCTCACAGTTTGTGAGATTCACTAAGCCCTGGGTCAGGCTCTGTGCTGACAGTCTAGAGCCTGCTTCTGATTCTCTCTCTGACTCTATCTCTGCCCTTCCCCAGCTCACACATGTGCACATGTTCTCTCTCTTTCTCTCAAAAATAAATAAACCTTAGGGGAAAAAAATAATAAAAACATTAATTGAAATAAAGTCATACTTCTACTTTAAACTCTTCAATGGCTATTCATCTTATTCAAAGTAACCTGGCAGAGTTCTCCACATGGCCTAGACTACAATGTGATCCGGTCTTGTTCTCTTTTCTGTTTCCTTGTTTTTCTTTAAGTCTCTGGGTCTCAGGCTTTAGTCAGGCTGACTAAAACGTTAGTTTGGTTTCTTTTTATTTAAATTTAGTCTTCCTCCTCATTTCCCCTTTTCCTTGTATTGGAGAAAATTTATCTGAAGTAGATAATCAATACTTTGTCTCAAGTTATGTGTATCTTCCTCACTTCTACATACTTTGAAAGATCAGCCAGCCAAATAGATGAGCACGTAGTAAATAAAAGTCCTTCCATGGAACTTTGAAAGTAGCAGTAAAATATTTAACTCTTAGAATACATTTTCCTGAGTAAAACAAGAGATTAAACACAGAAACTACAGCCAGCAATCATTTTCTCTTAGGTGAATTAGAAGTTACAGAAATTTCACTTGTGATAAGATACATGTAAGTAATACAACATTAGTAGGACCATGAACAGGACCACTAAGAGTGGCCGGGCCATCCTTCCTCCATCAGAAACTTCTTAGGTTTCCTCTTAGATTTCTTGCAGTCAAATAAGTCTGGCCTTTGCCTGAGTTCCAGGTGCACTCTCAATCCATCTTTCATAAGACACCACTATATTTTAATCATATGCATATTGGAAGCCCTCTTAAGCCATCTGCACTTTACTGATTCACCAGATTAACCAACAATTCCTTCTGAGAGGCATCCTGACCTGTCATTGCAGTCATGGTTGAGTGCTCATGGCTAGTAGGTTCCTGTCTAGTATTTCACCCCCTCCTGATTCTGCCCTTGAGTTCAGGACTTACCCAGTCAATCTTGTCTGATCTCCACTATGCCGGTTGATGGTTACCAAGTTGAATTACTAAATTCAATTACCTATTACATAAACCAATCAAATGTGAGTGCAGAAATAAATTTCTGTTGCCATGAAAACTAAATTGAATACTTCAGAAACAAGAAAGGAAGAAAGAAGATTTTTTAAAGTGCTATAGAGTTAGATGTGGACAGGTCAACTCTAAAAGGTTGGGGTACAAATACTTTTTTAAAAAACATTCTACTTATATATTTTTTAAATTTTTTTCATTTTTATTTTTGAGACAGAGAGAGAGAGAGAGAGGGAGCATGAGTGGAGGAGGGGCAGAGAGAGCAAGGAAGACAGAATCCAAAGCAGGCTCCATGCTCTGAGCTGTCAGCACAGAGCCCAATGCAGGGCTAGAACTTATAGACTGTGAGATCATGGCCTGATCTGAAGTTGGATGCTTAACCAACTGAACCACCCAGGTGCCCCTCTACTTATATTTTTGATGCATCTGTGTTCTTGGTATAATTTGAGAAATGGTAAACTGATGTTAAATTTTGGGTGTGTTTTAGGTGATCCTAAGCTCCAACCAAATCTACACTCAAAAATATCTGTGGTCCTGTATCAAAAGTTTAGCAAAGAAATATATACTTTCTTGTTTAATTTAAAATAAAATATTTAAGTCAGGGATGTAACTTTTCTTGTTTGGCCCTCAAATTAAAGTGGATTTTAATTAATCTACTAATTACCAAGCCCCCTTGCATTGAGTAATAGCACTTTGCTCTCCTTCTATTACTTAAATTTCAAATAGGGTTTGGTATTAGATTCCCCACCCAAATCCTTTATTAGACAGCTTCTCATGGGTTATTTGGCATTTTTGTATAGTTGGAAGAGCCAAGGTGAGGCAGAAAACATTATATTGGAAGGATGAGTGTTCAGAGGCAGGGACAGCTGCAACTCAATAATACATTAAAGTTAGGTGAGATTTCTTTGTTTTCTTGCAAGGAGTGAATTTGCTATTACTTTAAATAAGGAATATAAACCAATATTATGGTGCTTCTGTTTATTTTATTTACCTCTACATTTATATTTCACCTTTTGCTAAAAGGATTTGAAGTGGCTTATAGTAAAAACACAATTCACTAAGACTGAACCATTAACTGAGAATTGTTCTTATTGAGCATTTATTGCACTACAATTCTATGTTGTATTTGAAAATGTCCTTGCATTTTAAAAGTAGAGCTTGTAAACAGTTTGGAAAAAAATCAAACAGCTCTACAAAACTGTATGTATGTTTTTCATCCGTTCCTCTCGTCCTACACATCTCACAGTTTAATCATCTAACCTAAAGTTTTCCATCCTTTTCTCTCTGCCTATGCCTTCATATTTTAGTAATCTAAGAGAAAAGAAGCTTTATAAGATACATATTAGAAACTTACATAAAGCCATATAAAGAATAATGTGTCTGTAATAATTTTTTAACACATAGGATGATTTGATTTAGTTTATATGTGTACACATATCACATATATATATGTATATATGTGGTTATGAACAAAATACATATATGTAGTTTTAAAGATGACTGTGTAATAGAGATTTTTTTTTAAATTGTGGCTAGAAGATCTATAGAAACCAAATTTGGGACTTGTGTACTTATAGATTTTCTAATTTCAATCTGGAAACTTCATCAGTATTTTTTACCACCCTACACCAGAAATGGTGCCAGGCTAATAACTGTAAATGTTTTTGTTCCATTTTCTGTGATAGTTCCAGGCTGTAAAAATTCTACCACATTGCTTATGGGTCTAATTTACTGACTTTATAAATCTTCCCCAACTCTTGATTGACAACAGTGAATTTACTAATTTCTAGCAAACATTTTAGACAAAAGTGTCAGCTCAGGACTCCTATTTTTGCATGAAGGCACAATGATGCCCCTACACATTTTGACCTGGAATCCACCAAAGCTAATGTCATCATGTCATTTGGTGTCCAGTAGACCCAATGGAGACTGATGTATACCTGTGTAAGTATTACAGATATCCAAGCCCTATGGTGGAAGAAAGAAAAATTCGGGGATTTTGAAATTATTTTAGTTCTGCATTCACATCTGCTGGATCCCCAAATATATACTTAGATTTCACTAGCTCAAAAATACATTTAAATCTGGCTGGTCAAAATAAAGAGAGCTAGTTTTTATTTTTATTTTTTAATATCTAGTGTGATTGATATGGGTTTTTGTAAGAGGTTTAAACACAGAGAAGCAGATGTCTATTTTAACTAATAAAATATCCATTAAAAAAAGTTGAAGAGGTTCATTACAGTTCTGATCTGCTCATTCCATTAAAGAAATTATTAAAGATCGCTTCAGGATGTGGCCAAAGTAATGAACTGCTCAGAGTAATGTCTTGTAAATGTCATTCTTACAACTAATGACTTCTGAGTAGCCATTTAAAATATTAAACCTTAAACTTCTATTTTTTGAATATTTATGATTTGGGGAAAGAGGCTCTACTTACTAAGTATGTGTGTCCTTGTTCATTTGTCTTAATGTGTGTTTATGCATGTGTGTATTTGTACAGGACACTTAAACTGTAATTCATGGATTCGAATTGACTCTAATTCCATCAGTGAGTATCGAAATTAGAGACAAGTAGATGTCATTAAAATGTGCCCAGCTTTACACTTCTAGCAATCTTCTTTTATATGTTTAATTTCATTTTATATAGGTCTTAGCAAGAAAAGAGGATCACGTCCAAATATAAGCTTTGTAAGTTTCATGAGAACAGGGATTCTTAAATGTTTTGCCATATTTTGAACAGCCCCAATTCCAAGGAGGGTGCCTGGGATATAACCAAGAGTTAAAAGTGCAGATTTTAGAATAAGATTATTTGAATAGGAATGTGGCAATGTCACTTACTTGCTGTGTAATGTTAGGTAAATTATTTAATTTGTTCATGCCTTTGTTTTCTGAAATATGGAATGGATGTGTTATCTGCTGCTCTATTTGTATCTAAGTTGTTTTTATTCCTTTTGTATATGATCACTTCCCAGCAAAATCTTGCATTCTTGTTTAATTAGATCATAAATTCAATTTCATTTTTAGCTTACTCCCACCAATTCATAGCCCACTTGAAAATTTAACTTTGAAATTTACCTCAAACCTTTTTTATTGAATACTTAAATAATGGATCTACTCATTTATTCAGTTTGGGCTTCATGTTACTCATATTTTTACATTTTTTAAATGTCCTCATGAGAGTATAAAAGTAGTTGAAACTCAGGCTGAATAGTGTGTGTGTGTGTGTGTGTTATATGAAAAGAAAGATAGAAACTATCCTGATAGGTATAGTGTAACAATATTTTCCTTTTTTTTGTTTTTCTTCAGACCACCATGGGCACCTAACTACTTAGATAATAGAACATTTCCATGTCTTGGCTCAGTAGGTTGAGTGTCTGACTTTTGATTTTGGTTCATGTCATTATCCCAGGATCATGGGATCAAGACATATGTTGGGTTCCACACTGAGAATGGAGCTTGTTGAAGATTCTCTCTTCTCTTTCTCTCTCTCTCTCCTTCTGCCCCACTCACACGTGTGTTCTCTCTCTACCTCTCAAATCAAAAGAATGTCTCTATGTCTTAAATTTACTTGACCTTGTACTTGCTAACTATAATTATTCGCAGTTTTTCTCTTGAAACAATTGAAGAAAGAAATCATGCTTTAGTAGACAAAGAATTCTATATTTTTTTCCGATTTAAAAAGATAAGAATTTTTGTTTCCTCTTAATGTTACAACATTCTCTATTTTCCTATGAGTGGAATATTCCTCAGAAGTTCTGAGTCTAAATTTAGTGCTAAAAGAGGAGATTAAACATGTTAAGGGATAAAGAAGAGAAATAGGGAAATATATGACAATATGGTTTCACAGTGATAAAGTAAAATCCCCTAAACTTCAGTGAACCCAACTGGTCATGGTTTCATTAGCCACTGTAGAGTGCTGGGATGAGGTGGCATTTATCTCTTTAGGAGTCTGAGCTCTGTTGGATGTGCCAAGCCCTCTGTTGCCACTGCATGATAGCTCAGTTCAACAGTGTACTGACACAAACTGCAAACGGCTCTTGAGAGTCAACTGTGTGCCTCATTCCCAATTCTGCATTCAGTGAATTCAGTGCATTCTGAATTCCGTGAATTCATAATGGTAGCTTGAAAGGTTTAGATACACCATGAAAATCAGCGAATGCTACAGATTAGTTATGATTTTCCCTGCTTATCAGCATACCACAAGTTCAAGTTCTACTTCTGCTCAAGCTTAATTCCTTACTTCCTCACATTTGTCATTCTACGGTGCATTTGTCAATCAACCCTCTACAGGCACCCCCTTCTTAGCGTCCGTTTCCAGGGAACTCAATCTATGACAATGGCATTTCTGCAACAGTTAGGTGTTTTCAACAGTTTATGATAAGGTTTGGTGAACAACGGTTATAGAGTCTGTTTTTGTAAATACATTTTATTGGAACACAATCCTACCTATTCGTATGCTTATCATTAATGATTGCTTTCATGATAGAATGGCAAACATATATATTACCCACAAAATCAAAAATATTTACTATTTGTCCTTTAAGGAAAATGTTTCCTGACTTCTGGTCTACTGGATAACTTTTATACTTCTTTAAGACATTTCAAGCTTAAATTGTCTCATACTAACCTCACTATGCTTCCTTTCCTCCATTTTCTAAACGGTTCCTGTTCCTGTATATTCCTTCTCTGTTTCCAGTGTCATATTCCATCCAGTGTTCCAAGAGACATTTGAATCTGTGTTCTTCTCTTTATCTTTATTGCATTAATATTCAGGATTGGGGCATCTTGGTGGCTCAGTCAGTTAGTGCCCAACTCTTGATTTTGGCTCAGGTCATGCTCTCATGGGTTCGTGGGATTGAGCCTTGCATCCAGCTCTCTGTGGACAGTGTGGAGCCTGCTTGGGATGCTCTCTCTCCTTCTCTCTGTCTCTCTCGTTCTCTCTCCTGATCTCTCTCTCTCTTTCTCTGTCTCTACGTAAATAATAAATAAAAATCTTTTTAAAAAGTGTTCAGGCTCTTATATATTGTTTGGGGCCACTTTTTATCTGCCCCCCTTGCAAGCCATCTCTTCTTATGTCAGTTTCTCTCTATAGTATTTTGAGAAATTTTGAGAAACACAGATTTTATCATATGATTGTTCCGCATAAAACTTCCATTCAGTAACCGTTAAGCAAATAAATGGCAAAACACTTAATATGTGGTTCTTTCTCAATTTTGTCTTGCCTACTTTTTCAGTTTTACCTCTCAACAGTGTCCTTCAAGCACAGCCTCTACTTTGTCATCACTGATAATCTTTTACAAACCAGCAAGCTCATTCTTTTATGCCTGTGTCTGTAGATCCAGCTGACTATGATGGTTGTCTCTTTCCGGATTCATAAAATCCTGTTCATCTCCCAAGTTCCAGCTCAACTCTTCTTCTTCTAACTTTAGGGCTTCCATTACTCCATCTAACAGAATTAACCACTCTTTCCTTGGCATTCACAAAGCATGCATCCCTTATCTCTACTCTGTACCACGTAGCATTTCAATATTTGACTTTATATACAGCAGGGCCAGTAAGTACGGTTTGCACATCTCTCTCTCTCCATCCAGTTACTGTGTTCTCAGAATCACAGATAGTATTTTGTTATATTTTTTCACCTGCCCCGGAATCTAGCACAAAGCTTGAGGTTTTCTTGGTTCTTAATGAAAGCTGCCTGTGTTATTAAAAAATATATTTAAAAAAAAACTAGAAATACCGTGATATTTTTCTTAGAGGGTGTTTTAAGCTCATCTGATGGTAGAAATAGTATTCACCAAGTTATAGGATCTTAACCAATTTTCAGAATTCTGAGAAAGACCACTACTTTCTGAGTAACATATTTAATTTGAGCATTCGAGTTTTAACAAAGAAATGCCTTCTTGCAACTTCTGGGACTAGAGAAAAATGCGGTTGGATTTCTTAGGACCATATTTCATCATTTTGGTTTATAGTCTTCACTGGGCTTGCGGCAGACAATAAACATTGAAATTTCTATTCTTGACATTTTTGCATGCCCTTGTCACAGAATGGTTATGGGAGATCAAATAAATTACACAAATGGTATTTTATCAACTTTTTCCTCTTAAAATCATATCCTGTTGCAGAGTTCCAAAGTTCACGTTTCCTGACACTTGAGTGGCTATAAGGTTGGACATAGCTATTTAATTCAAAGGATTAAATTAGCTTTAACAGAAAGAGTAAGGCTTGGTTTTCTCACAGATTGCCATGGGAGCATGAGCGCTGTGGAGCTATTATACCTCTCATCTGAAGCATTTCAAATACTTTGGAATATCTCAAACAATGACATTCAAAACCTCCCAAGCATGATCATCCAAAATATTAAAGTTAGAGGACCAGGATATTATATAATTTAGCACTGTTTCAAATATTTTAGTGGCACCGATTTAATAAATTGTCACATCATCTGGAATAACATTTGAATCAGGGGCATTTTCTAAAAGTCTAATTAGCACAAAATATGTACTGCTAAAATGTAGCAGCCCACAACAAAACTCTAGGAAAAGGAAATAAATCATTAGACAAATAACAGGTGAAATTGACCTAGTGTTTTTTCTTACGATCTTATAAACAGCAAAAATAGCTTTTGAAATAGAAGTCCATTGAAAATAAGATTTTGTAGCAATTTGAAATGTGAAATTTTCATCTTTGGCATATTAACTTGTGGTGCTATCTACATAATCAACAAGAGAACTGAAAAAAGATTCCTCTTTCTTTCTTTCTTTCTTTCTTTCTTTCTTTCTTTCTTTCTGTATGAAGCACAAATTTTACACTTTAATCAAGCTTATTGCTACTACCAGGCTGGTAAAAAAATGGTATATGTAAGTTATTTTTTGAGTTGGGATATGTTCGTGTTTATTCTTAATTTTAATTCAGTGTTGCTGACAGCATTTTCATTTAGATAGAGAGAAAGACATTTTTCTTTTAAAAAAGCATAGCTAATTCTCTTTCTTGAAAAAAGTTGTACCCTTGATTTCTTTCTACACTTTAAAGAAGGCATTCTGAATATAATTCAAACATAACCTTCTTTCACGCAATCTTGATTTTTCTTATCATTAACCAATTAGTTTTATTCTTTCTCTCCTCTTGTTATTTTATAAACATTTAAGATTACTTTGTTTCTAATTGTCCCTAATGAGCCATATTTTAGGTTTTTAAATACACAGGTAACCTTTATTTTAAATACACATGCAACCATAACAAAATGCATAATTTTTCTAAAGATTTTACATATGCTCTGATTCATCAGAAAAGAAAACAACCCAGTTTTTCCCAAAGAAAGACTATATTCTAGCTATCTCGTAATCTTTCACCTTTTCTACCTAGCATAGGGTAGATTCGTTACACCTTAAGTAAACAAGTCTTAATGTTTGGTTATTCATTCTTATCTCACTGCTCTCAAACTTTGTCTTTTATGTTACATCTTCCTGAGAGACAGTAACTAGAACTGTTTACGATACTGGAGATAAACTGATGTCAGAAAATCAGTCAGAAGAAACATGATACAAAATATAGCAGTGTGGATTTATTTCATTTTGTCCCTAAACAGAGAGTAAATGTGTGAAGTTAATTGCACTTTCAGCAATTAAAAAAGGTTACATAATAATAATTTTCACTTAATGGGAAATGCTTCAGAATAGATTTCCCATTTGATAGCATACCTTGTTTCTGAGCTTCTTATCACAATCTGATTAATGTTAAAGACAAAGTTGAAAACATTTTTAGTATTTTTCCTCCTTCAATACCTGGAACAAAGAAAAATTTATGACTGTACTTTAATTTTATTGCTACTGAGCCTTTCCTAAAATGAACTGGCAGATGCCATTAGCAAGTTAATTGATTTAATAATGTTCTTATGAATAAGCTAGGATTTCTGACTTGAATTGCTTTCTCAATTGATTGGTACCCTATAAAAGAATTCTATAAAAATATATAGAAAGAGCAATAAGGAATTCAGCTTTAGATTTTTCCATTAATTCATTAGCATGTAGAAGTCTAAGAAATTATTGCATTTTCAATTTGCTAAATACACAGCATTTGTTACTAATAATTAGGCACATGCATTGTTTTTTACGTCTCTTTAAAATGCAGGCTTGTAAAAATGACACTAGGAAAAGATTTGTGAATAGCCTAGTGGTGTATTTATTTTTCAAATGTTAGCAAGCAGCACCATCCAAGGATTTATACAATGGAAGAATCAGGACAACTTAAGGCAAAGGATCACTTAAGGTAACCTGCAGGGAAACCTTAGTTCTGGGAAAAGAGGAAGAAAAGAGATTGCCACAGGGAAGTGCTGGGGTGGCTCAGTTGATTAAACATCAGACTCTTGATCTCAGCTCAGGTCAGGACCTCACAGTTCCTGAGGTTGAGCTCCACGTAGGGCTTTGTGGTAACAGTGCAGAGCCTACTTGGGATTCTCTGTCTCCCTCTCTCACTGCTCCTCCCCTAAGGTCAGTCTCTTTTTCATAATTAAATATATAAACATTAAAAAAATAAAGAAGAAGAAGAAAAGGGACTGCCATAGAGAAGCTGCAAGAATACCAGTGGTTCCAAAGAAGAGGGTCACTCCCCTCTCATGCATTTTCTAGAAAAAAACATGCTAAGGTTTTGTAAAACAATGCCCTCATTTCCACAAGAAATTTCATTTGTAGTTTGATCTTATCACCTCCTTACTTAAAAAAAACTTCAACAATTAGGGCTCCTGGGTGGCTCAGTCAGGTAAGCATCTGATTTAGGCTCAGGTCATGATCTCACAGTTCATGGGTTGGAACCCTGCAATGGGCTCTGTGCTGTCGGACTAGAGCCTGGAGCCTGTTTTGGATTCTGTGTCTCTTCTCTCTGCCTCTTTCCAGCTCATGCTCTGTCTCTCTGTGTCTTTCAAAAATAAGTAAATTAAAAAATGTTTTTAAAATTTCGGGGCGCCTGGGTGGCTTAGTCGGTTGGGCATCCGACTTTCGCTTAGGTCATGATCTCGCGGTTCGTTTGTTCGAGCCCCGCGTCGGGCTCTGTGCTGACTGCCAGCTCAGAGCCTGGAGCCTGTTTCAGTCTGTGACTCCCTCTCTCTCTGACCCTCCCCTCCTCACGCTGTGTGTCTCTCTCTCTCCTAGAAATAAATAAAAACATTTTAAAAAATAAATCTTTAAAAAAAATGTTTTTAAAATTTCAACAATTTTTCATTCCGATTAGAAAAATAGTTAATGTTCTCAAGACTTCTCTATTCAACAAAAATTTATTCAATATGTTCCATATATTAGCCCTGATTTTTTGGCATCATAGGTAAATAAGGTAATATAAAAACCATATTTGAAACTGTCTTTATACAGCTTATATTCTATTAGGTTTGATGTGATTTGACCACTCCATACCTCTCACACATGCAGGACTAGGGCAAGGCAAATGATGTACTCACCACAGATACAAAACTTAAAGAAGTTCCAAATACCTCAGTAACAAAGACAGTTAATCTTTTAATACAATATTTTTTTTTAATTTTTAAAAATGTTTATGTTTGAAATAGAGACAGAGACAGAGTGCAAGTGGGGGAGGAGCAGAGAAAGAGGAGACACAGAATCCAAAGCAGGCTCCAGGCTCTGAGCTGTCAGCACAGATCCTGCTGCGGGGCTTGAACTCAAGAACCCCAGGATCATGACCTGAGCTGAAGTCAGCCGCTTAACTGACTCAGCCACCCAGGGAGCTTTACAATATTGTTGATAGTCAATATTGGTGTAAATAATCCATAATGACTAAAGTTTAAAAAAAATCCTAAAGAAACAAGTGTCCTGTGGAGACATTAGATCATAAGAAAAATGGAAAAAATTAGCAACACTGAAATAAATTCTATCTCTTGCTCAGATTGGTGTGAGCATATAGGGAGGGAAGAAATATATGGCACCCAGCTTTGGAGACTGCCTACCATAGTCTGTGCCCGACAAAAATATTTCACATTCCTTGCCCCAAAAGATTTCATCCCTTCCACATGACAAATCTCATCTTTTCCACTCAAACGTTTCCATCAAACTGCTAGTCTGAAGATAATTTCATGCTCTAAAAAAGTTGTCAGGGCACCGGGTGGTTCAGTTCGTTAAACCTCTGACTTCAGCTCTGGTCATGATGTTGGGGTTCCTGAGTTTGACCTTTGTGTATGGATCTGTGCTGACAGCTCAGAGCCTGGAGCCTGCTTTGGATTCTCTGTCTCCCTCTCTCTCTCTGCCCCTCTTCCACTCATGCTCTGTCTCTCCCTCTCTCTCTCTCTCTCTCTCTCTCTCTCAAAAATAAATAAACAGAAAGAAAGAAAGAAAGAAAGAAAGAAAGAAAGAAAGAAAGAAAGAAAGAAAAGAAAAGAAAAGAAAAGAAAAGAAAAGAAAAAAAGAAAAACACAAACAGAAAAGAAATAAAGTTGTCTCCCTCATTCATGTCTATCATACAATGGTGGAAAAGGGTCAGGACAACTGCACTAGATAATCCGTTGAAGAGGGGAGGGATGGAGGCAATCTCTGCTATTTACCATTTTTCCCAATAAAGGTAAGGAATAGGGGCACCTGAGTGGCTCATGATTAAGTGTCTGATTCTCGGTTTCAGCTCAGGTCATGATCTCACAGTAGGTGGGTTGGAGCCCTGCATAGGGCTTCAGGAAGAGAGCTTAGAGCCTGCTTGAGATTTTCTCTCTCCTTCTCTCTCTGACCCTTACCCACTAGTGCTCTCACTCTTTCTCAAAAATAAATAAACAGTAAAGAAAAGATAAGGAATAAAGGATTAGAAAATATTTACATTAAATGACACTAGAATACCAAACAAAATAGAAAACAAAAACATCCAAATGGAGCAGTAATCTTTTAAGATGCAATTTTTGAGTGCTTTGGTTAGGGCTATGTTGTTGATTATTAGAAAGACTTCAATAGACATTGGGAAAATATTCTCTTGTTGTTGTTGTTTTAATAAATGACACATCCAGTTGGTAAAGAGCACTTGAATTAACTCCCTAATATAGATCTATAAAACGGAAGCACACAGTTACAGAGGTACTTGAGTCTTTATAACCAATTACTGTTGCCATCACCTGGTTGGAAGGGAGGCTCTCAAACTCTGTTAATTTTTTACCTTTACTCTTCTAGTTTTCTTTTTTTTTCATTTTTTCCTGACCCCTCCCAATTCTTCAGGATACTCTAAGTACCTACTCTAAGTTCATAGGTTCAAAGACAGCAGAGAAATTACCATGACTATCATATTCATTTTCCTCATTTTCCGTGAATTTCTTCTTTCTACCAGGCCCAAACTTAAGATTACCCTGCACTGTAAAATATCTCTTATCTTAATTAAGAAAAGTTGTTAGAAAATGAAGCGGCAATTTAACAATCTTATTACAAAAAACAATATTTTAACCATCTAAACTTCTTGCAGGACTTTAAAGGTATCATTGTATTATCTTCTGAACTTTGTTCTTTCATCGAAGTCAGTCGAGATTCCTACTGATGTCTTCCTGTGTATAAAATGTGCATTTTCCTCTGGGTGCCTTTAAGATTTTCTTTCTCTCTTAGGTTTTTTAGCAGGTTGATTATTATGTGCCTAGGTTTTCTATGTATTGTCCTTTGAGTTTCAATGAATTTCTTAGGTTTTTGGATTGAAGCCTTTTATTAATTTTAGGCAGTTTTTTGTCATCCCTTCATATAATTCTTCTGCTCTATTTTTCTTCTCCCTTCCTTCTTGAAATCTAATTTCATGCATGTTTGGCCATTTGATTTTACACCACAGATTTCAGATGTGTTGCTTCAATTTTTTATGTAATTTTTTTTTCCTTTGCGTTTTAATTTGGAGAACTCCTTTTGGCCTGTTTCATCTTCACTGATTTTTTAAATTCTACTGTATCAAGTCAGCTTTAAGGCTTATAAATGCTAATATTATATATATTTTTATTTGTAGCATTTTTATTTCTTCCTTTTTCTTTACTTTCCATTTTCTGCTGCAAAGTCATGAAGTCTTTATAGATGTGGTTCGCTCTTTCTGCTAAATTTTTCAACATATTTATTACAAAAAATAATGTCTTTGTCTAATTTAAATATTTTGGCCACCTGGAGGCTTGTCTTTTTTTTTTTACTCTTGGTTATGGATCATATATATTTGCTCTTTCAAATTTCTTATAATTTTTGGTGTATATGACAATTGTGTATAAAAATAGAGACTAAAGTAAATAATATTTACCTGGAGGGAAGCACAAGCCTGCCTTCTAGAAGGCCATGAGTGTTTGTTATGAGTGGGGATTGAGTCCTTATATTCTGTGGTTGAGTTGTCCACGGGCTTGATTCAAATTTTGTTAGTTCTCTGTTATCTTCACATATTTTGAGGCCACAGTCTAGACTTTCCTTCAGCAACTTGTCCTTTGAGGACTAGAGAGATTCTGGAAATCCCTTCATATTTTATAAAACGATGCCAGATTTCCCAAATGTAAGTGATCTCTCTTTGCTTTAAGCCTGGCTGCCAGCCTTTTTCTTCTGGGGATGGTTTTTGTCTGATCGTTGGCTTGATTTTCCTCTGCCCTTTCCCTAGCTTCCTGGGCATTAGAAGATCGCCACTGTCCTCTCACACGGCCTTCAGCCTTGGCGTGCAGCTTGAGTGAACTCGGTGACTGTCTGGAGTGGCTAAGGGGACCTTTATTAGCTTCCTTGGCCCGTGCACAGCTCTCAAAAGCCCACTGTTTTGCACTCAGACAAGAAAGACCTCACGTGCACTCAGAGAGAATCAACAACAAAGGGATCACCAGTAACTATCTCAAAGGCTGCCTGTTACATATTAATTTATCTTATTAGTATGGTAAAAAAATAGACCAAAGGACAACAGACAACAAAGTCCACCACCACCACCACCATCACCGAAAACAAAAAACAAAAATCCCCGAGGATTCTGCGGTTTATCTGGTATGTCCATGTTGTTTATGGTGGGAGTGATGGTCTCTTACAAACTTATTTTCTACATCCTAACTACTAGTAGAAGTCTTAACAAATTAATCTTATTATAAGCCATGTGTATTTTAGTGGAAAGACTTCTTGCTTAAAAATGTAAAATGTATATAGATGTATAAAATTATATGCACTAGTGTATGTGTATATACAGTTTTCTTTTTTTCAGTTGGTGTCTTATGGACAGAATTTGTCAGAGGGGACCAGGATCAGAATGGATTTATAAGTTCCAAATTGGGAAAAGGGGAGGAGGGGGCATGGGCCATACTGTCAATGGGAAGCCGGTAAGACGGGAGTGGGGGCGGGGGTCATAACTAGTAGAGTGCTGGCTCAGCAGGCAAGCAGGCAGGGCTTCCCATCCTGCCGGTGTCAGCACCTTAGGGTATGGTGGAGGTTTGGGGAGGATATATAGGGTCCTGGTGTCTGGCTCCAATTTAGACAGGGGATGGGGGAGCAGGACGAGGAGGAAACTCCTACCCCAGGGATCTCTAACAAGTGAAAGATAAGTCCGTGGAGATGCATCTCAGGGCTTGAGGAAGGGCACTTGGATAAAACAGACAAAAGGTAGGTGTGGTGGCATCAGTGGCTGCACAAGGGAGGTGAGCCACAGAGGGAACATTGGTGTGGCGAGAGGTCACTGCTTCAAGGGATGGGAACCCAGGGCCTTTGTGCAACCCTTTTCGAACCCCACCTTGAGCAGATGCACTGCTCCCAGTGGGATAGCTCCTTGGTCAGTGTCTCCTCCCAGCACATGATGCTGGCAGTGAACATGATGGAGTCCCACCTGTGCTTACAGCTTGTCCCTGGGGTGCAGGAAGTCCACCACCAGATCACATCGAACTTTGCCCTGGGCCCATGGAATAAATTACACATTTCTGGTTCTTCAGATCCTCCTCCAGTGGTTTATAAGCACTATAGTAGTAAAGTGCTATACTGTATATAGAGTAGAGGGGTTTTTGTCACTAAAATATCTTTAGACCTTTGGATCTTGTATTTGCTTTGTCACAAACACTCCCAAGTAAATAAAGCGTTCTCTCCGGCAAACTCAGACAAAGAATAGCCTCTTTTCTACATTGTCTTTAAGATTTAGTTCAAGTACCCTTTTTATTTTTTAAAAAATTTTTAAATGTTTTATTTATTTCTGAGAGAGAAAGAGAGAGACAGCATGAGCAGGGGAGGGTCAAAGAAAGAGGGAGTTACAGAATCTGAAGCAGTCTCCAGGCTCTGAGCTAGCTGTCAGCACAGAGCCCGATGTAGGGCTCGAACCCACGAACTGTGAGATCATGACCTGAGCCAAAGTCAGATGCTCCTCCCTAGTAAATTATTCTCTTTCATGTGTTTTAATGGACCTTATGTATTTGTGTTCACTTCTTGTGGTTTCTACTACATTATATCATATAGATTGATTTGTTTATAACTTGCTCTAGGAGTCCAGTAGAAGACATGTTACATCATAAATGTTCAAATGTGTTTATTAAATTAATTAATCTATAGTATTAGAACATATATTCTTAGTGTCCTTTTAGAATCCGGCCTCATTAACAAAGAGATTTTTTGTGTAATAATGCATTTCTTTATTTAAATGGCTACTGACAATTTCAAGTAGAATAAAAGCCTATAAATTGTAGAGTTAATATTTCTATACTCTTTTTTATATTCAAAAATTAATAGGTTTTGGTAAATTGATGTTCAATAGTGGTCACTATAACATAGAAGTTAGTAATACATAAATTAAAAACTGTATTTGAAATCAACACAATTTATTGAAACCCACAGACTGAAAATAATTTCAATAAGCAAAGATAACAGAATATAGCTTCCTAAGAAACAGATGCAAGGATTACTTGCTGCAAGTAATTTTAAGCCTCCTTTGCTGAATTGATTTGGTTGATGTCCCAGTAAATCTGCCAACAAAGCAGCCACTTCTCTTGATATTTACTCATATTTCCTAGGAATTTGGTTATGCTCAGAAAGTTTGGAACCGATTCTTCATGTAGAGATGTCAGTCTGTTGGCAACCTGAACTATGACAGGGCTTCATAGAATCATGATTTATGGCATTTGATAAAGTTTTTTAAATGAGTGGGTACTTCCTAAATATCCTTCTGTGACTTGAAAGCATTTGTGTTTCCCATCATTCCCAGATGGCTAAGTTCCTTTTGTGTTTAGGTGTAAGGAAAGAAATAACTTTTTTCTTTCTCTTTATTTTGTATTGCTTAACTATATTCTTGAACATGAAACTATCAGGAAAACAATACTGATAAAAAAAAGTTATGATATGTTAAATTGTTTTAGTTTTTTATACCAACAATATATTTATTAAATAAATATTATATATTTATATTAAGAAGACGCACACACATATGTACTTATTTCTTTTCTCACAGTTCTGTAGGCTGAAAGTCCAAGACAAAGGTGCCATCAAGGTTGATTCCTGGTAAGACCTCTTCCTGGCTTATACCTGGCTGCTTTCTCTCTGTGTCCCCATCCGGCCTTTCCTGTTCATATATGGGAAAAGAAATCTCAGGTGTCTTCTTTCAGATTAGATTCTAATCCATCTGGTTTAGGGCTCCACATATTTTTAGGGCTATTTTAAATAATCCTAGAAGTGATATTCTGATTCAGATAAATTTATATGAATTAGAATTCAGATTGAAAGACAATAAATATTCTGCCTTCAAAAGACAGAAGAAATATAAACAAGGGAGTCAAAGAGAAAGTCCTAGGACCTAATTGAACTTCCTTGGGCAAAGTGTTTTTGGCCAGAGATTTCCAGAGATTAATTCCATCTGGGGGAAGAATTTGTTTCCTTACCCTTTTCCTGTCTTTAGAAGTCACCACATTTCCCGGTTTGTAGCAGTTTTCCTCCCTATTCAAAGGGAGTAACTATGGTTGTCCTACTGGCCTCATACTGCATCCCTGGGCTTCTCTCCCTTCTGACTCCCTCTTTTACTTTTATGGTCTCCTAGGATTACACTGAACCCATCTGAAGAAGTTAGAGTCATCTTTCCATATCAAGGCCAGCTGATTATCAGTCTTATTTCCATCTGCAAGTTACTTCTCATTTGCCATGTGATCTAATATATTACAGGTTCCGGGGTTAGGGTTTGGGTACTTTTGTGAGGGCATTATTATGCTAACAATTAGCAGCAACTTAAATGAGTAAGATTTAGCCCAACAAAGGCAGGTAAGGAAGAACAGTCTAAAAAAAGGAAACAACATGAGAGCAAGCTCTTATTGGAATTGAGTGACAATGATTAATAGTATTTAACCTTCAAGCAGGAATTAAGAATGGAGTGAGTCATGATCAGCCTTAAGATACAGATGGCTTAAGATCTACTGACCTTGTTACAAAAGAATCGGTCTTTTGGCCATTCACATTACCTAAGAGTCCTTACTTTCTGAAATTCCTAATGAAACCAGCATTTACCTCAGCATTAATTCTCAACAATTAGCAGTGTGTTTATTTGAAAACAAGACAGAGAACCAATATCAGAATGAGTTAGTCTCATGGTGATCATTTCTGTTCTTAACACAAAGTCAGATAAACTTCATCTTTTATCTCAGTAGCATGGGCAGTTTTTTTTTTCCTTGTGTTACTTGCCTGGTAGCATCAGAAAGAATTTACTAAATAGATATAATTTGAACCTCTATCAGTGTATCTTACAATAAAGTGTCACTGATACTTTATTTTTCTTTGTTTTGTTAATTTGCTAACATTTTGCTAAATTTCTGAATTTTTATATGGTTGCATACCAAATTGAACTATGACTTATATTTCACAATTGACATAGCTATTGTATGGGCTACCATGTTTTGTATAGTAACAGATTTATCTTTTTCTTCTTCTATAACATCACAAAGTTACGTTGCTTATGAAAATATTACTTTGTAAATTAGGATAGTTACAAAGGATCCCTCTCTGTATTTCCTACATTTGTGTTCCTTCTCTCCTTCCCCTTAAATTCAAGGCTTCCAAAATCAGAATTCCTGTCTTAAAGGTGACTCTTATAGACTAAATGTTTGTGGCTCCCCAAAATTCATGTGTTGAAATCTTAATCCCCATGTAAACTGATGGAATCACATGGAAAACTATATGGATGTACATCATAAAATTAAAAATAGAACTACCATATGATCTAGCAATTTTCTGAGTGTTTATTTGAAGAAAATGAAACACTAATTTGAAAAGATACATGTGTCTCCGTGTTTATTGCAGCATTATTTACAATAGCTAAGAAATGAAAACGACTTAAATCTCCGTCAATGGATTAACGGATAAAGAAAATGTAATAAATATATACAATGGTTTGTTATTCAGCCATAAAAAAAGAATGAAATCTTGCCATTTGTGACAACATGGATGGATCTTAAGGGCATTAGGCTCAGTGTAATAAGTCATACAGGAAAAAATAAATATTATATGTTCTCATTTATATGTGAATCTAAAATAAAACAAAACAAGCAAAACAAAAAAAAATAAATTTGAGCTCATAGATACAGAGAACAGGTTGTGGTTGTCTGGGGTAGAGGGAAAGAGGTGGTGGATGAAATGGGTGAAGGGACTGAGAAAGTACGAATTCTAACTCATAAAATGTGTAAGCCATTGGATGGAATGTAGAGCATGATGACAGTAGTTAATAATACTGTATTGGAATTTTTGAAAATAGCTAAGAGAGTGGATCCTAAACATTCTAACCACAAGAAAGAAAAATTGTGCAACTATCTATGGTGATGGATGCTAACTAGTCCTATTATAGTGATCATTTTGCAATTTATACAAATACTAAATCAATACATTGTACACCTGAAACTAATATCATGTTATAGCAGTTACAACTTAGTAAGAAAGGGCAAGTTCTAATACAAGAGAAAAAAATCCTGTGAATTATCTTGTTTTCAGTGTATAGCTTTAATGTATTAATAAACATATTTTACTTCTGAGGTTTAAAGAAACTTAAAGCACTTTATAAACAACAATTTCTTACGATGTGAGAATGAACCTTGCATAAAATTCACATGGCATCTGTCAAGCATCTTAAAGAAAACTGAGAGTGATTATACATTAAGTACACTTTGAGTGAATAGAAAATATTTTTCAGTTGAAAATGAAGGACATGGGGCACCTTAGTGGCTCAGTCGGTTGAGAGTCCAACTTTGGCTCAGGTCATGATCTCACAGTTTGTGTGTTTGAGCCCCACGTCGGGCTCTGTGCTGACAGCTCAGACCTGGAGCCTGCTTCCGATTCTGTCTGTCCCTCTCTCTCTGTCCCTCCCCTGCTCATGATCTGTCTCTGTCTTTCAAAAATAAATAAATGTTAACAAAAGAAAAAAAGAAAATGAAGTACATATGAAAAATAAGTCACTCTGAAAGCTTGAGTTTCTGCAAAATTTCCCAACAGCTCTAATTTAGTCTTTAGCTTGGGATTTTGGATACATACTGTCAGTTAAACAAATTTAGAGTTTAGAAGTTATTAATCCTGACCAAAAATAAGTATATTTTTCTGTGTTATAACAAACTCTTGTTTGAATCTTTTTCTGAACCCAGTAAAAACTTCCTATTAATTATATGAAACACAATATCTACTAATAAAAATGAATTATAAACCTTGAAGAGAATGTCACCTGTTCAATTTATTTGACTGTTTCATTTTTAATCAGAGCTTCTACTCAAATGGTTCATTTTTTTTTCCCATGGTTACAGAATAAAGGAATTGTTAGAAATTGACCTTGGTAATTACATTCTAAAGATGAAAAATTTTTAGTGGTGACAGGATGACAGAATTGAATGATTAACAAAGGAAAAGCAAAGTTTCTATGAACTTACCCTACCTGAAATTTTCTCATTTATAAGTTGTCACTTTACCACTAAATAAGAATTATTGTTGAGGAAAATAGAATGCTCTATGATTTTTCTTTCTGTTAATATGGGCATAGATAACCATTATCCTATATGTAGGCAGTATCTATACATTTAAAAGTGGGTCAAAGAAGAGAAGCAGATAGGGATACTAATCAGAAGAAAGATAGACAATTATGTGTTACCAAAATACAAATAAGAGAAGGGGAGAAATCACATCAGGATATCAGTTTAACTCAATACTATTTATCTAATATCTGTTTTATGGTAGACAAATCTAGTTGCAAAGTGTATAATCTGTCAATTACTCAACACTATGTACGACACCTTAGAAATAAAAGATACTCTGTGCTGGCCTTGAAGATCAGCCATTTAAAATCTATCAAATTGCCATTTTAACCAATTATGTTACTGCAGTCATCTATAAAGAGGTCTGAAATTTCATCCATGGAAATCTCAAGGGGAATAAGGGTGGGCAGGACTGTGACAACAGATTTTCAGAACCAAAGACACTGTGGAGGCCGATCGTGCAAAGCTTTGTGATTGTTTCTTATCCTAGCTGTTTCTAAAGTACACATATTTCCTGAAAGTTCAGAGCCACAAGCTCTAATATTCAACCAATAATCATGGGCAGTCGTTATTTGTAAATGTGGTCAATTCCAAATTTCATTCCCACCTTCTCTGGGTCAGCCAGTTCTCTTTTCTCCCTCAAAAGATCCTTTTCAGTCTCTGCATTTCCCACTCTCATTCAAGAAAAATTATTTTTTCTCACTCTAGACTTAGAAGTCCTAGGATGGGCCAAGACTGTCATGCCATTGGGTGGGTTAGTAGATGGTCCTTAGGGCATACTATGTGATAATGCATGTAGTAGGAAACAAAACAAAACAAAACTATTCAATCAAAAGTTAGTCATAGAGTTCTAGAAGAGAATTCTCTGGAAAAGAATCCTTCTTAATGGATTTGTTTGGTTTCGGAAATAAGCCCTCCTGAGTATGGTTTGGAAGTTTAATGGCAGATCTAAAAGAAAGCGAGACTGGTCCAGAAAAAATGAAAAGTGAATTAGAGGACTTCAATCAGGGATTCTAGGGAGATAAATGAAGACCCTCTGGTAGAGACAGAGGATGCTATAGGAACATGACAAGTGTCTAAAGCTTATACAGAAGAAAATTGCAGTGACAATTTCTCTTATGAAATGAATACCCAAGGAGCACCTGGGTGGCCCAGTTGGTTAAGTGTCCAATTCTTGATTTCATCTCAGGTCATGAACCCAGGGTTGTGGAATCAGGCCCTGCATAGAGCTCTGAGCTGAGAGCTCAGAACCTTCTTGTGACTCTTTCTCTCTCCCTCTCTTTCTGTCTGTCTGTCACTCTCTCTCAAATAAATAAATAAATGTTAAAAAATAGAAAAGAATATCCAAGACAGCTTCAAGAGCAGGATTTATAACACTAAGACACAAGCCTTTTTCCAATTCCCAATCCAATTCCCAATATACCTGGTCTAAAAGTGGAGAAATAATGAAATTGCATAGTGTATGCAAATTCAGTGCAACCCTTTCCATCCTTCTATATGTTAGCGTCTACTAAAGTACCATCTTTCAGTAAAATGGCCAAAATCCAATAAACTGACAACATCAATTACAGCGAAGAGGTAGAGAGACTCTCATTCATTGCTGGTAAGAATGCAGAGTAGCACCATCACTTTGGAGGACAGTTCGGTAGTTTTTAAGAATGGAACAGAACCCAACCATATAGTCCAACAATTGCATTCTTGGGTATTTACCCAACTTATCTGAAATTATGTCAACACAAAACTGGAATGCAAATGATCATCACATCTTTATTCATAATCACCCCAAACTGGAAGCAAACAAGCTGTCATTCAAGAGGTGAATGTATAAAGAAACTGTGATGCATCTACACAATGGAACATTAACCAGTGTTAAAAAAAGAATGAGCTAACAAGCCATGGAAATACATGGATGAATTTTAAATGCATTTTGTCAAGTGAAAGAAGCCAATATGAAAATACTACAAACTGTATGATTCTATTTAGATGACATCCTGGAATAGACAAAACTATAGAGAAGGTAAACAGATGAACGATTTTCAGAAATTTAAGAAGGGGAAAGGTTAAATAGGTGAAACAGTGAAATTTAAGGGGAGTGAAACTATTTTGCATGATAGTATAACTGTGAATAGATAGCACTATCATGTGTCTATGCACCACAAAATTTCACAGCTCAGAGCAAATCTCATTGCATGTAAATTTAAAAAATTAGGAGGCCATGGATCCTATGATAGAATGGAGACTCTGGCAAAATAATAAAACTTCACATTGGGGTTGGGAGAAAAGCTGCTGATCTACAGAACTTTGGAAATGGATGGAATCTGTAAGACTAAAGGCAAAGGAAGTATAGCACTCTGCTGTAGTTGACAAAGTTGTTTGATGTGAGGTACAGATTTATAATACTGAAACCACTATACAAGTGTCCTGGAAATAAACAAGTAAGTAATTGAATGGCAGATGGTAGGAACCAAATTTCTCACTGGTAAAGTAGAAGGTTACAGACCAGCAAGGAGAGAGGCTAGAACAATCCATGCTATAAAGGACTCAGCTGTAGGCAACAGTATGAGCTTATGTTTACCTTTGCATAAATACAATGGTTACATACAGAAATCAGTATAGATATGTGTACATATTAGGTATTATATATATATATATATAATAATATATATATACATATATTTTTTTTTTCAGTCAGCTGAGAGCATCTAGAAGCAACAATAATCCAATAGCAATGAGTCCACTGTGTACCCAGGTTTTGGTTTCTAATATTATTTCCAATAAATGGAATTAGGGATACTTGGAGAAATGACTGATTAAAATTTAAATACTGGGGCAAGGAATGTACAAGATGAGCCTAAGGCATCTTATAGTGCTTGAAATTACGGTGTGGAAAATGATGTAATTATGTCCTGACATAGGCACCAAATGAAAATGCTTCTAGTTGCAAAATACACAATGATTTCAGCAACAACAAGAAAGGAGTATTGGATTATAACCCAAACTATGAAATAAATATCCATGGGTCCATATTGATATGAATAAATGATTAAATGAATAGACAAATGGTGAAGAATAAACAGGTGTACTGGTAGATGAATTCCAAATAATTTGTGTAGAAAACTCACCCTCAAGGTGGTGGAGTATAACTCTTCACTCCTTAAGGTTGGGCTGCACATAATGACTACCTTTGGAAAACTATGGCAAGGAAAAGAGGGGGAAATTCTAACTTTACAGTGAAGAAATCTGACAAATTCTATCTTAACTCAAGTGACCAATATTAATATTCACAGTGATAAAGTTACATTGACAGTGTGTACCTTTCATATGAAGTAATGAGGATGACATTTGACCTCTGTAGTTTTCCTCCTGCCAACATAAAACACTAGGTCTAATTATGAGAAAAACATCAGAAAAATCCCAATTGATGGGAATTCTACAAAATACATGAATAATACTTCTTTTTATTTTCTTAATACTGATTCTTATAACTTAAAATCAGGGGCTTCTGGGTGGCTCAGTCAATTAAACATCCAACTGTTGATCTTGGCTCAGGTCATGATTTCATAGTTCATGGGATCAAGCCCCTCATCAGTCTCTGCAGGCAGCACAGAGCCTCCTTGGGATTCTATTTCTCCCTCTCAATGCCCCTCTCTTTGTCTCTCTCAAAATAAATAAATAAAAACTTTTTAAAAATTGTTAAATTCATGAAAAACAAGACAAGTGAGAAAATGTTACAGTCCAGAGGGGCTTAAGGAAACATAATGGCAGAATATTATAGCATATCCTGCATGGGATCTTGAAATAGAAAAATAATATTAGGTATAAAGTAAGGAAATATTAACTATTAATGACATATGGACTTTAGTTAATACTAATGTATCAATATTAGTTCATTAATAGTGACCAATGTCATATTGGTCCATATTGGTCATTAATGACCATACTAATGTTAGATGTTGACAAGTGGGGAAAATTGATATGGAAGTTAATGGGAACTTTTGTGGTATCTTTTCAGGAAACCTAAAACTATTTTAAAATCAAAGTTTATGAAATATTAAAAGTTCAAACTTGAAACTTGAAAATTACATTTCTTATAGTATATTTCTGGATATAGGGACTTGTGAGTAAATATATGGACTTTCAGTAGAAGCTGAAAGAAAATACTTTTCATTGACGGAAGGATGACTATAATAGACCATGTAATTAAAAGATGAATGTAGACAGGTATACATTTCTTGAATATAATTCAAAAGATAGAATGAAGTCATCTTGCTAACAGTACATGGTCTTTAGTCCTGGATCCTAGAAGCAATCAAGAAGAAAACTTATTATCCAGCACTTATTAATCAATATACAGCACAAAACATTGAGTGATAAGGATTTTCTTATGTATTTTAGAAGTCAGCAAGGTAAAATTAGTATTGTGTTGCAATGCATGGAGGAAATAACATTTATTTAGCTATCATTGTCATTTTCATCACTAGCAAGTCTTGTTTGACTTTGTTGGCAATTTATTTTGTTAGAATATTAGTTGTTATTAGAGCCCTAAAGAGAAAGGAAGATCTATATTTATTAGGTGGAAGTCACTTGAGATAGACATATATGTGACGCAGAGATTTTATACCTGGGGTAGAAATATGTTGCTTTTAAAATATGCATGTAGGGGCGCCTGGGTGTCTTAGTCGGTTAAGCGTCCGACTTTCACTTAGGTCATGATCTCGCGGTTCGTGGGTTCGAGCCCCGCGTCGGGCTCTGTGCTGACTGCCGGCTCAGAGCCTGGAGCCTGTTTCAGTCTGTGACTCCCTCTCTCTCTGACCCTCCCCTGCTCACGCTGCCTCTCTCTCTCTCTCTCTCTCTCTCCTAGAAATAAATAAAACATTAAAAAAATTAAAAATAAATAAATAAATAAAATATGCATGTAAAGTGTGCCAATAATGTCAAACCTTTCAGATATCATAATCATTAATTCTTATATATTTTATTTCTCATGTTTTCCTCTTATCTCAAACTTAGTTTGAAATACACAGTTAATCAAATGCATTATACAATCTGTATAATTGTTGCCAGCCTTATTGTTAGTTCTCTCATGGAGAGAACTCTATGTTTTGATCAGTTACTATTTAAAAAATTTTTTTTGAAATAGGGGTGCCTCAGTAAGTTGAGCATCTGACTCTTTTTATTTTAAAGTTATTTTATTTTTCTTTTTTTAATGTTTATTTGTTTTTAAGAGAGGGAGTACACACTCATGCATGAGTGGGAGAAGGACAGAGAGAGACTGAGAGGGGCAGAGAGCAACAGAGACAGAGGGAGGCAGAAGATCCTAAGTGGGCTCCATTCTAACAGCAGGGAGCCTAATGTGGGGCTCAAACTCAGCAACTGTGAGATCATGACCTGAGCCGAAGTCATATGCTTAACTAACTAAGTTTCCCAAGTGCCTGACTCTTGATTTTGGGCCAGCTCATGATCCCAGGGTGGTGGGATCAGGATGGAGCCCTGCACTCAGTGTGGAGCCTGCCTGGGAATCTCTCTCATTGCCCCTCTCCTGTGCTCATGTTCTCTTTCTCTTTCTCTAAAATAAAATTTAAAAATTTAAAAAACAGTGTTTAAGATAATTTATTATTCAGTTTAGTAAATGGAGTGGTAGTGCCAGCTCTAGACATCTATATCTACCCAATAGGCTAGAAAGCAACATGATATTGTAAAGAACAGCTTTTGTGAAACTTCTTGCTCCATATCACAGTGAGAGGAATGTTCATAGTACCATCCGGTGGGAAGCAAGCCGATTTCATAAAAAAAAAAAAAAAAATCTGTATTTTTAAAATAGCATCACTGGGAGAAAAACTCCATTTACTGAAATGCCTATATTTTATTGCTGTTTCCATATCAACATCAATGGATACATATATACACACATATATAATTTTAATGATCTAAAAATGATATGACTTTCTTAGACATTGTGATTATTTCTGTGATTACAACATGGCAACTCAATATATAAAAACACATCTGTTGTTTCTAATTATACCTGTTCCTGAGCATTTCCATCATGCTAATTTCAGTTGCTGAGTGGAAATAATTGAATTTGCCTTTCCTTTCATTTCATATTTGCTTAAGCAAACACCTGGGGATTTCTGCCTGTAGGGAAAAAGATAATGAGATGATTCAAAGATGCAGCTTATAACAAAAACTTATTTTTTAATTTTTTTGCTATTATTTATATAAAGTTCAAGTTCCCCCATTTTTTCCTTGAGAATTGAAAGTTTTATTGTTTTTAGCTAGACGCTATTGGTGGGAAAAAAACTGAACACTACAACTATAAAGATTTACCCAGAAAATGACTTTGATTAAATTTTATAATAAATAGAAGCTAAAAAAGTAGCATACGTAAAACACACTAGTTTTTCTTATTAGTTTTTGACATTCAAGTAAAGTCATTATTTCTATTTAGACAACTTGCTTCAATGCCTCAGTGAATCATGTCATTATCAACTGGTGATAGAGTTTACTGTCTTCATTATTCTAGGCACTTTATATGACATGAGTTTTGCTGTCACTGAATGTATAATCTAGCTGAAGAGACATGTTGTAACATATAATTGATTTTTTTCTCCAAATTTTTATTTATATCCCAGTTAGTTAACATACAAAGCAATAATAGTTTAGGTGTAGAATTTAGTGATTCACCACTTACATACAACACTCAGTGTTCATCACAAGTGCCCTCCTTAACACCCATCACCTATTTGATTGAACATACAAGACAGCTAACACTATTAATAATACTAATAAAAATGCATCACATAATCAGTTTTTGATTTTCATGAGAGAGTTAAAGATTAGAACTGTGTTGCAAAGCTTACGAAAAGAGTGAATTTATATAGTGTCTTACAGAATAAAGGAAATTAAGGTGGTTTCTGAGGGATAAAGAATATATTTCAAAAAAGTGAAGAGAGATGAAAGGCAAAGAGAGTGTGACAAGATATGACTAAGAAGCTGGACCCAAGTTTTCCAAATCAACGAATACCAAAAAGGACTCTAAAACCTTTCACAGATATGTACTAGGAGACCAAATTATTCTGTTAGGTGGCTATCATTATGAAAAAATAAACAATTAAAAATCATATGTATGCCTTTTATCTATTTTAACTTTACATGAAGCAGGAGATAGGAAGAACTGCTTATCTAATAGACGAGAGAATATCAATCTTCTTGAACCATTTCATTTATTCCCTCTTATTCTCTCTTTTAAAGTGCCAACTCCCTTTTACTTCATGATTAATTGTCAGGGTGACTGAGTAGCTCTCTCCTGAGCAGTATAAATGTCATTCACTTTATTTAGGTCTGGGCTTCTCTTGAAACATGTTTGACGCCTCTTCTTAGAAGCTGAAAATCTCAGGCTCCAATATTCTCACAGTCAGAAAATAATAAACTACGATTCAAGAGAGCATCAGGGTCAAAGTCGTTGAGAATAGATTTCTAAAATTAAGTTATACATGGCCATTAGTATTTTGTGGTCTAAATGGGCATATCAGTGAAAAGTTGCAAGAATATTCTACAATTAGTCTATTTTAACCTACATAAAATAATGCTTTGATGAAACAAAAAGCAGGAACTCTGCTCATTTGAGTATATTGTAATGTCAAGTCAACTTGAACTGCCTAAGTAGTTTAGTTAAGAAAATCATACACTATTTGTGTTACTTAAAATAGAAGTTTTGGTGCTGTGATGTGGGACCCAGGTCTCCCTTCAGGAATGAAGGATTTATTCCCTAAGCTGTTGGGAATGCTGCTAGAGATGTTTTTTAGAGATGACACCCACTTTGCAGATTGCATCAGCTAAAAAGCTGCTTGGATATGGCCATACCTCCTTTCTGGGCAATCAGAATCCAAAATGTGAGGGTAAAGACTTCTACTTGATCTCTCTTGAAGTAACTCTGAAGGAGAATCCCAACTCTAAAGCTCCTCATTCGAGTCAGCAGAGGTCTTCACTGGAATTTCATTGCAGCTCTACCTCTCCCTCTAATTCTGCTTTTTTACATCTCCTCCTAAAAGTGTTTGTGCCAAGTATATTTTCTAAAAATATACTCTCTCAGAGTCAGTCTCTCATGAAGTCCAATATGCAAATATTTTAAAATATGTTCTTATATATACCCCAAATTACTTAACCAAATATAAAACCCAATTTTCTAGCTTTCTATATAGTCCTTACATGAAACTACTGTATTGCATCAAATTCTTCATGACCAAAACATACTCATCTTTTAAAGATATACATATACACATATGTGTATATATATATGTATATGTATATACATATATATATATACACATAAAGATATATATGTATATACATATATTATAATTCTTCTATTCCATTTCTTATATTAATTTCCCATTTTAAACATGCATGTAAATGAACTTACTACTAACTGAATGAGCCATTTGAAAATGTTCCTTATATGACGTTGGGCATAAAGTGATTTAATAGCCAACTATTTAACATTATTCTCAAGTAGATGGGGGATATAAAACATGTATTTCAAGCAATAACCTAATCGCAGATTCATATTTGGTTCACATTCCAAACATGACACTGCATGTGAAATGGATTTTTCCAAATTTCATAATACTAGGTTTTGCAGAGAGAAACTATCTGCTAGAGAAAACCCTCATTCAATATTTATTTAACAACATTCTCATAGAATTGTTCTAATGTTCTTGAAAGCATTATAATTTCTGGGATACAATGAATAAAATAAATGTGAGCCCTACTTTATTAGCACTATTAAGATAATAAAATAGGTAATTGGTAAAGATGTACCTGAACCAGACTTACTTAGGAAGTATTTAAAAAGAAAACCTATTGAGCTAAGATCTGAACCATAAGGGATCATGCAAAGACCTGGGAAACACAAATTCCAGGGAGAAGGAAGATTATGTGTAATATCTGTATAAGTGGGAATGACTGATTTATTGAAAGGATAAAAAAGAAAGTCCTTATGGCTAAATAATGAGAACAGGATACCTTTAGGCTTCATTTTCTAAAAACAGACTTTGAAAAGAGAATTAATGAGTGAACAATTTATTAAGGAAGTGCTCCTAGGTCGCAGAAATATTAAAATGATCTGGGGGGGTTCTGGGTAAAGTAGCAATATGTTCTACAAAAAGAAAGCAGGATATGAGTTGAAGACAATGTAGAACATAATAAAAAACTGGATTACATTGAGTTTGATGAGAAACTTTAGAAGAGTTTTAATCAGAGTAGTATAATGATGAAGGTTGTGCTTTAAAATAATCACTCTGGACAGTAGTGCAAAGAGAGAGAAGGGGAGAAAGAGAGCCAAAGAGGGAGGGAAGAGGGGAGGAAGGGAGTAAGGGACAGAGAGAGAGAGAGAGAGAGAGAGAGAGAGAGTAGAGAGAGATTGAAGACCAAATCTGATATCAGACAAGGTGGTTGTAAAGGCATTGAAATGTTCTAGAAACTGGTGATGGTAGTTCAGTCAATATATGGATAAAGATAAATAGGTAGCCAGATTCTGAACACTTAAATTTAAGAGGTTGATTCCATACATTTTGCTGAGAGTTTAGGCATAAGATACAGGAGAAGGAAAAAAAAATAAGCATGATCCCTTGAATTTTGGCCTGAACAACTGGGTTCTGATATTTACTAACAGTGATCCTTGAAAAGGGATAAGTTGAGTGAAAAAAAATGAAATAAAACACAAAAACTCAGTTTTAGACAAGTATATATATAAAGTAGTCAAATAGATCTGGGTGTTCAGAACTCAGAGAAGGTTTCGGGCTGGAAAATATATATTTTGGAGTCAGGTATAGATGGAAACTATAGTCATGATATTGGATAAGATTATATAGAAACAAAGGGTCAAGGGGCACCTGGGTGGCTCAGTCGGTTAAGCATTCGACTTTAGCTCAGGTCATGTGTGAGTTTGAGGCCCGCGTTAGGCTCTGTGCTGACAGCTTGGAGTCTGGATCCTGCTTCAGATTATCTGTCTCCTTCTCTTTCTGCCCCTCCTCCACTTGTGCTCTGTCTCTCCTTGTCTTTCAAAAATAAATAAATGTAGGAGATCATGACCTGAGGTGAAGCTGGCTGCTTAACCTACTGAGCCACCCAGGCACCCCAGAGCAACTCTTTTATTGTGATAAAGTTCAGATTATTTCCTCATTATTCTACCAAGAAACAAACATGGTGGTTTCTTTAGAAATAATATCTTTGTTTAAAATAAAATTTCCAGGGAGAGGGGACAAGATGGCGTAGAAGTAAGGAGCTCCGTACTTGCACTCGTGCCCATACATCACACAGAAAAGATCTGAAGCCATTGGAAACCTTAAAAAACCTGAGAGATTGGGAGAAAAAGGACGCAGAGTCCACTGAGAAAGCCTTCTAACGTGAGTGCGAACTGGGGAAGATAAAATCAGGCAGGGATCCCAGACTCCAGGGTCGAGGCGGTCCCCCTCTGCAGGGAGTGAGAGGAAAAAGAGAGAGTCCGAAACAGAAAACCACCACTTGGGGGGGAAAACCTCCACTTGGGGCATAGAAAGACCGCACTTGCCAAATACGTGCACACCAGGTCCCCTTGCGCCAACTGGTCCCGGCGGGGCGCTGAGTGCACAGACTACTTCTTTGTGCGGGCTCCTGGTGGGCTGGAATTCAGAGTGGCAGCGTGCCTGCCGCCATTGTCCCCCAAGGCGGCTGGAGACCCGAAAAGAGCCGCACGGACACCGGGCGTCCGTGCTCCTGGCTGGGTGGGACTCCAGAGGGAAGGCAAGGAGCTAAAAACTGGGAAATTAGCCTGTGAGTTCGTGTTTTGGGTGACGAGCCATAGAGGGACCCGGTTTTCCTCACTCCAGCAGGCTCGGCGCACCTGGCGAGCAAGCTCCTGCCCATGCTCGTCAGCCCAACCCAGAGAAGGAAGCAGCGATTCTGACTCCACTCCCAGAGCTCGGCAGGAGGCCTGGAACTGACCCGAGGGGATTGCCTGGGAAGCTGTGTCTAAGGCAATTTCAGCTGGGCACGTGGACTGGGATTTGGTGATTGGAACTGGCCTGGGATGAAGAGTGCAACCAGCTTTGGCTGCGCCCCCCATATGGGGAGTTTACAGGCCCAAAAATCCGAGGCGCAGAGCTTGGTTCAAGAAGGGAATGGAGCACCACCACTCTCCTCCCCACAACCGCCTAGGCAGAACTCCCGCCTGGGGCATTGGATCACGCCACGCCATCCCTGCCTGAGAGCGGCCCTCCTCCCCTCCCCTTTTATTTTTCTTTTTTCTTCTTCTTTCTCTTTTCTCTCTTTTTTCCCCAGAACACTGACCTGATTAACTCTGGTCCCAAGCTTGCTTAAACAATCACAATGAGTCCATTCTGTAAATGTAAATTCTACAACTACCGACATTTTCATCTCTTTCTCTCAGGAGTTATTAGACTATATAGTATCTCTGGATAATACCAGCATCCTTCTCTCACCTATCCAACCATATTCTACCCTTTACCTCTTTGAAAAAAGCTTCTTATCCCTTCTGCCTGCTCATTCTATTTCCAATTTTGCTTCATCCTGCCCTGTCTTCTCTCTCTTGGTCTATTCTCTTCTACCAGCACTGCATACACACGGCTATTTAACTGTAGCTGGAAAATCCAGTTATATGACTTAAACCATTTTTTGTCCATCGGTTTTCTTCTTTTTTCCTTCTCTTTCCCCCTTTTTGACCCTTTAATGTATTTTATACTCCGTATTATTCGCCCTCCCTCCTCCGTCTTTTCTCTTAACTTTTTCGTTTTCCCTCTCGCTTTGCATGTTAGTTGAATTAGCCTGTGCGTTTGTGTCCTCCTGCTCCCTGTGTGTTTGTCTGTCTGTTTTCTTTTCCATGACTACCTCAAGAAACAGGCCAGAGTACACTAGGTGGAGAGTCCCAAATATCACTACGAATAGGAAAATAAAATAACCAAGGTACCGACAAGAGAGACCGAGGGATACCACTCAAAAAACACTCTCTGAAAGGATAGGCCCTGGACAGTCAAAGAGTCTTCTTGGATATAGCAGCACTCATAGAAACAGAGAGCATAACACGTCTTTAAAACCAAGAAGAGCCAGAAAACAAACTAAAATGACGAAACGAAAGAGCTCTCCTCCAAAGAAACTCCAAGAAGAAATGACAGCTAATGAACTGCTCAAAACAGATACCAGCAGCATAAGTGAACAAGATTTTAGAATAATAATGGTAAAATTAATAGCAGGGCTTGAAAAAAACATAGGGGACATCAAAGAAACTATGGCTACAGACAGAATGAAAAATAAAATAGGCATGAAGAATTAAAAAATGTGATAAATGAGATACATAATAAATTAGAGGCCACCAATGCATGGATTGAAGAGACAGAAAGGAGAATAAGTGACTTAGAAGACACCATTATAGAAAAACAAGAGGCTGACAAAAAAAAGACAAACTGATCCACGAACAGGAAAGAAGAGTTCGAGAGCTCAGCAATATGGTCAAACGCAACAATATCCTTATCATAGGAATCCAAGAAGAGGAAGAGAGAGGGAAAGGTGCTGAGGAGTCCTGGAACAAATTATAGCAGAGAACATCCCAGACCTGGGAAAGAAAGTAAATGTGGAAATACAAGAGGCTCAGAGGACTCCCCTCAGACGTAACTTGAATCGATCTTCTGCACGACATATCATAGTAAAAATGGCAAAATACAAGGACAAAGAGAGAATTTTGAATGCAGTTAGGGAGAAAAGGACCCTAACATACAAAGGGAAACCTATCAGAGTGGTGACAGACCTATCGACTGAAACGTGGCAGGCCAGAAAGGAATGGCAGGAGATCTTCAATGCGATGAACAGTAAAAATACGCAACCAAGAATCCTCTATCCAGCAAGCCTGTCATTCAAAATAGAAGGAGAGATAAAAACCTTTACAAATAAACAGAAATTGAAAGAATTTGTCACCACGAAGCCAGCCCTACAAGAAATCCTGAGGGGGATGCTCTGAAGGAAAGGATGCAAGAAACAAAGATTCCAGAGACACCACCACAAACATGAACCCTACAAAAGATACAAAGACTCTAAACCCACATATTTCAATAATAACACTAAATGTAAATGGGCTGAATGCTCCAATCAAAAGACATAGGGTAGCAGAATGGATTAAAAAACAAAATCCATCTATATGCTGTCTACAAGAAACTCATTTTAGACAGGAAGATACCTTCAGATTAAAAGTAAGGGGATGGAGAAATATATATCATGCTACAGGAAATCAAAAGAAAGCCGGAGTAGCGATACTTATATCAGACAAACTGGACTTTAAATTAAAGACATTCACAAGAGATGAAGAAGGGCACTACATAATAATTACAGGGTCCATCCATCAGGAAGAACTAACAATCATAAATGTCTATGCACCGAATATGGGAGCACCTAAATATCTAAAACAATTAATCACAAACAAAAACAAGCTTATAGATAAGAATGTGCTAATAGCAGGGGACTTTAATACTCCGCTTACAGCAATGGATAGGTCAACCAGACAGAAAATCACTAAAGAAGTAATGGACTTGAAAGACACATTGGACCAGATGGATCTGACGGATATATTTAGAACTTTACATCCTGAGGCCAGGGAATTTACTTTCTTCTCAAGTGCGCATGGCACATTCTCCAAGATAGATCACATACTGGGACATAAAGCAGCCCTCAATAAATATAAAAGAATAGAGATCATACCATGCACACTGTCAGATCACAATGCTTTGAAACTTGAAATCAATTACAGGAAGAAGTCTGGAAAACTTCCAAAAACACGGAGGTTAAAGAACACCCTTCTACAGAATGAATGGGCCAACCAGGCCATTAGAGATGAAATTAAAAAATATATGGAAACAAATGAAAATGAAAACACAACAATTCAAAATCTATGGGATGCGGCAAAGGCAGTCCTAAGAGGAAAGTACATTGCTCTCCAGGCCTATTTCAAGAGATTAGAAAAAGCGCAAGTCCAAAATCTAACAGCTCACCTAAAGGAACTAGAGGCAGAGCAACAAGAACGGCCTAAACCCAGTAAAAGAAGACAAATAGTAAATATTAGAGCAGAAATAAACAACATAGAGACCAAAGAAACAATTGAACAGGTCAATGAAATCAAGAGTTGGCTTTTTGAAAAAGTAAACAAAATTGACAAACCTCTAGCCAGACTTATCAAAAAAAAAAAAAGAGAGAGCACCCAAATAGACAAAATTATGAATGAAAATGGACTTATTACAACCAGTCCCTCAGAAATATAAGCAATTATCAGGGAATACTATGAAAAATTATATGCCAACAATTTGGACTACTTAGAAGAAATGGACAAATTCCTAAACACACACTCACTACCAATATTTACTTGGGAAGAAATAGAAAACCTGAACAGACCCATAACAAGTGAAGAAATCGAATCAGTGATCAAAAATCTCCCAACAAATAAGAACCCTGGACCTGATGGCTTCCCTGGGGAACTCTACCAGACATTCAAAACAGAATTCATCCCAATTCTTCTCAAGCTATTCCAAAAAATAGAAAGCGAAGGAAAACTCCCGGACTCATTTTATGAAGCCAGCATCACTCTGATTCCCAAGCCAGACAGAGATCCAGCACAAAAAGAGAACTACAGGCCAATATCCTTGATGAATATGGATGCAAAAATCCTCAACAAGATCCTTGTCAATCAAATCCAGCAGCACATAAAAAGAATCATCCACCAAGATCAAGTGGGATTCATTCCTGGGTTAAAGGGCTGGTTCAACATTCCAAATCAATCAATGTTATACATCACATCAATAAAAGAAAAGGTAAAAACCATATGATCCTGTCAATAGATTCAGAGAAAGCATTTGACAAAATACAGCATCCCTTCTTAATAAAGACTCTAGAGAAAGTCGGGATAGAAGGAACCTGCTTAAACATCATCAAAGCCATCTATGAGAAGCCTTCAGCTAACATCATCCTCAACGGGGAAAAACTGAGAGCTTTCCCCCTGAGATCAGGAACACGACAAGGATGCCCACTCTCACCACTGCTGTTTAACATAGTGCTTGAAGTCCTAGCATCAGCCATCAGACACCAAAAGGAAATCAAAGGCATCAGAATTGGCAAAGAAGAAGTCAAACTTTCACTCTTCACAGACGACATGATACTCTACATAGAAAACCTGACAGACTCCACCAGAAGCCTACTAGAACTGATCCAAGAATTCAGCCAAGTTGCAGGGTACAAAATCAACGTACAGAAATCGGTTGCATTTTTATACACCAACAATGAAGCAACAGAAAGAGAAATCCAGAAACTGATCCCATTCACAATTGCACAAAAAACCATAAAATACCTCGGAATAAACCTAACCAAGGATACAAGAGATCTGTATGATGAAAACTATAGAAAACTTATGAAGGAAATTGAAGAAGACACAAAGAAATGGAAAAACATTCCATGCTCATGGATAGGAAGAATAAGTATAGTTAAGATGTCATTACTACCTAAAGCTATCTACACATTCAGTGCAATTCCAATCAAAATTGCACCAGCATACTTCTAAAAACTAGAACAAACTATCCTAAAATTTGTATGGAACCACAAAAGACCCTGAATAGCCAAAGTAATACTGAAACATAAAACCAAAACGGGAGGTATAACCATCCCAGACTTTAGCCTCTACTCCAAAGCTGTCATCATCAAGACAGTATGGTATTGGCACAAAAACAGACACATAGACCAATGGAACAGAATTGAGAACTCAGAAGTGGACCCCAAACTATACAGCCAACTAATTTTTGACAAAACAGGAAAGACTATCCAATGGAAAAAAGACAGCCTTTTTAACAGATGGTGTTGGGAGAATTGGACAGCAACATGCAGAAGAATGAAACTAGATCATTTTCTCACACCATGCACAAAAATAAACTCAAAATGGAAAAGAACCTGAACGTGAGACAGGAAACTATCAATACCCTGGTGGAGAAAGCAGGAAACAACCTCCTTGACCTCCACCGCAGCAACTTCTTACTTGACACATCCCCAAAAGCAAGGGAATCAAGAGCAAAAATAAACGATTGGGACCTCATCAAGATCAAAAGCTTCTGCACTGAAAAGGAAACAACCCACAAAACTAATAGGCAACCAACGGAATGGGAAAAGATAGTTGCAAATGACATATCAGATAAAGGGTTAATATCCAGAATCTATAAGGATCTCACCAAACTTCACACCTGAAAAACAAACAACCCAGTGAAGAAATGGGCAGAAGATATGAACAGACACTTCTCCAAAGAGGACCTCCAGATGGCCATAGACACATGAAACGATGCTCAGCATCCCTCCTCATCAGGGAAATACAAATCAAAACCACACTGAGATACCACCTCACTCCAGTCAGAGTGGCTAAAATGAGCCATTCAGAGAACTCTAGATGCTGGCGAGGATGTGGAGAAACGGGCACCCCCCTACACTGTTGGTGGAATGCAAACTGGTACAACCCCTCTGGAAAACAGTGTGGAGGTTCCTCAGGAAAGTAACTATGGAACTCCCCTATGACCCAGCGATAGCACTGCTAGGAATTTATTCAAGGGATACGGAAATGCTGATGCATAGGAGCACATGTACCCCAATGTTAATAGCAACACTCTCCACACAATAGCTAAAACATGGAAAGAGCCTAAGTGTCCATCAACGAACGAATGGATCAAGAAGATGTGGTTTATCTATACCATGGAATACTACATGGCAATGAGAAACAATGAAATCTGGCCTTGTGTAGCAACATGGATGGACCTTGAGGGAGTTATGCTAAGTGAATAAGTCAGGCAGAGAAGGACAAATATCATATGTTTGCACGTATAGGAGGATTAGGAGGAACTTGATGGAGGAACAAGGGGGAGAAAAAGGGGGGAAATGGTGGGGGAAAGGGAGAGAGGCAAACCATGAGAGACTCTTGAATGCTGACAAAAACTGAGGACTGATGGATGAGGGGGGAGGGGGTTGGGCTTGGAGGAGGACTGTTGTGAGGATGGGCACTGCGTGTTATGTGGAAACTAATTTGACAATAAACTATTTGTAAAAAAATAAAGTAAAATAAAATAAAATAAACTTTCCAATCGTAAAATAATAAATAAATAAATAAATAAATAAATAAATAAATAAATAAATGGAAAACAAAAATTAAAAAATAAAAGAAACAAAGGCCCAAAATCAGTGAAACATTGCAACATTTAGAAGTCTGACAAAAGAAAATTGTCAGTGAGGTGGGAAGAAAAAGCAAGATAGATGTATAAAAGACTACAGAAGGTATTTCAAGAAGGAGGACATGATCAATAGTGACAAAACAGGTGAGTATTTGAATGCTGTTTGAATTTTGAAGCAACTCAGGAAGTTTCAGAATACTAGGAATAGACCTTTTAGAATTCCACGGTCTCTATAGCTAGACAGCTAGTTGTGTAGTTAGTCTCTTCTGTTACCAACTTTCGACTTAAAGATAGCTAGGAGGAGCCTAATGATGAATTATTTGGTGCATCCTCTCTGACCTTTAATTAGGTAGTAAATTCTAGTGGTCTTGAGTCATTGCAAACAGATTATTTTGTTTTGGGTTTTTTTGTTTGTTTGTTTTTGTTTTGTTTTGTTTTACTATGTTTTACAGGTTTAAAAAAGAATAGGATACTTGGGTGGCATAGTCAGTTAAGTGTCCGACTTCACCTCAGGTCATGATCTCAGTTTGTGGGTTCAAGCTCTGCATCAGGCTCTGGCTCTCAGCACAGAGTCTGCTTAGGATCCTCTGTGTCCCTCTTTCTCTGCCCTTCCCTTGCTTGAGCACACACACACACACACACACACACACACACACACACACACACTCTCTCTCTCTCTCTCTCTCTCTCTCTCTTTCTCTCTCTCTCTCAAAATAAATAAACATTAAAAATATATTTAAAAAAGGATAGTACCTTAAATATTCTTTCCCACATTTTATTACCTTTGTTTATATTTCCTTTTGTCACTTTTGAAAGAAGAGTGCAACGGAGTTAAGAGCATAGTGCTACAGTTACACAACCGAAATTCCAAACTCCTTGTAGTCACTTTTGAGTTGTATGATCTGTGCCTCACTTCTCTGTGCCTCAATTTCTTCACTGTTAAATAAGGAAAAGAATAATTTTCCATTTCATGGATTATTATAGAATATTGTAGAGGATCAGTAGAATTAATATGTGAAAAGCCTTAAGATATTGATATTACTACCATTTTATAATTGCCTAGGAAAAAATCCTACTCATTATTTTCTATATTCTCTTCTAAGAACTCTTTTCTGACAGAGTTGGACAGAATTAATCATTCTCACCTTTGTGTGACTACTGTATTTTTACTTATATGCAGCTCTTTTCCTGCTGCATTTCTTAAACGGTTATCTCTCCCTCTACACAATGAGCTTCCTAAAGACAAGATTATATTTTATACCGTCTATATCCCTGCAACAAAACAATGTGCCCAGTACACACTGCATCAATGATTATCATTCTTGGTTGTCTGACAGGATCATTGGGGGTAGTTCTTAAAATATGTATGTGATGATATTAGGATTCAATAGGAAATTTAGGTTTTTTAGAAGATTTATCACATGTTTTTGTGTTCTGGCAAGTTGAGATATTATCTGATAGGCATACAATAAATAGGCAAGCAAATGAATGAACTAAACTTTCTCTTTGCTTATTATTTATAATGAAAGCATTTTTATTTCTCATTCCTTCTAAGTGCCTTGTAGGAAAATTGCATTTATTGATGGAAAAGTACAGCTATACATGATCTGATCTGTTATACCTATTTTTATATTTGAATACTATTATATATCACTTTTCAACTTTCTCTGATGAAGTCAAAAGAATCACAAATAATGCCTTTGGATTTATTTAGAAGGGTTTCTGAGTATGATTCCGTACTTTACAAAGAGTTTAATTGTGTAGAAGAAAACTTCAAATGCTTAGAAAGATTGTGCTCAAAGCTTAAATATGTTCCTTAATGTGATGATTTATGTTTGTCTAATTTATTCACTGGCCAAATTAGTTAAAACATATAATATGTTCCTCATTTCTCTAGGTTTCCAAAGAGAAGAGTATATGTATGACATGAGAAGAAAATTTTATTAGGGAAAATATTTAAAAACAATAGAGAATGAAAATAAAACCAAATCTCTCATTTAACTGTCAAGTTGTGTGTCATGAACAATAGCACTCATAATGATGAATTTGGCTTATTGTCAAAGATGGGAATACATTTTATTATGAATATTTTGGTATTATTAATACTTTTAGTGTTAATAGTTTTCTTATTACATCCAAATATATATAATTTTTTTGTTTTATTGGCAGAATTTTAAATTTTCCATTATAGTTTTTTTTAAAAGTTTTAGATTAGAAACACACCTTCCCCGCACCTAATCCCCCCCCTGACATATATGCTTTTTAAAAAATTTACAAACAGAATATGAACAGATAATAAGCAAAATGTCATTTGGTCATCAGGTTAGAGTAAACGAATCTGTGACTTAGTAGTGGCATTGGAACTGAAAGAGAAAGTAATCCAATATGTCTTCTTGTTTCCTAGAACAAGTGTACTTTATCACAAAACAGATGGTTGTTAACATTATATGAGCTACATAAAGAACATGAGTGAAATCTTCCATCTTCTTTGAACTATACTTAAATCTCTATGCATTGATTGTTTCTCATGTTTTAACTGAAATTTCTACTTATCTCTAAAATGCAATAGGAAATTTAAATGATACGTACTGTTTCATGTTTCCTATTCAAATCTCCCTGTTTATTTTCTTTTTCTTAATGTTTATTTTTGAGAGAGAGAGAGTGTGTGTGCGAGGAGGTGAGCAGCAGAGAGAGGGGGGTCAGAGGATCCAAAGCAGTCTCTGTGCTCACAAACCATGATATCATGACCTGAGCCAAATGGGACACTCACCCAACTAAGCCACCCAGGTGCTCCTCTCTGGTTATTTTCAATAGCAGATATTTTATTTTATTTTAATTTTTTTAATGTTTTATTTATTTCTAGGAGAGAGAGAGACAGCGTGAGCAGGGGAGGGTCAGAGAGAGAGGGAGTCACAGACTGAAACAGGCTCCAAGCTCTGAGCTGGCAGTCAGCACAGAGCCCGACGCGGTCCTCGAACCCACAAACCGCAAGATCATGAACCAAGCGAAAGTCGGACGCTTAACCGACTAAGCCACCCAGGCGCCCCTCAATAGCAGATATTTTAAACATTTCCTCACTCCAAATATATGTTTTGAAGAAAGGACATCTAAGAACATGTTGCTTCATTTGAAAATCACTTGCTGTGATATTTAAACACAACAAAATTAACAAACCTATGAGTCTATAATTTTTCTTTAGGACTTCTGGATCATTCAGGTTGGTCCTATGTTCCCTAAGTTGTAAAAAAAATATAAAAGAAAAGTTTTTAAAGAATCTTTTGTGACAAACTTCTGATATACATTCATTTATTTGGCCCTTAGCTTTTTAAAAAAGGATCAATAGGTAAGGAAAGTTATTGAGATCAGGGGGCACAATAATGACCATCTTTGAGTTTCATTCACATCCTCTGCCACAATGGTATTTCATGTGTCTCTTTTATAAAGCTGAAAGCAAGTTTCTTTGAGCTGATGATTTGAGCCTGCCAACGCTGCTCTAAATGAAGAATGCACCTCCCTGCTTATCTGAGCAAACATTCCTCAAAGTCCTGAGAGTACTATGTTTACCTTACTGTCATTATTGATTCAAGGCCTAGATTTTGTCCACTAGACTTCCAAATAATTTCCATATAGTACAAAATAATTTCAAATGTTTTATTTTTATTTCTCTGCAAGCATGACTCAATTTTGAATCTAATTTAATTTTCCAGTTCTCCAAAATACCCAGTGTCTCAAAATACTGTTTTAACTAGCTTTATCATTTACTGGTTTCCTGTTTAACAAATTGGATATATATAACTCCATATTTGAAAAACAAAGGTTATGAGTATTTTGCTAATCTTTATATGTCTTATATGAGTATGACTGCACTTTTTTGTTTATTTCACAGAACAGTTTGATATGATTGTGATAAATAAGGCATAGAAAGCCTCAATGGACTGTCTCATAGCCAAGGAGAGAACTAAAAGTTGAACTATTTATTCCCAAAGCCAATCTTTACACTAAAACTTTATGAGTGAAATTCTCCTCTGAGTATCTTTTCTAGCTGGAAAGCACTATGAGAAGACGCAGTTCATGCCAATGTATTCCCAGTGTACTCTGAACATTGCAATTCATTTATGGATGATGGGCTCCTTCACTTATCTTCCTAATGGTTAAGGTTATTTGTGGCCTACAGTAACACTGGAAACAATGGACTATATTATACTATCCCATGGATAAATTTAAAACTCAAGTCTCACCTAATTTCAAAGGGTTACTATGTAATTGCATCAAAATTTCAAGATACCTTACATTCGAATTTTGTTCCTGATAAGAAATCAAGCAACAATAAAGAATTAATTTCTCTTTCTTCTGTATGTTATTACTGTTACAAAGTAGTAAGCTATATTTTTGGAAGAAGAATGAAACTACATGTAATTTTTATTGAGTAATTGATTTTCTTAAGTCATCTGGCTATATAAGGATATATGCTTGTTTTTTTTTTCCATGCCTACACATTACTTAGATGTCCTTGGGAGAAAGGGAGCTAAATTAGGAACAGAAGTAAAACCTAAGACAAATTTTCAGTCATCCAGAAAAGAGTAGAATAAAATCCTGAATTGTTTTAACTCTTACTGCAGAACTAATCGACTAGGTTCCAGAGCTTCTTAAAAATAGATTTTAAAACACAATGTCCTTGTTTTTCCTTTTATTACCATTCTTCATGCTTGAGTTAATGCTTCATTGATAGTGTTTTAAACCATAGCATCTATGACTGGTCTTTACTGCATGCTTTATTGCATACTTGAATGGCATTTTTCAAAGCCTAGAGGTTTTTCATATTTCCCTCAGTGAGATTTATGCAATAGAATTTGTAGAGTTAAAAAAGGGGAGGGATCAAAAAAAAAAGAGTTGATGACTCTATTTAATGTAAACTTTGATTGCCACAGGCTAACTCAGACCTAAGAAAAAATATCAAGTACCCAACTTAAGTCAATGAGGCTTGAAATTCCTTTTTTTTTTTTAAATCCTCCATTGAAGTTCCAATTCCACCAGCCTTAACAAGCAAGTTGCTTGTGAAGCCAGAATGCCTCTCGTCTCTTTTTCTGTTTCAATATCAAGGGCAACTTATTTAAGGAAATGTGCCTATCATAGTTATAGAATGTCCAAAAATGTATTCATTGAACAAAAGGGCAAAGTAAAAAAAAGAAAAAAATCTTAGTAGTCCTTAGGCTGTAAGATCCCTTTCAGCAATGGGCAGATGCCCTCTAGTATCCAAGGCAATCAATAAACTAGGATTGCTTTCACTAAGTGTTACATATTTTACAGGCATCAGGGTATAATGTAAAGCACAAAGGCATTAAAACCAGACAGGCATAGATTTCTAATCCCATCTTTGTGTGGCTATGAGCAAGTTGCTTGACCTACTCGGTTTTCGTTTCTTCTTATGAAAAAAAGGAGATGTGACCTTGGAAAGTTGCTGGTAGATTAGAAATAATGGATACAGAGCACCTGGTACATAATAGGCCTTCTATGATAGCTATTAGTAAAAATTTTTCAGCCCCAAATAGAAAGAACCGTCTTCCTTTTTAGGTACTGTCGGAAAGCCTATCTGATTCATATTCTTTTAGTCTCACAGGGTAACCTTGCTCTCTCAGGCTTACTTTTTTTGTGTGTGTGAGAAGTTTCCATCATGTTCTCGCAGGAACTGAAACAGTTGTTTTTCTGTCAAGGCTTGATACTAAGCTCAGACCTCTCTTCCACTGACCTCCATTTTTTCTGACCCGAAGTTTTGTATTTCAGACTCTGCCCACCTTCAAGGTGGAAGGGGCTAGAAATACAACGAATAGTGGGATATGATCTCTCAACTTGAGATCTTCTAGTGTATCATGCCGCTAATTCTCAGGCCTATTTTGGAGTACATCCAACAGAGAGCCCAGATACCCTAAATGCCAATATATCCCTAATGGACTCTTCCACATTTTGAGATGAACTTAGTTTCATTGCTTGTAAGCCTATTAAAATAAATTTCTGAATCAAAATCTCACTACCATACAATTGGCAGTTGAGACTAGAAACAAAATATAGTGCCCTTTTTCTCTCCCTACTCTTGCATTCTTGAACTGCTTTTGCAAATGAATAGTAAACCATTTATTATAGAAATGTTTACTGGGAGGCTGCTGGAATCCTAGGGATATGAAGTTGACTAAAACACACACTCTTCATGGAACACATATTTGAGCCTTAGCCTTTTGTGGAACATGTGTGGTATTTGCTGCTATATGTATGAGGTATAAATCATTTTCTGCAGGTATTACTTTCTCTGTTCTGCAATTGTTTTCTTTGGAAATCATCAATAATCTGCTAACTGGACATCAATGCAAGTATTACAACCATTCATCAAAAATTTCAGATCCCTTTCTCAGGGCACAGGTAAGACCCAAAGTCCTATTTAGGCTAGAATGACCACCTCAGGTTAGAATTGTATCTAAGACATTTATTATTCTTTTATTTTTGAGCTACAAAGCTGGACTGAAACACATTTCAACAAAGGAAGAGTGTGGGCTTTTATTTTGATCCTGGGAACAAGATATCAGTTTCTTTTCTGCCTGAAGCTATTTACTTGTTTCATTTAATAATTAGTCCCTCCAGAAAAAACAAAAGCAAAAACAAAACAAAACAAACTTTTCAAGGTAACGCTGTAAGTTGTTTTCTCAGACAGTTAATGATTTGGTCAGCCGAAGCTGGACCCACAGTAGAGTTATAGCTACAAAGGTCGTTTCAGATTTTACATAATGGAAAGAGAGAACTCAGGAGTAACCCAGTATGAGTTAATATCTTGGATTTGCCACCTGGTTGTTATGCAGCCTTGGGTAAGTTTCTTATCTGCAGTAAGCTGAAATTTTCACATCTTTAAGATAAAAATAATATTACCTATCTTCTAGAGAGTTTGGGGGCAAATGAATGCCATAAGTAAAACACCAAGTACTGTGACTAGAACATGGTAAATATTCAATGAGTACTAATGTTCCCATGTTATTATCGCTCATAAATATTTCAGTAAAAAGAGAATCAATATTTGAAAAAAAGAAGTAGTTGAATTGTGAGTAGTGCCATGGAAATTCAGAAGAGGTAGCATTTTTGCTGAACCTAAAAAATGGGATCTGGAAAGGACTTTCAAGATTTTTCTACTTATTAGAATCTCCCTCTTTCCTAACCTGGCAGAGAGTGTTGAGGAGATTTTTGTTGAAAGCTTGCATTTAGATTTCTCCATTTTTAGATAAAAATAGTCTGCAGATTAAAAATGACATTCAAACTCATAAAACCATCATTTAACTTGCAGTTGCTTTTATGGCAAAAATTGGTTGAGGTGAGAACAATTTAGATACATAAAATTAAGGAAAACAGGATTCTCAGAGCTTTGCTTTCTCATGGAAAAATATTGTCTCTCATTTGCAAAATGTCATACATTTTTTAAATGCTCTATAAGTCTATTTAAATAAAATTTAATTTTAGTCCACTACTGTGTAAGAATAAAGTGATATGGAGTAAAATAAAGAGAAAATAATATAGAATTTTCCCCTTAAAAAACAGAATGCCTTGAGACTTAGTTGTTTTCGTTTTACACTCTGTAAAATCATCTTCAAAACATCCAGCTCAGCTTCTGTAATGAGAACAAATGACATTTTAAAATGTAATAGATAACATCTGGATAAAAGCACACACACACAGCACACACAGTTAGTGTTCTTTAACACTAACTCCTCTCTGTTCAAGAAGAGGACTCTAATGAGAGTTGCTATGAACAGTGACCAGGAGGTGAAACAGAGGACTGTACTTACCACCTTCTTCGCTTACTCCTGCTCTATTAAGCCTTGATATTGGTCAAGTAAGGCAAGCTTTGCTTGTTCCCTAATATTGTACTTCCTTCATCTTCACTGAGTGTTTCAAATCATTTATAAACTTCAGAAGATGAGATGAAATACAATGCCTGGAAGGAGTAGAGAAAAAAATTTTTACTAATATAATCTTGTTATCTTTTCTCATCTAGTAGGAAACTAAGTGTTGCCTTTACCTTTAGGCAACTGGGAGCTATACTAGCCTCTGGAGTTTCAAATATTGTGTTGGGTTTCTATCTGAGAAAATACTAACAACTGTAAATGCTAAAGCTGGGGGGCTGAAAGTGTTCCACTGAAAATCTTGTGGAAGAAAGGGCCTGTGGTCAGAAGAATTTCACTTCTCTTGATTCAAATTCAGCCCTAAAACACAAGGAATCCAGGAGTGTAAAAGCTATATGTGTATCCACACCAGCATACTAACAAAAGTACCAAAGAAACCTTACCTTATAAAAACTTCATGATTGATATTACCCTAGTTTTGCTGCTGTGGAACTTGAGGCTTAAAATTTTTGGCAAATAATTAACAAGATTACACAGCTGATAAGTGTGTAATCTATTTTTGTTTGTTTTCAAGTTTTAATTTAGTATTCTAGTTAGCTAACATACAATGTACTATTGGTTTCAGGAATAGAATTTAGTGATTCATTGCTTACATATAACACACAGTGCTCATAGCAAGTGCCCACCTTGATACTCATCATCCATTTAGCCTGTCCCTCACCCACCTCCCCTTCAGCAGCCCTCAGTTGGTTCTCTATAGTTAATAGGCTCTTATGATTTGTCTTCCTCTCTTTTTTTCTTCTTTACTTCCCTTATGTTCATCTGTTTTGTTTATTAAAGTCCACATATGAGTGAAATCATATGGTATTTGTCTTTCTTTGACTTATTTTTGCTTAACATACTGCACTCTAGCTCCATTCAAATTATTGCAAATGGCAAGATTTAATTCTTTTTGATGGATGAGTAATATTCCATTATCATGGGTATATATATTTATATATAAATAAATATAAATTAAATACAAATAAATTATATATATTATGTAAGTAAAGGTAGCTTAGCTAAGTCAATGTTGACCACATACAGAACGACATGATCCTAATGAGTTGGAAAATATTGGCTCTCATGAGAATAGACCAGATGCTACTGAGCTGAGAAAGCTACTGTATTATTGAATTTCATCTTTATGGGGTAAAATTTGTTACTCAACCATTTAAGGTATCCCACATGGAATCTTGCATAAAATACTTTTACAGTTACATTCTGGAAAGGAGATTTTTATTTTAACATTAACACATCCCTTAAATGAGGGATTCAAAGGTCCATTTGATCACCTTCAGCACAGGTTTTAAGTCTGAAAGCAACTTTCCTATAAATACCAGATTAATGGAACTGCACTGAACAAAACAATGAATTACCTGCAAAAGGAAAAAGTGGTAGCCAAGTCCTTGTTTTCCTGAACAAAAAGTAGCCATGTGTGACTTTGTATTTTATCATCTGGAGAATGACAAAAGTTAGGATCTCAGTGATTTGAGAACCATCAGAAACAGGAACAAAAATCTTTAAATCAATAATCTCAATTAAAATATATTCAGTTCAAACTTTAACATCTCTGCTTTATTCTTTACAGTTTATTATTTTGGTTAGATTTCTGATATTTGCTATTGTTTTCATTATATCATTTCTGATGAACTAGCAAACTAATTATAGTATAGTATTTCTAGTCTCACTTATCAGAGAGGTAGTTTGATGTAGCAGATGTAATAGCAACAGGAATGTCCAAAGGACCTTAAGCTTAACCAAGTTAGTCAGTGAATATGTGTGGGAGGATTTAAATCATGGGGAAAAAATGCTAAATTGTTCTGAGCATAAATTTTCACATGTGTAACACAGGATATATAACTTGCCAACATCAACACTATTGGTAAAAAGCCAGTGAAATTAAATGTTATATACACAATTTATTCTTTATCTATTCATCAGTCAATGGACATTGGGATCTTTCCATAATTCAGCTATTGATGATAATGCTGTTATAAATTTCAGGGTACAAGTACCCCTTTAGACCAGTATTTTTTTTATCCTTTGGATAAATACTTAGCAATACAATTGCTGCATTGTAGGGTAGGTCTATTTTTAACTTTTTGAGGAATGTCTATATTGTTTTCCACAGTGGCTTCACCAGTTTGTATTCTCACCAAAAGTGTAAGAAGTTTCCCCTTTCTCCACAGAGTTCTATTCTGTTCCATTGATCTATGTGTCTGTTTTTGTGCTATCACTATATTGTCTCAATGTCTACAGCTTTGTAATATACCTTGAAGTCCAGAATTGTGATGCCTCCAGCTTTGCTTTTTTTTTCCTTCAAGATTTGTTGGGATATTCAAGGTCTTTTGTGGTTCCATATAAATTTTAGAATTGTTTGTTCTACCTCTATGAAAAATGCAGGTGGCATTTTGATAGGGATTGAATAAAAAGTGTAGATTGATGGGGTACCTGGGTGACTCTTGATTTCAGCTCAGGTCATGATCTCACAGTTTGTGAGATGGAGCCCCACATTGAGCTCTGCAGTGACGGTGCAGAGTCTCCTTGGCATTTTTTTTTTCTTTCTCCCTCTGTCTCTCTGCCCCTCCTCTGCTTGCTTGTTCTCTCTCTCAAAATAAATAAATAAACATTTTTAAAAAGTGTAGATTGCTTTGGGTAGTATGGACAGTTTAACAATGTTTGTTCTTCCAATCCATGAGTATGGAATGTCTTTCTATTTCTTTGTTCTTTGCATTATCTTCAGTTTCCTTCATAAATCTTCTATTATTTCCAGAGTACAGGTCTTTTACTTCTTTGGTTAGGTTTATTCCTAGATATCTTATGGTTTTTGGTGCAACTCTAAATGTGATCCATTCTGTGATTTCTGTTTCTGCTTTGTCACTATTGGTGAATAGAAATGCAGCAGATTTCTGTACATTGATTTTATATCTCGAGAGTTTGCTGAATTTGTGTATCAGTTATCATAATTTTTTGGTGGAGTTTTTCAGGCTTTCTACATTGAGTATCATGTCATCTGTGAAGAGGTAAAGTGTGACTTCTTCCTTGACAATTTTTAGTTTTTTTTTTTTCTTTTTTGTTGTCTGATTGCTGAGGCTAGAACTTCCAGAACTATGTTAAATGACAATGGTGTGAGTGAACACCCCTGTTTTATCCCTGTCTACAGAAGAAAAACTCTCAGTTTTTCCCCATTTAAGATGATATTGGCTGTGGGTCTTTCATATATGGCCTTTACGATGTTGAGGTATGTTCCCTCCATTCCTACTTTGTTGACAGTTTTTATCAAAATACTTTATTTTGTCAAATGCTTTTTCTGAACTTATTGAAAGGATCATATGGTTTTATTCTTTTATTTATTAATGTGATGTATTATGATTGGTTTGCAAATCATAACCACCCTAGCAATCCAGAAATAAATTCCACTTGATTCTGGTGAATAATTCTTTTAATGTCCTGTTGGATTTGATTTGCTATTATCTTGTTGAGAATTTTTACATCCATGTTCATCAGGGATATTGACCTGAAGTTTTCCTTTTTACTGAGGTCTTTGGTTTTGGAATCAAGGTAATGCTGATCTCATAGAATGAATTTGGAAGTTTTCCTTCCATTTCTATTCTTTGGAACAGTTTGAGAAGAATAGTTATTAACTTCTCTTTAAATTTTTTTTTAATGTTTTATTTATTTCTAGGAGAGAGAGAGAGAGACAGCATGAGCAGGGGAGGGTCAGAGAGAGAGGGAGTCACAGACTGAAACAGGCTCCAGGCTCTGAGCTGGCAGTCAGCACAGAGCCCGACGCGGGGCTCGAACCCACGAACCGCAAGATCATGACCTAAGTGAAAGTCGGCTGCTTAACCGACTAAGCCACCCAGGTGCCCCCCCTTTTTTTTTTTTTAATTTTTTTTTTAATGTTTTATTTATTTCTAGGAGAGAGAGAGAGAGACAGCATGAGCAGGGGAGGATTAACTTCTCTTTAAATGTTTGGTAAAATTCCCCTGGGAACCATCTGGCCCTGGACTTTTGTTGAGAGGTTTTTGATTACTGATTTAATCTCTTTGTTGGTGATGGGTTTGTTCAAATTTTCTATGTATTCTTGATTCAGTTTTAGTACTTTGTATGTTTCTGGGAACTTATCCATTTCTTCCAGATTTCTCCATTTGTTGGTGTATACATTTTCATAATATTCTCTTATAAGTGTTTGTATTTCTGTTGTGTTAGTTATGATCTCTCCTCTTTCATTCATTGTTTTATTCATTTGAGTATTTTTTTCTTTTCTTTTTGATATGTCTGGCTGGGGGTTTATCAATTTTATGAATTCTTTCCAAGAACCAGCTCTTAGTTTTGTTGACCTATTCTACTGTGGTTTTTTGGTTTGTTTCTATATCATTTATTTCTGTTCTATCTTTATGATTTCCCTGTTGCTGGCCCAATGCTTTCTTTGCTGTTCCTTTTTGAGCTCCTCTAGATTAGGTTGTGGGGACTTTTATTCTTCTTGTGGTAAACCTGTATTGCTATATACTTCCCTCTTAGGACTGCTTTCCCTGCATACCACCGGTTTTAAACTCTCATGTTTTCATTTTCATTTGCTTCTATGTATTTTTTAAATTTCTTCTGGTATTTCCTGGTTAACCCATTGATTCTTTAGTAAGATGTTCCTTAACTTCCATGTATTTGTGGTCTTTCCAAATTTTTTCTTGTGGTTGACTTGAAGTTTCATGGTATTATGCTCTGAAAATATGAATGACATGTACTCAATCTTTTTGTACTTGTTTAGGCTTTGTTACCCAGTATGTGATCTATTCTGGAGAATGTTCCATGCACGTTCAAGAAGAATGTGTATTCTGCTGTCTTAGGATGAAATGTTCTGAATATATCTCTTAAGTCCATCTGGTCCAATGTGTCATTCAAAGCCCTTGTTTTTTGTTGGTTTTCTGCTTAGATCATCTTTCCATTGCTGGAATTGAGCTGTTAATGTCCCCTACTATTATTGCATTATTACTAATGAGTTTCTTTATGTTTGATATTTATTGTTTTATATATTTGGGTGTTTCCAGTTGGGGGCATCAATATTTTCAATTGTTAGATTTTCTCGTTGGGTAGACCCTTTCACTCTGATATAGCGCCCATCTTCTTCTCTTGATACAGTCTTGGGTTTAAAATCTAGTTTGTCTGATTTAAGTATGGCTAGTTCAGCTTTCTTTAGATGACCATTAGCATGAAAAATGATCCTCCATCCTTTAACTTCCAACCTGTATGTGTCTTTACATCTAAAATTAGACTCTTGTAGACAGCAAATAGGCGGATCTTGTTTTCTTTTCTTTATCCATTTAGTACCCTCTAGAGCCTAATTCATCTCAACTGTGAGAATTCTCCCTATGCTTGATATCTAGCCTTTTTAATTTTCCATCCACTATCTATCTCCTCCAATCTGCCCCTCAGCTATCTTCCCTTTACTTTCTTATAGTTGGAGTTAAGCTCCATTTCTTATCTCTACTGCCATAGTGTTGAAACCTATCTCAATAGTCCAGAATAGTTCTTCTTACCATTTTAACAGGTGTCAGAATACTTTTTTCTTTAACAGTAGTAAAACCAAGAATGGAATCAAATCTGCTGAACTCAGCATCTCTGTTTTTTTCATTAAATTATTGTATCTCAACACTTGATACTTATATTTACTAGTATCAAATTTGTTTTGTTTAGTATACATATTTAAAACATTCTTTTTAAAAGCAAAAGATAGACAATTCTATATTTGGTTAACAAAGACCAAGAGACACCTAACTTTTTTTTCAAATTACTTTTTTCATGTTGCAAAAGTATCATATAGTCTATTTCCTTTTATAAACATCTATTCAGGCCTTTGGTCTGGGAGCTCAGTGTCTTCTCTAAGGCGTGAAAAGAATTTACCTTTCTTAAAATATTTTTAATATTAACAGCAGGACAATTAGCAAATTATTTGTTAATTGACTTAATTTTTATAACTTTTTGTTTCCTCTATAATTATATAAGCTAATATTATGTTGCATAAAGTTGGTATGCAATATATTTGTTTAAAGGAATTATTATATGAAAGTAAGATGCCAAAGAATAGGGTTTTTATTTAATTAATGCCTGCATTAATTCATTATGTAGTAATATTTGAAATTATTATTACTGATGTGAAAAAAATGCAGCAAAATTCTTATTAGAAAAAATTTTTTGAGGTAGCTATGATGTCACTGTTTCATCACAAGTATAAGCAATGAAATAGAGATGATTTTCAAAATCTGTGATCCTCTACTTTGGTTATTTTTATTTAAAAAATTAATGTTTATTTATTTTTGAGGGTGGAAGGGACAGAGACAGAGGGAGCCAGATGACCTGAAGGAGGCTCTGCACTGACAGTGGAGAGCCTGATGTGGTCTCCAACTACCAAGCAGAAGTCTGACGCTTAACCGATTGAGCCACCCAGGTGCCCTTCCTTTGGTTGTTTTTAAAACAGGGTTTGTTGGGTTGCCTGGGTGGCTCAGTCGATTAAGCATCTGACTTCAGCTCAGGTCATGATCTCCAGGTTCGTGGGTTCAAGCCCCACATTGGGCTCTGTGCTGACAACTAGCTCAGAGCCTGGAGCCTGCCTGGGATTCTGTGTCTACCTCTTTTTCTGACCCTCCCCTGCTCACATGGTCTCTCTCTCTCTCTCTGTCAGACAAACAAACAAACAAATAAACAAAAACCAACCACATTAAAATAGAGTTTGTCACTCTGATCACTTTTGGTCTTTTCATTAGGCAAGAGTATGTTTCTTTGCCTTAATGTTTCACACTTTTCTTCTACTTCATTAATAACCTTCATTTCCCTGGTGTAATTGTTGCACAACAGCTTTTTGCTTTCCTTAAAGTGATCATATGCTTTCCATTGCCTGTATAAGATCATGCCCAAATTTTGTTCTTTGGTAAGTCACACAAACAATAGGTTTTTAAAGTTTTCCTTCATAATAATACATTATTTTTTATCTAATTTAAGAAAAAAACTTCAGATAAGCAAACCTGTCTTCAATCACAAATATTTTATTTATACTAATTTTATGAGGTGACATTCATAATTTTTGAATGAAATATTTACTAATGACTTAAGCAATAATTGGTAATGTTATCATTTTCATAACCACTATACGTGATAATTATTTTTTTAATGTTTTTTTATTTATTTCTAGGAGAGAGAGAGAGAGAGAGACAGCGTGAGCAGGGGAGGGTCAGAGAGAGAGGGAGTCACAGACTGAAACAGGTTCCAGGCTCTGAGCCGGCAGCCAGCACAGAGCCCAACGCGGGGCTCGAACCCACGAACCGCCAGATCATGACCTAAGCGAAAGTCGGACGCTTAACTGACTAAGCCACCCAGGCGCCCCTGTACGTGGTAATTATTATAATGCCCAGATTTTTAATTAATCTACTTCCCTGAATTTCCATAAACAGTTACTAATAAACCGTGGGCTTGAAACATGGTCTTTTAACTATAAATTCAAAGCATTTTATACAGTATCTTCACTAATGTATGCTATGAGAGTAAATATTTATTGTTGATATTTAATAAGAGTTCTTTGTACCTGTGAATCTGTTTCTCTACACTTCAGGATTGTTCTCATTTTTCCTTGAAGAATATTGAAAGGAAAGCTTGGGGGTTTGAGTAAAAAATGCCAAAGATATCTAGGTCTTATGTTAAGGAGACCCACTTCTCTAGAGAAAAATAACATAATTTTAAAGTACATTTATGCAACATCAACAAAAGCATGTCCAAGATCAGAAATTTTTGGCTTATGTATATTCTGTTGAAGAATGTCATTTGTTTTAAGTATTTTTTTTTTTATGTTTTATTTATTTCTAGGAGAGAGAGACACTGTGAGCAGGGGAGGGTCAGAGAGAGAGGGAGTCACAGACTCTGAAACAGGCTCCAGGCTCTGAGCTGGCAGTCAGCACAGAGCCCGACGTGGGGCTCGAACCCACGAACCGCGAGATCATGACCTAAGCGAAAGTCGGACGCTTAACTGACTAAGCCACCCAGGCGCCCCTGTTTTAAGTATTTTTAATATCTACCCTCTTTTGTTTAATAATGTCATATATATATGGCTCTACTACAGATTTAAAATCATCTTCAAAAACACTACATCTGTAATATGTGTCTCTGGCCTGCTAAAAACTCATCCAGCCCACCCCTGTTTATCAATAGCTCCTAATCCATACCTCCTGCTGTTCCTTGTTCCAATAAGCTAAAACAACACTAGCATCTGTCTGCAGCAAATATGCTCAGACCTCACTAGCACATGCTGATGAAAACCAAATAAGAAGTGAATAGAGTGTGGATTTAAAAGTGCTTTGAAATTCTTTTGGGCTTGCTACTTTATTCTTATTAGGCTCCTGCCTGACTCCCATCAAGCTCAACTCAATTTCATTTAAGCCTTTGGCATATAGACTGCGTTTGTCATCACAGCTGATAAAGGCAGAATTTATATGATTATACTGATTTCTGCAACTTTACTACTGAATTCAATTTGAAGTCACATCTAATATACAATATGCAAAGGAATATGGCCTCCAAATACAAATTTACAGCACTTGGTACTATCCATCTTGAGTGAGAATGAGCTATATTCCATCAGATAAGAGTTGATATTAGTATTACAAAAATTCATAAGGCATAAACCACAGTCTGGACCAGAATTCTGTTCAGCATTGAATTCGGGGCTGAAATCTCCATTACAGCCTAGCAGCAGTCTTACTTGTTTTTAATGATTTTATTATACTTCAGTACAAACATCCTCAATGTTTAAAAGTTAATATTCCTGAAAATATTAAAACCAGATTTCATCAGAAAATATTTTTTCCTATTCACAGTGGTATGGAGATCAAATATACCACACATTATTTTCAAGTAAATGAAAAAGAAGCCTTCTTCCAAGAGTACTATTCAGATAAGACTGACATGTAATGCTATCTGAGTGATCAGGCAGCTGGTTTTTCTCTTACTTTCTCTTTTTATTAATAGTTCAGAGCGGCATGGTAAACACAGTGGTAGAAAAATATGTGAGATGCTACATTATGAGTAAAAGATATATGTAAATGATGAATCATTTAATTCTACTCCTGAAACTAGTACTAAATTATATGTACCATATTTTAGAGGAAATCTCTATAATTTTATATCTATTTGCAGATAAGTTTTGGGGATAACCGCAAACCAAATAAGGTTTTCTTCCTAGAAGCCATATTTTTCATTTTGTCCCTTGCTCCATTTTCAGTTCTCATGTTGTCACCATTTCAGGCCTAACCTCTCTTATCTCACAGAGATCGTTATTGCTCTGATCTGTTCTTCATCTTAAGTTGAACTTTAGCTGCAATATATCACATTCCTTTAGATCTCTGCTTCTAGGTGACACACAAGCGACTTGTGCATAGCTAATACGTTTTTATTAAGGCAAAAAAAGAGACCACTAAAACATCCGCCAAAAATCATCTAGAACTTTCTTTCCCCATCCATTTGGAAAGAGACTGTCTATTTAGCATGCAGCAGTGATGCCCATGTAGCGTCTCCCTGAAGGTATCCAGATGAAATGCCTCTATTACTTGCATTCCTGATTTTCCATTATTTATGGATTGACAATCAAGATTTTCTTCTTGGGCTCACCTGAATCCTTTACTGCTTTTATTTAATTCCATTTTATCAATCCATTTGTCAGAAGAGAATCCATTAAATAGGACTTCCATAAAGACTGAAAAGGAAAGTCCTTATTTTAAAATTCACAAAATTATACAAATTCTCATAGAAGAAAGAATTTGGGTCATAGGCACAGAAATGAATAACATCAAATGGAAGAGTCCCATTGTATTAAAAAAAAAAGATAAAATAGATTTTAATATGCATATGTCTTTTCTTACACAAAACCAGACAATTGCAAGTTTGAGCAGCTTATTATATAGTCATTGCTGCCTCTTCAATAACTCATTTTGATATTTTGTAATTTGCCAAAATGTGCCTTTGTGATCCCACAGGCTCTTAACTACTTTGTAATGAGTGTGTATGAACAGATGGAAAATGTTTTCAATTTCAGAGAAAACCACTAATGGATGTCACCAGCTATTAGAAAAGCTCAGGTGGCTCCATTTTCCAAGGAAAGGTATTGTCATAAAACTCTTCATTTTTTAATGAAATGTTTGCTCATTTATACCTAGATGGTAATTTAAGACTTCACAAGTCTAAACAGATTAGAACTATAGTTGGAAATTATTCAGTGCTAAATAGCCTGGAAATCTAATCTCAGGAATCTCACCTGAAAACAGTAACGCCAATCCAGGTCATTTTATTAGAACAACATGAATTACTATAAAAACAATTTCCTCAAAAGAAGTGGAGAAAAGAATTTAACTAAAAAATCAAATGCATGCTTGAACCTTGGTAACAATCCCTCTTTTAAAGTGAAAAGGAACATACCTTCTATTTTCAGTTTGCATCCCAAGCAAAGACGTCTTCTCAAAGAAATATACATTAAAAAAAGGCTTATAACAGAGGTTGTTTCTAAAGTATAGTCAATTTCAAATGATATTTACCAGTTCAAAATGCAGAGCCATTAGCCATTAACTATCCGCTCAAAATTCACAACAGTTTCTTTTTTTTACAAGGCTCTTAGCCTAATATCTTGTGGAAGAAACAGGCAGAGTTTGAGCCTAATTAGTTTATTTTGGTCCACTGTTACCCTCTTTTTAACTTGGTAAAACTTCGGTCAGAAATAAATGCAATACCATCTGTGCAATGATTGATTTCGCATGTGTTTATTTATTTAGAACTCCACCAACAAAAATTATTTATATGCAAGTTAGGAAAGAATGGAGCTAGCAATTACTTCCTAGCAAAGCAAATTCCTATAATTTTAAGGAGACTTTCATGGTTCTATTCCTTCCTTAGTTGGATGTGAAATATTCAATATATATTTTAGATAAGCTGTTTCCTCTTTCCTGGAAAAGATGGTGGTAAGTCACCATCCAGAGTGCTGACACTATACTTTTAGTATCATGAACATCATATAAATGTATTTACATCAAAACCAAAGTTACTGACAATAATATATATTTTTCAATAAAAGCGCTTCCACACCGAAAAAAAAGAAGCTTAAAAATCTCTGGGTCTAAGGGATATGTCAAATGTACATTGGAGTTTCTTATGTATTTTATTTCACCATGGAGACAAATCACCTGACAGTCACACTTCTGAAGCTGCAGTGCAGAGTAGTAACAATGCAAAAATATTGTGGTAGCAATGTGCCTGAGAATATGCTCTCTGAAATACAACTACTCTAAGGATATCATCTGTTTTGTTCACAATGAGCTTTATGTATAGATTCATATATTTAGTAGAATTTTCTAAACAAAGCAATGGCATATACCTCATTAGTTTCTTCTTTGTTGTAGGTAATAGGAAGTTCCCACTTGTGAGTGTGTCCTTTTTTTTAAGTTTATTTATTTATTTCTCATGCGTATGAGAGAGAGAGAGAGAGAGAGAGAGAGAGAGAAAGAGAGAGAGAGAGGGAGAGACAGAGCAGAGAGAGGGAGGGAGAAAGAATCCCAGGAAGGGTCCCCATTGCCAGCATGGAGCCCAATGTGTGGCTTGAACACATGCTTAACCAACTGAGTCACCCAAGCACCCCTGTAGTTTCAGTCTTTAGCCAGGGATCATTGAGACAATTTTCCTATCTTCATTCTCCAACATTTAGAACTTGGCTTTGATTTTCATTATTCCACTCAAATAGATTTTGGTTATTTTTATTAAAAATGTTTAAATTTCTAATCAAATCACCTTTCAATCATTTGCTTACGTAGATGTGTCTATAAGTATGCATGAATTGTTTATAATAAGATGGACTTATTCTTCTAATATTTTAAACCCTTCTTAAAATAGAATGTAAGATCCCATTGTAGCTCAACAATGAAGGTATGTAATTCATGAATTAAATCATTGTTCCTAAAAATAGCCATCAAAATTATAGTCAGCCATGGAATTTTGGGCCTGTATGAAGGGATGTGTAAATTTCTGACTTTGAATATTAACATTATTAAGGCATGTAATTTTTATGGGTCTGTTCTTTTTACTCAAATGCATGTGTGCACACACACATATTTATATAACTATCTTTATCACAAATGAGATGAATGGAAGATTAGACATTGCAGAAGAAAAGATCAGTGAACTTGAAAAGATATTTTATAGAACCTATCCAAAATGAAAGAGAGAGACAGAAAACCTGGGGGATATCTTCAAGTTGCCTTATATATATTAATATGCATGCCCCTAGAAGAGGAGGGAGGACAGAAAATATTTGAAGTAATAATGTCTGTTTTTTTCCAATTTTATAAAGATTAAAAAATCGATATTTAAGAATCACAACAAATCTCAAACAAAGAAATATGAAGGAAACTACCCCAAGTCTTAGCATAATCATATTGTTCTGAAGCATAGGAAGAGGAGGAAAGATTATAGGGATTGTTAGCAGATTTCTCATCAAATCAATGCAAAAGAAGACAATAGAGCAGTATTCCTCAACTCTGGTTTCATTACCACTCTCATCCAGAAGACTTTTAAAATATTTTTTTCCTTAATCACTCCTGACTGATCAAATCTCAATACCACAGAGATATTGTATATCTGCTTAATATATACAGACACACATACAGGTATATCTGTTCAGTACTTATATATACTGTATATATTGTGGCTCTTTTGAAGAACACAAGCCACTGTGACACGATATTTGCCTCTCCTCTGCCATCAACTTTCACTTTCTTGAGAGTGACATTGCCTGCACTGAGGATACATACAGAAAGTAACAACTTGAAATTAATGAGAGAAACCCAGCAAAATTACCTTTCAAAAAAAAACAAGGAATGATAAATTTTTTTCAGATACAAAAGTGTTAAAAGATTTAATTGCCAATAATGCTCTGCTATTAGAAATATTAAAGGAATAGTGGAGGAAAAGTAATTCCAGATCAAAATCTGGATCTACTTATAAGAGTGAACCGCAGAAGAAGTGGCAACTCATCCAAAAAAGTAAAGACTGTTTTCCTTATTACTTAATAACTTTTTAAAAGATACTTGAGTAAAGAAAACAAATTCTGTTTTGCGGGGTTTATAGTAGTGGTAACAAATAGAAAATAAACATTAAAATTCTCAAAATCATCACCATTAGTAAGTGACTTGAGGAAAATTAACTGACGTGATGGTTTGATAATTGACCACAATGAGTGGAGGAATCCAGCATTTGTTGGAATGATAAAGTTTTCTCTGAGGAGCTGAGACAGTCAACCATAGAAAATTCTAAGGTCAGAATGATCAAGGCAAAAGAAATATCTAGTACAAAAGCTCTAAAAAGGAAACTACAACCAAAGATCATAGTGTCGTGAGTTGTAGTATAATGATAAAAAACAGGGTTCAAATTGTAAGCCGAAACCTCTGAATCCTTGCAGCTCAGAAATGACATTTTGGATTTCATTCTAAGAGTAGCAATCAGCCACAAAGAAGATTCTAACCAGATAAGTTACATGGTCTGATTTATATTATTGAAAGGTGACTAAAAGCTTCCATGCATTCGAATCTGAAAACATAAGAAATATTGAAGTATGTCAAAGTTTCTCCTGCATACTGTCTAAGGTTTCTAGTCTTAAGATTTCTAGTCTAAGAAGAGGGGAAAGGTTTCTAGTCTAAGAAGAGGGGAAAACATGATTAAATATTATATTTCACTCTTAGGAGAACAGTGCTAATGAGATCTGAACTCCCCCTTGGCAGAACATAAAGATTTTCTGGAATTAATAATTGAACTAAAATTAGAATAATGTTTAGGTATCAACTGTGTAGAAAAATATACAAATTGTGAGAAGTGTTCAAAACAGAGTAACAATATTCAATAAGTCTCTAGGGTTGAAAGGACTTTTATCTTGGAAATACCAGAAAAAGCGAAATGAGAAAAAAAAGTAGGGATTAGATCTTAAGGGAATATTATTTTGACACACCTCTCGACTGAGTTTGACTTACTCGATATTAAAATAACATGGTTTACATCTAAGCTTATGCATTTGACCATCTAAAAAGTGTGTTTTCTTATTTCCCATTAATTATCACACATGTTAATCGCTTGAGAATGTGACCATTAATATTTCATTACTATTACTCTGGTACTGGTGTATCGCTTTCATACCAGACTTTATAACAGAGACTTATCAAAGCTAACTTTTCTTATTCCCTCTAAACAGCCTGATTCTTAAATATAGCTTGTTACATAACACAAAAACATAATGTTATCAATTATCTACTAGATATAGCACAGATAGTCTAATATAAATACTTGTGTTTTTGCCCTGGTCTTAATAATTATTAAATTAAAATTAGCACAATATCCTAGCACATTATTTCTTATTTTCAATCAGTCTGTACTCCCCTACTCTTATTATCTTCCCCTCCAAAAGCAGCATCTGCAGTTTATGTTTATAGATTTCTAACAATTCTTCACAGAATTTTGGTGAAGAATTAAGATTGCTTAAAACTCATTTGAAGAGATTTTATTAATTCTGTATTATTATTACAGAGCAAGGCACAATTTCAAAATATTAATCCATAATTTCTCCTTGTGTTTTCTTGAATGATTTTACCCTTTCCTAACTCAGTGAAAGGCTAATATTGCTAAGAGAATTCCATGGTCAAGTACTGCCTTTGTTTTACGAAAGTTTGGTAATGGGAGGGAAATACAAGGAACTCACATCTAGGAAAATAAAGATAGAGGAGAAAAACTACATTATAAAAAACAGAGTATGCTATCCTCAGACTAGATGAGAACAGAAGAGGAAAATTGTCAAAATGGAAATGGAGAGTTTAAATGTGGTGAAGCCATTTTTAAAAAGGGTTTCAGAGGTATCTGGGTGGTTCAGTCGGTTAAGAGTCTGGCTTTGGCTCAGGTCATGATTTCACAATTTCCTGACTTCAAGTCCTAAATCAGCTCTCTGCTGTCAGCATAAAGCCTGGAGTCTCCTTCAGATTTTCTGTGTGTGTGTGTGTGTGTGTGTGTGTGTGTGTGTGTGTGTGTCTGCCCCTGCCAAGCTTGTGCTCTGTCTCTCAAAACTAAATAAACATTAAAAAAAAAAGAAAAAGAAAAAGGGTTTGAGCCTCAAATGGGATGAACCACAAGTGGAATGGAACAGCAGAAAACCAGTGAGGACTGTGTAATCTAAGAGGAAAAAAAAAAAAAGTTGAGCACTTCTGTTTCTTAACAGACCTTAAAAAGGCAGCAAAGCCCCATTCTAGGAATATATGTATATGTCTAGAACTGAGTTTACTTGGTTCCCACATGTACCTGTGTAACATGAGTGTAGCTAAATAAACTAAAGAGTGGCATTGACTTAGATGTCATATGACATCGACAGAGATACTCTCATGTTCTGTTGTGGTGTGGAAGCAGGTGAAGTAAATGCCAGCAAGGAATGCTGCTGAAAGTAAAAGAACTTTGCACATTTTAACATGAATGGAGTGGAGACATTAGAAGGGACAAAGGAGGGATGATCAGATGGGATGATAAGTCTTTAGTGGTTGTCAACTGAGATTGAAGGCATACAATGACCAGATATTAACTATGCAATCCTTACCGTTATGAAAGATATTAGAAGTTATGCACAATCCCAGGGATAGATGAGGGAATTGAAATTGTTTCGGTTAATTTTTTTCCTATCCACTCTCTCAGTAGGGGACTCAAAATGAAAATTATACAGAATTATAAAAAAAAATAAAATACCTATCTTGAATATTTATGTTTGTGGTGTGAGACTTGTACCTGCTATGAATATACTCTCTGTTCCCTCAGACAAACACTCACATTATTTTGGAACAATGAAGTATAAAGCATGTCTAGGTTTGCTTTTTCACATATACCTAAAAAAGTCAACAAAAGACATTTTTCTTAACACATTTTTTCCAGATGGTATTTTTTGATTACCAAATGTATTACTTAACTTTCAAAATCAAACCCCTAAGTATCTCTTTCTTTGTAGAAAAAAAAAAAACTATTCTAAAATTATAGTTACAGCTGAGATCTTTTCCACTTATATTCAGCTCATGGAATATAACTATATTACTGGCTTCTAACTCAGGTCCCCATGCCATTGGGTTAGATGATATGAATCTACTTCCTATCTCTTTACTTAAATTAGCAGTCCTAACTAGATATTCTGTTGAAATTTATAGAGTAGTCATGAAAATAACACTTCATCAGAAACTTAATATAACTAAATTTTAGGTGGTAATGTACTTTTCTAATTCACTTTTAGATTTTTATCAATCAGTTTATATCAAGTTACATACATTTGCTTGGACTATTGCACTTGATCTATCTCTGAAATTGCAGACTAAAAATGTCTTTTTTTGATTATATCCTATTTTCCAATTTACTTATTGAAGTACCTCTACTGCAATGATTCTTTGATTTCATCAAGATTTCTAACCCATGTATTATGCCACTTTATCATTATTAATCAGACCTCTCTGGTGTTCATTTTTCCGTGTCTAGCCTACAATTCATACTCCATCTTTATCATTATTTCTTTGAAAAGCCTACCAAATCTCTTTTGTTTCACATTAATAGAACTCACCTGAAGATATGAAAGTGATTTAAACACCAATATCCATTTATTTTCTCCAGACTTGTACTTCAGCAAGTGGCTGCTCAGCTGACCTGAATGAATTCATATACACAATTTAAACAGGTCCTCAAAACTACCAAACTCTAATAATACTTTCTTGTTGGGGTCATATTATGCTGCACGATATACCTTCTTCTGTCTCTTAATCCTAACCTTCTTCTTCTTCTTCTTTAATCTGAGCTAAAGATTTATTTTTTAACTCACTGACAAGGTAGATGTCATCAGATGTCAGTTTCCTCCACATTCTGCCACCAAATCCACAAATTTATCCCACGCCTCCCTACTCTTTCTCTCCTCCTATTAAAAGTAGTCTTCCCTTGCATTTCTGTGGATCTAATCCCTTTTCAAAAGGTTCACTCTTTTAGTCATATCTTTTCTTTCTTTCACGGAGAATCTTTTCTCTCCAGTTGATAACGTCTACAAGCGTAGAACATATTCTGATAGCTTCTATTTGTTCTGTGAACTACATTTTCACTTCAGTTATGGCCACATTTATCTGGCCCCATTTATTTATTTATTCTTCTTAAAAGTTTGATTCCAGTATAGTTAACAAATATGTGTTATATTCATTTCAGGTGTGCAAGATAGTGACTCAATAGTTCTATACATTACTCAGTGCTCATCATGGTAAGTGCACTCTTTTTTGTTTATTTTGATTAATCCCCCACTGGTTCACTTATTAACAGACTTCATAAATGGCTTGTTTTCACAAAGTTTCCATGTCCTAATTTCCTGATTTTACCTCTTTTCCTTGAAGTTTAGCTCCACTCCCAACATTCCATTGAATCTTCTCTTGTTAAGGTGACCAATGACATCTTTACTGCAGACTCAATGAATGCCTTTTCCTTCCTGAAGTACTCTCCTTTCTTGGCTTCCACGAGAACCTTGTCTTTTGCATTTTGTTCTATTGCTTATCCATTTTTTTTTCTGACTCATCCTCCTACACCAAATCTTTAGTTTTTGAGATCCTCAGGATTTGGTCTTGAGTCTTTTAAGCATTTCTTTTTCATTACTTCTTCTCAGTAATCTCACTAATTCCAAAGAATTCCAGTGTGCTCTCCATGCTGATGGCTCAAAAGTTTTATTTTCTTTGCACTGTTTTTTTCTTTCTTTTTTAATGTTTATTTATTTTTTAGAGGCGGGTAGGGGCAGAGAGAGAGAGGGAGACCCAGAATCCAAAGCAGATTCCAGCCTCTAGGTTGTCAGCAGAGCCCAATGTGGGGCTCAGATCCAAGAATCATGAGATCATGACCTGAGCTGAAGTCAGATGCTTACCTGACTGAGCCACCCAGGTGTCCCTTCATACTGTTTCTTTCTAATTGCATATCTCATAGACAACTACCCCTTAGACAACATCTCTATCTCTTGATGTCTTTTTTTAAACTTCTCTACTTTTTTATTGGTAATTTCAGTAAATTACTACTATCACCCTCCTGAGGCTAGGAATTCAGGGGGAATCCCTTCTTATTAATAGCAGTATATACTTATATTTAAATAATTGTTTATAATTTTTTATATATGTAATAATCTGTTTATGTTAACAATTTCTTCCTGTCCCTGTCATTTCAACAGCAAGCCCTATTGATTTTACCTCTGAAATATATTGACTACATCTTTGCATTATATACTGATGATATTTTAGAAATCTGCCAATTTTTAGATTCCTTTACTACATGATTTGCCTTGAGTTGCTTTTAACCATTATCTGAATCATTGCAATTACCTCCTGTCAATCTGCTTCAATTTCTTCTCTATGTGGCAGTAAAAGTGATCTGTTTTATATATATAGTAATTATTATTATTTTGTGGTGAGGAAAGCACAAGTGACAGAAGGGCAGAAAGAGGATCCAAAGCAGGCTCTGTGCTGACATTGGCCGGGCCCAATGTGTGGCTCAAACTCATGAACCACGAGATCATGACCTGAGCTGAAGGTGAACTCTCAATTGACTAAGTCACTCAGGGATTCCAAAAGTGATCTTTTTAAAATGTAAGTTGGTGGGGTGCCTGGGTGATTCAGCCAGTTAGGCGTTGGATTTTCACTCAGGTCATGATCTCATAGTCTGTGAGTTCGAGCCTTGTGTTGGGCTCTGTGTTCATAGCTCAGAGCCTGGAGCCTACTTCAGATTCTGTGTCTCTCTCTGACCCTGCACTGCTCCTGCTCTGTCTCTCAAAAATAATAAATAAATGTTAAAAAATTAAAATAAAATGTAAGTTGGATCATCTTGTTTCATTGTTTACTAGTGTGAATTGCATTCCAAAGTTCTGAGAATAAAACTTAGAATTTTTATGATAGTCTGTATAGCTGAGCATAAACCACCTTTGCTGAATCACTGAAATCACTTCCACGTCAGATCTCTGTCTCCTTTCCTAACCCCCTTGGTCTTTTCTCAGCTCCTAGAATATGTAAAATTATTTTCATATTGATGAAAATGTATTTATTGGATGCCTGTCCTCACTATAAATGTGCCCACAACTTCCTCTTCATCTGAGTGTCTGAATTTCATTTTTGTCTCCCCTTAGGTAACCTCTATTCAAAGAGTCTCCCTGACTACTCCATCTAAAATAGACCTTTCCACAGTGATTTCTAACTTTTCTGGTTTACTTATTTCTTAGTTCTTATTTCTCCTAAAGGTATTTTCTTTGTCTTTGATTTGTTCTTTTGTCTGTCTATTCAACTGAAGAGTGTATTCTGAGCTCAGGTCATCTTTCTTCTGTCTTACTATTTTTCTCTCCGATAACTTTAATGATGTCTGTTATACTATAGATGTTCCATAAATATATTTCTTGGCTAAATGGCTTCTCATCAAAGATAATTGAGATAAAGAGCTATCATTATATCTCATGGATATAGAGATGGGCCAGTCATTTTAAAGTGTTTATCTTATCTCGTGTAAACATCCCACTCAGGTTGTAGGATGTCTAGATTCCTAAGGATTTTTCTGTCTTCCTACTTGTGTTAAGTTTTGCTAATTTACCTTTTCTTTCCAAATAATACTATTGAAATTATGGCCTCATCACAAATTTTAGAACGTATTTGCAATTTTGATATACTTTCTTCCATTTGGAAGTGGGATAGTATTATTAAGAAAACACGTTAAATAGGTGCTTGATTTTCGCTAATACCTGATTCCAAATTTTATCATGGTCAGTGTTCTGGTTCTCTATGACAACACAAATTATCACCCAATCTAGTGGTTTAAATTAACATTCATTTTGTTATTATTCTTTATTATTTTGTGGGTCCAGAATTTAGGCAAAGCACACAGAAAGGCTTGCCTCTGTTCCACAATGTACAAGGTATCAGGAGCAATAGTTCAAACAACTGGGGACTGGAACAGCTGAGAGATCTCTTTTTTATGTAACCTCAAGGTCTCTTTTGGGTTCTCCATGTGGTCTCTCATCATGTCCTCAGTATGATAACTTCAGGGGAGATGAGCTTTTTACCTGGCTGCTCAGAATTCTCAGAGCAAGTGTTCTGAGATAAGAAGAAAACACAAGTCTCATGGCCAGGGTTTAGAAGCAGGCACATTATCTCTTCCACTGCATGCTCTAGTCAGAGCAGCCACAGAGCCTGCCAAGATTCAAGAGGGGGACGCACAGATGAGTGCCAACAAGTTGAAGTCATCTTTGATCAGCTAAAATAAGGGACTGGCTTTTAATTATAAATGGAAAGACATTAAAAGATAAACAAAAGAAGGACAAGTCTCTCTTACTATTTATGCTATTGAAAAGTCACATGGACATTTCTGCCAATATATAATTGACAATTTATCTCTTTGCAAGGTTGAAGCATATAATGTATTTGCCTCATACTTTTTTATCGAATGTCCATTTGTTTCAGTTTCAGTGTTTCAAAATGCTGGCAATTACTGATATGTACCCATATGTTTTTACATAATTTAATCTAAAGTAACGATATGGCTGATACAATAGAACTCCTCTAAGTCTTTTAACTGTTTTGTTTTATGCAATCATCATAACATACCTATACTCTTCTTCTATAATTTAGAAAAACATTTATTTTTATTTATTTTTTTAAATGTTTATTATTTCTAGGAGAGAGAGAGAGACGGCGTGAGCAGGGGAGGGTCAGAGAGAGAGGGAGTCACAGACTGAAACAGGCTCCAGGTCTGAGCTGGCAGTCAGCACAGAGCCCGACGCGGGGCTCGAACCCACGAACCGTGAGATCATGACCTAAGTGAAAGTCGGAAGCTCAACCAACTAAGCCACCCAGGCGCCCCTAGAAAAACATTTAATGGGGGTTAATGAAATTGCACATTAGGTTAAAAAATGTGCCTGTAGTGAAGTCAGAAGGCCATCTCTTTAATTTTTCCTGACATTTATACTGACAACTTTGAATAGAGTCCTAATCCTGATTCTGTGAGTACAGAAGCTATTAACTGTTAGACAAATGTTAGGTTAGCAGATCTTTAAATTTCCTATTGGCTATAAAACTTCATGAGGACTCACATTCTTTTTTTTTTTTTTAATGTTTTATTTATTTCTAGGAGAGAAAGAGACAGACAGCGTGAACAGGGGAGGGTCAGAGAGAGAGGGAGTCACAGACTGAAACAGGCTCCAGGCTTTGAGCTGGCAGTCAGCACAGAGCCCGACGCGGGGCTCGAACCCACGAACTGTGAGATCATGACCTAAGCGAAAGTCAGACGCTTAACCAACTAAGCCACCCAGGCGCCCCAGGGACTCACATTCTTAAAAGAGATAAAATTTCTTTTGAAGATTAGGAGAAAATAAGTTTGGGGTTAGTTAAGTCAAGTTATTTAAATAGATGGCAAATTAGAAAGTAGGACTTATGTTGGAAGCTAAATTCACTTCTACTTAATTTTGGCAATCACTTGTCATGTCTCTCGAATCTGCTGTCTGTCTCTTGATCCACCTTCTATGCCCTATTTCCTTTTTCATGAAAGTATCTGTTTACAGTGGAATAGTTTCCTCAGTCTACTTCCTCCAAGTGGAATTTTGGATATCTAAAGGATGATTGATTTCATTTTGTACCGCTTCTGTTTCTTTCAGTTCAAGCTGGCATCTTGCTGAATATGGAAATCTTTTCAAACTTTGTTGATCTCCCAGGAATTTTGTTCATGTCCACACTATTTGACAAAAAAAGTGCTAGTAGATATTTTCTTTTTTTGAATAAGCCCTTTTCTAACTTATATTTCTCTTAAGGAACAATGCCTTATAATTCATAGAAGCTCTAGTTTTATTCTTTTTTTTATTGAAAGGATCTGTGAATTAGAGGGAAATGATGGAAAGATATAATAGGTATATTGGGCATTGCAGGAAGAGATAAGGGTAATACTGAAGAAAAAGTAAAACTTGAGTAAAACCCAAGAATTATCCAAAATTGATGAAGTGCACTACTGTAAGAGTCTTTAGTCTGACTGAACTTTACTTTCAAGCACCACTTTTGCCCTTTCTAAGGTCTTACCAAAATCATTCTAATGACTACCAATTTTGTAGTCATACTACAAACTCTGTGTTTTAGACCATGCAATTGTATTAATAATACATTGCTTAATAAAAATTATTCAAATTTTTGTTACTTGAAGCAAGTATTTATTATCTTACAAAGTTTCTGAAAATCAGAAACCTAGGAGTTGCTCAGGCTTTCTCATGAGGTTACAGTTGAACTGTTAGCTGAAATAGGGTAGCAGTTAGCTGAAAGAGCTGAAGGATTCACAACTATGCTCACTACCATGGAAGTTGGCAGAAGCTTCAGTTTCTTGCTTTGGAGGCATCTTCATGCAGCAGGCTTCATGACCCAGAATGAATGATCAAAGGAGAGAAAAAGTCAGATGCCACACTGCCTCTTATGGCCTAGTCTTAGAGTCAGAGACATAAACTCTGCTCCATTCTATTATTTGGAGGGGAGCCATGAAGCCCAGCCAACACTCAGCACAGCAGCATGGATATCAGGAGTTGGGGATCCTTGGTCATCATGGAGGCAGATTACCACAATGCATTTCATCAATTTTGGATAATTCTTGGGCATGACCAACTCCAGTTTTACTTTTGTCCCATTTATTACCCTTATCTTGTCATGCAACTCCTAATACACTCATTGTATCTTCCTGTCATTTTCCTTTTCTCAGTTTTCACCCTCTTCTTTTGCTTTGTGCTTCAATCTCTATTAATTCTACTCATATGTATTTTAATGTTTAAATATTTTCCTCTGCTGTGTCTAACCAGATTTTAACCCATCTATTGAATTTTAGTTTCAACTATTGTCTTTTTTAGTTTTAGGATTTACCTTCTGCTATTTTTATTTATTCCTCTTTGTTTTGTGTGTGAAATTCTTCATTCTAAAATTTTCATTTAATAAACATGCTAATCCTTGGGTTTTACAAGTAAATATGTCATTCTCTACTTGTCCATTTCTCTTGATTTTTGATATTTGTATTATGTCTGCTTCTATGACATATAAGTTTTACCTTACATGTTGCACATTGCGTTTGAAAATAATACAGACTCTGCATGAGGGTATCTTCCTCCAGAAAAATTTATTTTTCTTCTGGTAGATAGAATGTGGGCATATCACCCTCCCAGGTAATGCTGGTAAATTTTGTTTGCCTTTTTTCCTAGGGTATGGCATTTCTAAGGCCGAGCTGAACAATTGGGTTATTTACTTGGCCTCCTCATACTTGAAAGCCTCTAACCTTCACCTTTCATCTCCCCAGTATGATAAAGTTGCAAACATTTTTGAGTAGCTTTTAGGAGCTATCAATTTGATGTTTACAAATATTACCCCAGACACGAGCATTTTGGGAGTCAACGAATACAAATAAATTGCATTCAAAATGTTGCACTCATTCTCTAGTTTCCTTTCTCTGCATCTTGACCCATAGAGGTAACACTTGTTTGTTAAACTTCAAAGCCGTTTTTTGTCTCCCCAGTGCAATGAGATTGCCACAAGTTCTAGTTCACTGATGTAGGTTTTTGCTCTTTGCCTCTGAGCAATAAATAATCAAATGTCAAGCCTGGGAATGAGTGGAAAGTTAGCATTAACGTCACTCTATTTCTTTTCCTTCAGAATGTTTATCTCTCAAATACTGCCTACTGTGTTTAAAACATAATAGCTTCATTAAAAAAATTTTTTTAATGATTTATTTATTTCTGAGAGATAGAGACAGCATGAGCAGGGGAGGGTCAGAGAGAGAGGGAGATACAGAATCCCAAGGACGCTTCAGGCTATGACCTAGATGTCAGCACAGAGCCCGATGTGGGGTTCGAACCCACGAACCAAGAGATCATGACCTGAGCCGAAGTTGGACGCTTAACTGAATGAGCTACCCAGGTGCCCCAAACATGATGCCTTCAAAACATTATTTTTGTTTGTTAACCAGATTTTATAGTTGTTAAGTTATGGGGAGATTTAGCCTATCAGTTATTTCATCTCTGCTACAAGTAGAAGTCACTTTCATTTCTTCTAACAAGTATGCATATTGAATATACAGATATGTAGTTTAAATTTTTTTTCCTAACCTATAATTAATTCTTAAAAATTTTAAGAGTGCAGAAGCCCAGATATCACTACGGTTTTGTAGAATATTCTGAGAACCAGAGGATAGATCCATTAGTTGGAGACAGCATCAAGATACAATCTGGATAAGGGTAGAAGAAATTCTTTTCTGGTGGTAGAAATTAGTTCCTCTGATACTTGCCCTATCTGTTGACCTCCAGCCCAACCTGCTGAAGCAGTAATATAAGACCACAAAATAGCAGATTAAATTCTGTTTTCTTAAAGAAGATTGTGTTTGGAACTACCAAAACCCAGAGGAAGAAATATATTTCTTTGGGATTAATAGATAATGTCTATTGAATGCAAAAAGTTAAAACTACATTATATCTATGGTTGTAAACACTCTAGCCAAGAGAGGATGTGGTTATATTTATAGATTCTTGCCTTTAACTGTGTATAACTTTCTCAAATGTCTCATTGGGCAATGAAACTTTCTGTGATTTCCTTAAGATAATTTTATATTTGGGCCAGCCTGTTTTTAAGTAGAAATTTTATACAATTTTATATTTCTTATATAACTGAAAAGTAAAGTGATAATGCCTAAAGAAGTACAGGTAAAATGCATTAGAAAATGGCAATTGTCTTTTAATAAAACACTATAACATTAAACATTTTTACACTCATGATCTGATTTTCTGTTGCAATAATTATAATGCCAACTCATTTTTAAAAATTAATTTTTAAATGTCCGACTTCGGCTCAGGTCACGATCTCCTGGTTTGTAGGTTGGAGCTGGCGTCAGGCTCTGTGCTGACAGCTAGCTCAGAGCCTGGAGCTGTTATTTCCAGATCGCAGTATCCTCAATGACCAGAGACCACCGGGGAGACCGAGTCACGCATGCAAAGGCGAAGGGCTTTATTACGGGCTCGAGCTCGGGATCACAGACTTTACCAGCGCAGTGGATCCGTGCTGTGAGCCCTGAACAAAGGCAGAGTAGGGTTTTTATGGGGTTTGTGACAGGGGAGTTACAGAAATTGTGGCATGGGAACAGTGATCCAATCATAATTATACAATATCATTGACAGCGGGTTTAACCATACATATTGTTTAGAGTATTTGTTACTTTTGGCGAGACCCAATTACAACATTTAGAGTACTTTTAAATTCAACCAATTACAGAGTGAGACTAGGGTCTTGTTCGGCGCCTAATGGGTTAACTTTAACATTAGGTAACAGAGTTTTATCTATAGTTGCTGGCCTTTCTTGATTGGGTGTTGCAAGGGTGGTATGGTGAAGTGATGTGGTGGGCGGTTTCTCCCGCCTTGGGCAATGTGTAACTGATAGTTTCAGGGAAGCTGAAACTTAGGCCTTCTAGTTTAGAGGGGAAACTTAAAGCCTGTTATAGAATCAGTCTGGTTTAGACTTGTGTCCTTACACAGCCTGCTTCGGATTCTGTATCTCCCTTTCTTTCTGACTCTCCCCTGCTCACACTCTCTCTCTCTCTCTCAGAAATAAATAAAAAGATAAAAAAATTTCTTAAAATAAAAATTAATTTTTAAATTTAGAATTTATTAACACACTTAACTGAAACTTTAGTTACTTTCTACAAAACTCTGACAAAAATTTAAATATATTGGGGTGCCTGGGTGGCTCAGTCAGTTAGGTGTCTTACTCTTGATTTCAGCTCAGGTCATGATCTCATGGTTTGTAAGTTTGAGCCTCACATCAGGCTCTGTGCTGACAATGCGGAACCTGCTTGAGATGCTCTCTCCCCTCCCCCCACTCCTCGCCCTTCCCCCACTTGCACACATAAGTTCACATGCTCACTCTCTCTCTGTCTCTCAAAATAAATAAACTTTAAAAAATGTAAATATATCAACATGTAAACCTGAGTTGCTGTCACACAACTTTGTGGATTATCAACTTTTTCAGCCTCATTTTTTACCTCTTCATATTGCTTACTTCTCCTTAGTCACCAGAATAATCCTGCCACTTGAAATTGTCAACTTATTCTCACCTAAAAGTCTTTGTCCTTGTTCTCTTACATTGAAGTGCTCTTCTTACAGTTTTTTTAATGTCTCTGCTTTTAAATGTTTATTAATTTTTGAAAAACGGGGAGGAAGCACATGCGAGAGCAGAGGGCTAAAGAGAGGAGACAGAGAATCCCAAGCAGGCTTTGCATGGCCTGAGAAGCTGGAACTCATGAACCATGAGATCATGACCCAAGCTGAAATCAAGAGTCAGAAACTTAACGGAATGAGCTACCCAGGTGCCCCTTACAGATTTTTATAGACTTTTTCTTTTGTTTCACTTAAGGTTTTCCTCAGTTTTTATATTTTCAGATTCCCTTCCTTTATCATCCTAACAAAATAGTATTACCATCTCTGCCCCTGTCATTTTTTATCCCCGTTTCCAGATTACTGTTTTTGAATAACTCCTAGTATTAAATATTTTTTATTTTACTTGCTCAGTATCTGTTTCTTCTACAAAAGTATAAGTTCCATGAAAAGCTATATTATCAGTGCAAATATTAGTGCTTAAAAGAAGAGTAAGTAGTTGATATTTATTATCAAATAAAGGACTCCCTGTTCCCTCATACACACACACAAGGAGAAAAAGACAAGATATAACTTGTGAAACAATATGTTATAGAATTATTTATGTAAGAAAGATTTCATGTTTCTATTGATTATTTGCTCATAACTTCCTTGAGAAACAAACTGATACTTTGATCCCTTTGATCCCGTCTTTAGAGCTATCTATAATCTCTGGATTGAGAATAAAAATACTTGGATTTTGGTGATGAAACATAGCTAGTAGTTAGGTATATGTTCCCTGGAAGGTGACAGACATGGGTTCAATTTCCAGCTTTGACTTTTTTTTAATATATATATTTTTTTCATTTCTGAGAGAGAGAGAGAGAGCATGAGGAGGGGAGGGTTGGAGAGAGAGAGAGATACAGACTCTGAAGCAGGCTCCAAGCTCTGAGCTGTCAGCACCAGTTTGACTTTTAAGACTTCAGTGCTAAGTTGCTTCTAGTAACTCAGTTTCTCATGTATATAATCAAAATTATGATAAGTATAATCCATAGAATGGGAAAAGTTGTGTACATGGCCTGAAACAGAATGGCTGAATGATTAAATTTATTTTATTTTTACTATTGGTTCTTATTTCATGAGACAGAGCTAGGAATGACCATTTAAGTCTCAGAAGCTCACTTTTCTCATCCTCAAAGAATAGCATGAACAAAACTTCCAAATATTTTTTTCCTTTGGTGGTAGAAAATAGGTATTAGTTGCTCTCACCATTAAGTCCCCCAATACTGAAAAACAGTTGTTAGGACTTCTCTTTCCCAACATAAGAAAACAATCTCAAGTCTTTTAACCCATCAGGGCTAACATTTTTCATTTTATTCTCAATCAGAGACTGGCCTCATGAAGAGAACAGGTGCTGACTCTGCTGTTATTAATGAAAACTGTCAAACACACAGCTCCCAGATTACTATGTCTTTTCCTTGCCATGTGGATAGGCCAAAGTTAGTGGAAACAGGATAGTCTTTAATTGATCTTATTTAATGATGGCGCATCTGGAGTCACCAAAGTTGAAATCTCTTCTGAATTCTCACCACATTCTCTGTCCTTAGGTCAGACAACATTTATAATTACACTAGTTTAAAGTTTTCAAGTACAGTTAACAAAAAGTATATACATAAAACTAGTTTAAGAAAGGATTTCATTGGTTTACTTATTTTAAAAGTTCACAAGCAAGTAATACTGGGTCCAGTTATTCGTATAGTTTCCTCTAGGACTTCGTGTCTCTGTCCCTTCATTCTGCTTCTAACGGTGTCAGTTTTCACATCAGAGTTCCAGATTTTCCTATCAAGATCGCAATATCACTAGGTCATATTCAGACCATACATTTTCACACTTTGCAATCCAGGATAAAATAGAATGTATCTTTTGCTATTTCTTCAGATCTTGGAGATTACCTGTTGCCATTGACTTGAATCACTTTTCATTGGCCAGGGAGGTTTGTTTCAGGCAATCAGTTCCACTCAAGCCATGTAGCCAAGAAAGGGAAGATCCAAACGGGATGGTGGAAGAAAGCGAATTGGAACTGAAAAGGCAATCAACAAATGTCTCCCACCCTCTTTTAAGATACACATTTTCATACTGAGAAAACTTAACTGGTAAATACAACCAAGCATATACCTGCAGTAAAACAAAGGGGATTTCTGCAGCAAGGAAAAAAAATTCTTTATGAGGATCAATGGGTCAGATAAATAAAAGGGAATGAGAAGGGACTTTTAATAAGACTTGTTCATACCTAATGACTGTTTCTAAGGAGCAACTTGGAGAAGCATGAAACCGCTCTGTTTATCATTAGTCTTACTCGGGAGGCAGGAAAAATAGAGCAGGGCAGAGGAAATCATTGTTAAAGAAGTAATTATTACTCAAATTATGTGGCCTTATCCACGTCTGCTCGGAATCACTCTTTTAGTTTCTGTTAGAAATGCTATTTAGCCTGATAACCACCAGCACTAAGGGGAAGACTTTGGGTTCTGTTTCTTTCATGACTGCAAAGTTAACAAACAAAGAATGCTGTGAAAATAGAAAACAGAAAAGTGAACCCCCAAACTGCTCGTATCAGAAGAACTGAGGTTGGGAATGAGACTACTTCAGTGGGTGAAATTTACCCAAATTATTCAGATACTTTAAGTGAAGGCAGAATGTTCCATTGTCCCTGATTTTATTTCAAGCAGTAATGTTTCTCATAGCTGTTTTAATCAACAAGATTTCTCAGCCCTGTGTCTTTGAAGTTAATTAATAAAAGAAATCTTTATACCTTCAAAATAAATAACTGCTACACTTCTTTAAAACAGTTTTTTAATGTTTATTTATTTTTAGAAGGGAGACAAAGTTCAAGCATGGGAGGGGCAGAGAGGGAGACACAGAATTGGAAGCAGGCTCCAGGCACTGAGCTGTCAGGACAGAGCCCAACACTTGAACTCACTAACCATGAAATCATGACCTGAACCAAAGTAGGATGCTTAACTGACTGAGCCACTCAGGTGCCCCCCACTACTCTTCTTTTTAAGAAAGGATTTTTTAAAGTAAGTTTTGAGTTCATAGCAAAATTGAGGGAAGGTGCAGAGATTTCCCATATACTTTCTGTTGTTCACACACCACACCTACAGCCTCCTTCAATATCAAACTTCCCCCTCCCCAGTAGAGTGGTACAATTGCCACAATTAACTTACCTAAATGGACACATTGTAATCATTCTAAGTCTACACTTCACATTAAAGTTCACTCTTAGTGTTGCATATTCCAGGCATTTGGACAAATGTATAACAGCATGTACCTGCCTTTATAGTATCATACAGAATAGTTTAAATGCCCTAAATACCTCTGTGCTCTGCCTATCCATCCCTCCATCTACCCCTAACCCTTAGAAATCATTGGTCTTTTCTGTCATCATAGTTTTACCTTTTACATAATGTCATAGAGTTGGAATTACAAAGCATGCAGCTTTTTAGATTGGTTTCATGTGCAGGTTTCTGTGTGGACATAAATTTTCAGCTCATTTGGGTCAACACCAAGGAGCTCAACTGCTGGATCATATGGTAAGAGTATGTCTAATTTCATAAGAAACCACCAAATTGTCTTCCCAAGTAGTTGTACCATTTTGCATTCCACTAACAATGAATGAGAATTATAGTGTCTCCATGTCCTCTAGAGGATTTTATGTTGTCAGCGTTTCATATTTTGGTCATTTGAATAGATATGTAGTGGTATTTTATTGTTGTTCTAGTTTTTATTTCCTTGATGTGGAGTTATGTGGAGTATTTTTTCATATGCTTATTTGCCATCTGTATATTTTATTTGGTGAATCATCTGTTAAGGTCTTTGGCCCTTTTTCTAATTAGATTGTTTGTTTTGTATTGTTGAATTTTAAGAGTTCTTTGTACATTTCAGATAACAGTTCTTTATCTAATGTATCTTTTGCAAATGTTTCTCCAAGGCTGTGTGGCTTGTCTTCTCATTCTATCTTTTGCAGAGCAGAAGTTTTAAATTTTAATGAAATCCACTTATCAATTGTTTCACGGATTGTGCCTTTTGTGTTGTATCCACAAGAGTCATCACCATAGGTTTTTTTTTTGTCTTGTTATATGTTACGAGTTTTTAAAATTTTCTTTTTTAACATTTATTCATTTTTGAGAGACAGAGCACAAGCTGGGGAGGGGCAGAGAGAGGGGGAGATACAGAATCTGAAGCAGGCTTCAGGCTCTGAGCTAGCTGTCAGCACAGAACCTGACCCGGGTCTCAAGACCTCACAAACCATCAGATCATGACCTGAGCCAACGTCAGATGCTTAACCAACTAAGCCACCCAGGCGCCCCTGGTGTTTTCTGATTTGGAAAGTCATTAATTGTTGTTTCAGTTTCTTCAGTGGATACAGACCTACTCAATTCACTTACTTTCGGCAGCTTGTGTCTTTGAAGGAATTGGACCATTTCATCCAGGATATCAAACTTGTTTGCATAGAGTTGCTCATATAACTGCTTCATTTTTAATCTAGGATTTTATTTTAATTTTTAAATCAGATTTTAAAAAGTACCAAAAATTTATTAAATGAGTGTGGTCATTTCTATAGTAGCAAGATAAAAGAGACTCAGTCCAGAAAATGACCAATCAAAAAAACAATGACATTCTCTAACTTATTGTTGAGTATACATCCTGTAAGATACTCTTAGTCAACTCTTAAGCTTTTAAATTAACTTTGGAAACATCTGAGTTAAAAAAGTGGTTTTCTATTTTTTGTTCTGTTTTGTTTTTGTTTGTTTGGCCATAGACATTTACATCTAGAAATTAACTTTAGGGAATGTTTATTCTGTCCCAGTAGTTTTTCAGATAAGGCAATAGAAATGCATATTGGTAAGGAAATTTGCTCATTTGGCAAGTTTATTAGTGCCAGAGCTATAGGAGTAGGATAGAAATATTGTGCCCTTTTTACCATTGTGCACCGTTTTCAGCTCAGTGGCAACAGTTAAGTGAAGTCTATGCAGAAAGGTGTTGCTACTAGTCATAAGAACTCACTTGCACAGAAATTCCTTCCCTGAAATAATTCATCATCTTCTTCCACGAATCAACTATCTGGACAGTGTAATTACTGGTAAAATTATTTCAACTGCCATTGGAACACTCACTCTCTTTATGATTTTAGTAGGAAAATATTAGCTATAGCTTTTGCCATCTAATAATTCTTAAACCTCTCTGTTAATATGGACTAGAATATGAGAGTTTATCCAATTAGGGCCTTGAAAATTCTATAATATTTGAATTTTAGGGAATAAACTTTGGGAAATGAGGAACATTGAGAAGCATTGCATTTTGAGTAAGTCACATTAGTTGTCATAGTGACAATTCAGAAGTGAATAAACATTTGATCCTTAGCATCTGACACTCTGCCTGGAAATATTCTTGGTCTTATATGTTATGGTTGATTCTGCTGCCTGAGTTTGTCATTTTTAAAAAGTGACTGGTGAACTTTTCTGTCTTTCTTTGATAGGTAACATGAAGTTTTTAGAGAAGAAGTTTTGTCTTCTAAAATAAAGAAATTGTCTCAGTTCCATAGAAATGGCTTTGCCATTTTTGTTTACCCTGCTCTCTTTTAAAAAAATAAAATTTATCTTTTTTCAGAAAAGCTATGATATGATAAAATTAATACAGTCTTTTTATTTACAGATGTAAGACTTAACAGGAAACTTGCATAATAAAATACATTAGCTTACATTTAGAAAATGAATATATATTGGTTATTTTAGCCTGGCTGTACTTACTGATGATAACCACTGTGTTTAGGACCCTTGCGTTTCCTCCTAATCACCTAAAGTGCACTACTGATACTTTGTGAAGAACATCGAGAATGTATTCAAGAATATTGTGTTTGATAGTTGTGCATATACCTTAAAACACATCCTCCTTGTCCAAGGAATTGAAGGCTGGCCTGACATAGAGCAGAAGTAGAATGCAGCAGGACAACCCTATTCACATGAAAGCAACATTGTGGCAATCTCCTCTGAAAGTGTTTTGCCTTAACTGGGATTTATATTCTGATCCCGAAACCAGAAAAATATGAGATAGAATGTTCTGTTAGAGAGCAGATGATCAGAAAGAAAAGAAAAGAAAAAAAAACCTTGCCATCAAGAAGGAGAAGTTAGAGGACTATCTTAACTAGATGATTTGGAAAATAAAATCTCATTATGGAAAGAAGGGAGAAGGAAAGAATTTGCCTTGCCAGCTGGAACCGGCTCTTCACACAGTCTAGTTCTTTTCAACTGACCTACTTTCATTACTTTGACACTTTTGAGTACCGATTTGTGCCAGGCACTGTTCTAGACTCTCGAGATGTATAATAGCAATAATCAGAGTAAACCAAGTCCTCAACATTAGGGAGCCTACTTTCTAGTGAGGGGGAGGCAGAAATACACACATAAGGAAATAAATAAATACACAACATTCCAAATAAAATAGGAAATGGAAGTTGGAGACATTCATTCAACATATATTCATTATACATCTATTGTGTGCAAATGTAATCTCATCTCTTAGAAATACAAAAAGGAAAGAAGTGTTCTGCCCTGGGAGATCACAGTGACAAACACAGATAAACTAACAGGTAAGATTAAAAAATATATATCTTGGTAGAAGAGCAAAAATACAATGTAGAAACTTATCACATACTTCCTGCACATTCTTTCCCAGGGTTTGGTGATTGGGAAGATGGTATTCAGGTAAACCTGAATAAACTTGTAAATGGAAGAAATATGAGTATTCTATAGAGCAGCATGGTCCAATAGAAATATAACATAAGCCACAAATGAAAGCTACATTTTGTAGTTACCTGTTAAAAAAAATGAAGATAAAAAAAATGAAATGAATCTTCAAAATATATTGTATTCAACTTAATATGTTCAAAATATAATCTCAACATTTAATTACTATAAAATTATTATTGAGATTTATACATTCTGTTTTCTACACTAAGTCTTCAAAATCTATTTTGTATTTTCACCTAAGCGCAACTCATTCTGGACTAGTAATATTACAATTACCACTGCTCAGTACCTCAAGGCTACCATATTATACAGCACATCTAGAGAACTTTTCTTCTCAGTTTACCTTTCCTGTCCTCTCAGATTTTTATTTTGGAAAATAAAGACACATAGAGATTTCAACAAAGTTAAGAGTATGGATTTTCTAGCTTGTTTTTATTACTGCAGCTAGCAAGGTTTTTTTTCAGCTTACTATGTTAAATATTTGGTTAATATCTCCAATAAGTTATAAGGTAGCAGACATTTTTATGTGGAGAAAAATGCAGCTATACTGGAATAAAGCAAGTTAAATTTCTGAGAGTATTTTCTCCCTGCTAAATTACTATAAAATTGTTATTTTAAGGGTCAACCAAAGCTTGTTTCACTTATTTATTTATTTATTTTGGTTCTATAACAATGAGAATATGAAGGTCAAACTCTAGTGTTTCAAGATTTTCTGAAATTGTAAAGCACAATGTAACAGACAAAAAACTGTATTTCTCTTGGTTCCTCATTGAATTACATAGTGACTAAGAACTGCCAACTTGCTGACTATCTATATTTTTTAAGTCCAAAAGGCAAAAGGTGAGTATTCACCATTGACCCACTTGTCAAAAACAGTGAACAATTTTTCTAGATGCTGACAGTTTATATGATTTTTTTCACATGCTTTGTCCTTATAGCCTTCTCTCAGATGTTTTCTATCTGTGTCTTTTCGAAACATTCATTCAGGAGATGGCTGAATTTACAAACTCACTGCCTATGATAAGATTTAATTTAGTTGATCCTTGACTGTCTAGAGCCTGTAATCTCAGAAGTTAGATTTTAGGTGTCATAGGACAGCATAAATAATATACAACACTTAAAAAGCAGTCTAGTTTGATATTTTATTAATGGGTTATTAGGCATTCTGACTCTCAACATAAATGTGAAAAGGCTAATTTCCTGTGTGCAGTGTTATTCTTAAAGGGTTCAGATTAGAAAGTTATTCTTCTATATACATAATTTGACCAGAAAATGGAATAAAATGATAACTACATTCTTCACTACAGTAATTTATGGTTACCTTTTATTTTTAACCAGAACTGAATATTTTGTCGATAGTAAAAGAAAGAATATTTTGTGCTATTACATTGTATCCCTGATTTGTTTCCAGTCAACCAATACTGAAACATTGATCTTTTCTAGGCTGAAACTTTCTCCTCATTAATAAAATTTGAGGGCACTGCTATGTTCACCCAGTAAACAAGCTGAAAATGTAACCATTAAATATAATAACAGAATGGATCATGAAATCTTTAACTTTTCAGTAATTTATGGCTGGTAGGACATTCAAACCTCTCAAAAGATTTTAACATTCCTGAATATATTTACTTCTATTTGTATCATGTTCATGTAGTTAACCCAAGATGTTAAGTTTAGAAAAAAAAAAAATCTGTCAGGTTACTCTAGGGTTCTTCATTTGTTGGCATAAAATAGAAAATGTTAAAGATTTTATTAGACACAATTTTATTTTTTAAGCCACTATTTTAAATTTAAGGGTGACTAATGGGGTTTACTAATTAGATATTTTTAAGACTGATTGTCAAGTTGCTTAAACATGTCTGTGAATGCTATTTTATTTTTTTTCCCTGAGACTAAAGATTTTTAACTTAAATCTCCTTTGGTATTAGAATCTGTAGGTATTTACAATGTCAGTATCTGTTCCTCTCTGTTTTATTTGTTATAGCATGCTATAAAAACGATGTTCAAACTTTTAAAATTTCATTAGACATTTTAGTAGTTATTCGTTACAAAAGTTTAATAAGGTAAGAAAAACACCACTTACAAAAGAAACAACAGGATAAAGTATCAACTGTAGAAATCCCAAACGATCTATTCAAAATTTACGGGCTACTTGGTGTCAGAATGGCCGAATGGTATAAGGCACCAGACTCAAGGTGCTCATCAAAATTTAGGGACTATTGCATTGGACCATGTTGATCCACCAGGGATCCAGTGTTCCATTTATTTAGCTATAAAGATTCAAGCATTCGCAATGGATTTTCTTGACATCATTTTTTGCCTATTTACTAAGTAGTTAGAAGAGCAAACACAAGAATTTTGGCATAGGATGAAAATAATAAAAGTAAGATATTTTATTGTTAACAGTCTGAGGAAATCTGAGAAATGGAGCCATAATGGGTTCTTAGTGTATTTATTTGGACAAAGTCACCATAAATAATTTTGATTAAATGAGAACATTTTAAAAAAATTTTTATGTTTTTAATGTTTATTTATTTTGAGAGAGAGAGAAAGAAAGCATGAGTGGGGGAAGGACAGAGAGAGAGAGTGAGAGAGAGAATCCCAAACATGCTCCATGCTGTCAGCACAGAGCCTGATGTAAGTCTCAAACTCGTGAACCATGAGATCATGACCTGAGCTGAAACCAAGGGTCAGACGCTTAACTGCCTGAGCCACCTAGACACCCTGAAAGGAGAATGTTTCAAAGGAAAGATAAACTGAGGTATATACTGTAAACCAAATTATATAGAAGAGTACTTGTCGAACAATGTTTTTAAGTTTTTTATTTTGAGATGAGTGAAGATTCATATCAGGTTGCAACAAACAAACAAACAAAATAAGCAACAAAGCACAGGGAGATTATATGGATGCTTCACCCAGGTTTCACCAGTGGCAACATATTGAGTAACCATAGTATGACATCAGACTGGGAGATCAACATTGGCGTACGTTTCACAGAACTTATTATATATACTGATTTGTGTATTTGTGTGTGTTGGGGGGCTATGTAGTGCTATGCATTTTTATCACATGTATAGATTCATGTAACTACCACCTCACTCTAGATACAGAATTATTTTAACAATAAAAGGTCCATCTGGCTAACGCTTTATCGCCATGCCCAAATTCCCTCCCACTTCCATTCCTAACCTCTGGAAATCACCAATCTATTGTCTGTCTATACTTTTCTATAATTTTGCTATTCAGTAATGTTAAATAAATGGAATACAATATATAACCATTTGAGTAGATTTTTTTCCCAGTCAGCATAATGTCCTTGAGATCCATCCAAGTTCTTATATGAACTCCATATTCTTTCTCCTCTTTTTCTAAGACTCTAATGATATAGATTACTAAACAGATAGTCATGTTTTGGCCTGCAAGTCTTTGAGGGTATTTTTGATATTTCTTATTTTTTAGTCTATATTTTCTTATTTGTTCAGATTGCTCAGATTAGGTATATCTATTGATATGTCTTCAAGTTCACAGATTCTTTTCTCTGTCATCTCCTGTTGAAATTGAGCCCATTTTTGATATGTTGTTTTTCTTTCCTTCAAGTTACTGTATTTTCACGTAGAATTTCATGTAGAATTTTCACAAAATTTCATAGAAATTTCACATAGAATTTTACTGAATTTTCACATAGAATTTCACAAAAATTCTACGATTTCTTTTTGGTTCTTTAAATATTCTCAATTCTTTTGCCAATATTTTCAATATTTTCACTTGTTTCAAGAGAGCTCATCATTGTTCATTAAAACATTTTTATGATTGCTACTTGTTTTTAAATAGACTTTAAGGTCAAATTGGCTAACATACTGTGTATAAAGTGTGCTCTTGTTTTTTAGGGTAGATTTCCATGGTTCATTGCTTACATACAACACTCAGTGCTCACCCCAACAAGTGCCCTACTTTGAAATCCTTGTCAGATAACCAGCATCTCAGTAACTTCAATATTAATTTTTTTTTATTACAAGCTCTTATTCTAGTTGTAGTGTCTGGTTATTGGTATAAACAGTGATTTTTTTTCTTTTTTTGGACCCAGATATTTGGGCATAATGTTGTGAGACTCTCGATCCTATATAATCTATTTTAACAGGCATGTGCCCTGCTTAGAGTACATTAGTATTAGTTGAGAGTGGAAGTTCAGCTCCTCACTGCTTCCTGCTGACGTTCAGAGTGGGGTGGGTGGAGACCAGGGGGCCGAGTTGTCCCGCCTCACATAGCCTCATTCAGTGTTGTTATTGTTGCTAGATGGGAGTTGGGGCTTCACTATTCACCAGGTTGTGTTTGCACCAGGACAGGGTAAGTGACACGGTGACTAGCCCAACTCTTATCACCTTGCCAAGTCCTATTGCTGCCAAGTATGGTTGGCCATTCAGTTCCCTGCTCGACTGCCATGAAAGGACCTTGGCAGATGAATTAGAACACCATCTGTTTCTGCTGGCAGGGGATTGAAGACTAACTCTCTGTATAGGTACACTGACATTTTCCTGATAGTAGAATTAGAGCACTGCCTCTTTATGCCAAGTAGGGATGGGACATCAATATCTGTGGTAAGCAAATTCTAAAATTGTCTCCCAGGATTTTCCTCCCTAACACCCATGATAAGTATAGAACTTTTGCCCATGATTATATTATGCAAACAAATCCATAACAAAATGGATTTTGCAGATGTAATTAAGGTTGCTAATCAGTTGACACTGAGTTAATCAAAGGGGACATTATCCAGGCAGGCCTAATCCAGTTACATTAGCCTTTTAAAAGCAGAGCCATTTCTCTAACTAGTAGCAGAATGGGAAGCCAGAGATATTCAAACAAACAAACAAAGAATTTTCTGGACATCTTTGCTGGCTTTAAAGATGGAAAGCCATGGGTGAAGACCACAGAGCAGTCTCTAGGAGTAAGAGCAACACTTAACGAGAAGCCAGCAATAATTAAAAGTAGGATAAGGGTGCTTGACTATATGAATAGGAGGCTCAGAGATTTTTCTGAGACAAGCTTATTAAGCGCTCTGATTTTGCTCCTTGAATGGCATCCTGAGGCCATCTGATCGACAACATATTGCAATATGTGAATCTCAGGATGCTTATTTTAAGGATAAGGATGTCTTAGGTTGTTCAATCATTACTAGAATTTAGATTCGCGTAATACAAAGTTCCCAAGTCATTCTGATTATTAGTGGATTAAAAAAATTATCACAATCTATTTGCTCTAAATAAATGTTTTGATAATAGAATGAGAAGAATAATACATAAGAATAATATGTGGAGATGGATCTGATTTTGTGCTGGGTATAGAAAACAGGGCTCTGAAGTTTGTTTAGTCACTGAATCTATATATTTTTATTTGAATTGTCACTTGGAAACTCTTATTGTACAGATTTTTAAGATATGAGCTTTTATTATTAAGATTCAGTAATAGAGTGCAAGAACAAATGCAAAAGAAGGGTTTACCAAATTTTCCTACACGCCTATCTTTGATGGTGAGGGCCATGAGCAATTTTATTAGGAGCACATGGACTTGGAAAAAGGAGAGGGTCATCCTGCTAAAGAATTCTTGAAGCAGTGTCAGGGCACTGTTGATGTCATGGAAATACAAGTCCTGCCCACAAGAACAGTTAGGATTTCAGGGCTACTTATCCAAAATTTTAAAATCTATTATGGTACAAAAATGAAATATAGACTTTAGAGGAAGAAACAATAATTTCCTGAATGTTAAAGGAAAACACTTAATGGCTACATAAAACTAGAAGTAAACTTTGTTTACAAATGCAGCAATATTGTTCTCAAATTCAGTATTGAAATCAATCAAGGCTGAAAAGCTAAAGTGTCATTTACGAGCTATTCCCTAATGGTTCCTTTTTACTCAAGTCACATTGGAGCCTAAATGGTGTTCTGTGATAGAAGGTAACATTTGCTGAATGTACTGAGTAACATTTGCAATATGCCCTTATTGAAATCCCAAATCGTATTTAAAAAGAAAGGTTCAATCAAAAACATTTTCAACCATTTACTGATACAAACTATATAATCTTCATTACTTTACCTGTTTCCTATTATATAGCTTCTTCCAAACTGACTATCATGAAAGGAAGAAAATAATAATTTTTACATAGCAAGAACACAAGATTTCAAGGTGATTTTTACCTTGGTGAATATGTATTGTTGGCCGGATTTGCTGTAAACATTCCCGAAATGAATTCAAGACAGTGTTTAGATAATGGATGCAAAAGGGTATGTAAGAATAGAGATTCTACATTGATGTTACAATGAAGCTTTATTTCCTTTATAGATACATTATAAATAAAAATGTAAGCCTAAAAATAAGGCTGAAAAAATGTTCCCTGAGTACCTACAGAATTTATTATAGATCTATCATTCCCTTTTCAACATTAAATGCTTGTGTCTTGTCACTATGACTATTTATACACAAGTGAAGGTTTTCAAAGTGCAGGAAGATAAAAGATGGGGAAATGGAAGTATATATTGAATATAATGACATATACTTTTCAAAATATGTTCAAATTTTCCTTTTACCTAAAAGGATTGACATTTTGCTGTAACACAAAGTTAAAAGAATTGCATAATCATGATATATTTAAAACTAATTAAAATGAATATTTGGGTGGGTGCCTGGGTGACTCAGTTGGTTAAGCGTCTGACTTCAGTTCAGGTCATGATTTCATGGTTTGTGGGTTTGATACCGCATGGAGCTCTGTGCTGGCAGCTCAGAGCCTAGAGTCTACTTCGAATTCTGTGTCTCCTTGTCTCTGCCTTCACCACTCACACTCTCTGTCTCTCAAAAATAAATAAACATTTAAATTTTTTCTTAAGAATAAAGATTTTGAATACAAAATATGTGCATTTGATATATAATAAACCATTCAAATCAGTGGAAATTAAATTAATGTTGTATCCAATACTTAATACTAGCTGGTTAGCCATTTGGAAAATAAAATGAAGCTGGATTTCTCAGTGCCTATACCAAAAATAATTTGGGCTGAATCAAACTTTTAAAGAAAAATGTCAATGATTAAATAAATTATGGGTGAATATTCAGATTGTAGAAACAAATATAGATATTCCAAAAACATGGTGCCTTATATTGAAACAAAATCATCACAAAAATTCTAGAAGGTAAATTAAAAATTTAGTGTGGTAAATGATAGAGATAATATGCAAAATTGTTATTATGAAAAGAACATCAATAAATTAATCTGTAAAAAGGAGCATCCCAAATAAATTGACAGCAAAAAAATAAATAAAATGAATTATAAAACAATTAGTTTTACTAATAAAAACAACATATAAAACAGCCTTTTTCTTCATGCCAACAATAATATTAATTATCTGTGCCTATCTCATATTGTTGTCAGGGAGAAAAAAGCCTCTTTCGTATGTTGCTAGTAAAATGTGAACTGAGTTGCTACATCATTTTGGAGGACCATTTATTAGTGGCTAAGCATTAAGTGTTCTTTGCTACATTCTCATCATTAGAAATTAACATCACAAACAATCACATCAATAGGGAAATATAAGTATTTATTTAGAAGGGTTTCAGTTTATTGCATCGTCTGTGCTTATTTTCAGTAGATTAGTAGATGAAATATGACCTACCCATATGACTATAATTGTTTGTGGCAACAACAAAAAAGTGAAAAATGGATGTTTAGAATTTAATGTGAAGCAAACAAAAAAGTTGCAAAATATTAAGTGTAATATTATTATGCTTTTAATAAAATGTACAATAACAATATGATTTATTGTCATACAAACATATAAAACATACCAAAATGAGTCAATCACGCTTAGTTATTTATTTCGTAAATATTTTGAGAACCTACTCTGTGCCAGTCATGAGGTACATCATCTGATTTCTAATCTGATTTCTGTTACTGTGTAACAGTTGGTATGCAATTAGTCAATACACATATATCTATATAGTGAAAAAACAATCAAATGAACACTCATCAAATCACAATCTAATTTAACTTGAATTTTGCTGATTGCATTGCATGATCTCTGTGCATCTCCAAATTGTCATCCGAAGCCTCCTTTTATTTGTATTATTATCCCAGAGTTTGTGTTTCTCATTCTTTTCTTCTTCTTTTTAATATTTATTGAAGTATCACATTCATACAGAAAACAATAGTGAATAAGTGATTAGTATGATGAATTTTTACAGAAGAAAAACAAAAGAAAGCAAAACATTGAAAAACCAATAACATCTAGATGGGAAAATAGAGCTTTACTATTACTTAAGAAATTCCTTGGGGCATCTGGGTGGCTCAGTCAGTTAAGCATCAAACTTCAGCTCAGCTCCTGATCTCACGGTTCATGAGTTTGAGCCCTGCACTGGGCATTCTGCTGTTAGCACAGAGTCTGCTTCAAATCTTCTGTCCCTCTGCTCACTCTCTTTCTTTCTTAAAAAAGCATTAAAAAAATAAAATCTTAAAAAAAAAGAAATTCCTTATTCCCCCTTTAAGTTAAAGATTTCTTTGAAAGGTAACCACTAGCATGTCTTCTAATGTATTGTATTACTCTTACCTGTATTTGAATTTTATGTAAACAGATCATTTTTATATAGTGTTTGTTTCTTTTGTTCAATATTATGTTCCAAGATTTATCTATGTTGTCCAATAAGGCAATAATTTACTGATTCTCATTGTTTGATAACATTCCATAAGATGAATATACAGCATTGGCATAAATATTATACTTTAGCTATTACATATAGTCTTAATATTTATATATAAATATATACATATTTTATATACATATATATGTGCATACATATATACACACATATATAAGTATACATATACATACATACACATATATGCATTTTTCAGTATATAAATCAAATAAAATTATTGGGTCAAAAATATAATTCATTCCAATTTTTTTAGGTAGTATCAAAGTGGCTATGCCAATTTACAATTCTACCATCATTGCAAGAGTTCCAGATAATTTGCATTACTCACCAATACCTGTTATTATTATTATTACTACAGTAGATTAGATTAATAAAATAGTTACACTATTTCCCCCACTTCAGTGAGTAGACTATAACTTCCTGCCATTAGATACCAGGCCTGGCTATGTGAATTGCTATGTAATGAAATGTTAACTTTACAATGTGAGTAGAGTAATGTGGTTAGGTTGCTCTCTTGTGCTTCAGTAATTCCCATGAGAAATATATATCTAAGTTAATCATGTGGATCCCAGGAGAAGGATGAAAGATATGTGGAGCTGAGCAGAGCTATCCAATGGAAACTGTTGGAAACTAACTGACTTTCAGCTGCCCTGAAACCTGATGAGCTAATGCTTACTGTTGTATGATGCTGACATTGTGTGGTTATTTCTTATATAGTATTATTATGACCATAGTTAACTGTTACAATAACCATTCTTTTAGATGAGAAGTGGTGTCATATTCTGTATGTGTCCTTATGTGTTATTTGGTTTGCATTGCCTTGATAACTAATAAAGTTGAACACTTTCTCTTATGCTTCTTAGCTTTTTGGATGTCCTGTCTTATGAAGTGCCCATTCAAAATTTTTCCTCATTTTTCTACTGAATTATCTACATTTTTGTAGGTCAGTTTTGCGTATTATCCGTGCATAGATGCATACATGGATAATATGTATGAACACTATATATTATGTAACTTATTATATATGAGAACTTTATGTATATAACATATATGTATGTATATGGTAGATATGATAGACGTATCCATATTATAGACATGAATCATTTGTCATGTATTGGTATTTCATATATTTTCCCACCCTGTAGATCACTTTTTCACTTACTTATTGCTATTTTTGATAGACATGTTAGTTACAATGCAGTCTAATTATTCATTTTTTTCATTTACAGTTAATACTTATGGCATCTTGTTTTAAAAATATTTTTAACCCTATGAGTATGAAAATAGCATTATATTAAATGTTTTATTATTTAGTGTATTTTCTTTTTAAATAATTTTTAAAATTGATTTATTTTGAGAGAAAGAGAAAGGGTGAGCAGGGAAGGCTGAGGAAGAGAGGGAGAGAGAGAGAGAGAGAAAGAATCCCATGCTCTCAGCATGGAGCCCGACATGGGATGTGAACACACAAACCCTGAGATGGTGACCTGAGCTGAAATCAAGAGCCAGATGCTTAACCAGTTGAGCCACCTAAGTGTCCCTGTTTAATGTATTTAAATGGAAATCAGTGACCCATGTAGAACCTTTTATTGTGTATGCTATTGAGTTAGAGTGACAAGTTCCATTTTTTCCCTATAGATTTTCATTTTGAAGCTCTTTTTTTTTTTTTTCCCTGTACTGGGAACCTATCTTTCATCACTGTTCTTCCATGTCACTCTTTTTTTTTTTTTAATTTCTTTAATGTTTTATTCACTTCTGAGAGAGAGACAGTGTGAGCAGGGGAGGTTTAGAGAGAGGAGGTGACACGGAATCTGAAACAGGCCCAGGCTCTGAGCTAGCTGTCAGCACAAAGCCCGATACAGGGCTCGAACCCATGAACTGTGAGACCATGAACTGAGCCAAAGTCTGATGCCTAACCGACTGAGCCAACCAGTCACTTCATCTTCTGTGTCACTCTTAACAAAACTCAGTATACATAGAGACAGATATGGTATGGCTGCATTAAAACACTTTAGCCTTTTCTACTGATTACAACTAAATCTCTGAATGAAATGCAAAAAATAACTACCAGTAATCTTAGAATTTTGTTTTTTATAGTAAAAATAAACAAATAAAATCAGGTTGCGGAAAAAAGAAAAAGATTGGAATAATTGAGTGCATTTAGGAGAATGAAGGTGAAATAAAAATGGATTTTGAGACGAATTAGAAAGTAAGAGCACTGGTCACCAGCAAACTTACTCTACAAGACATGTTCAATAAAGTTCTTCAAGCTGCAGGAAAATGGTATCAGAGAAAATCTGGGATTTTTAGGAGTGATGAAAAATCAGGAATGATAAATATTTATTAAATATAATAGACTATTTTTGTTTTAGTTTTTTTAAAATAAAGATACATGTTGACAGCAAAGAGTACAACATTGTCTCATGGGGCTTTCAACATATGTAGATGTAATAGATTTAACAACTATAAGATCAAGGTTAGTGGAGGTAAAAAAAAAAGCATATGGTGCAAACTTCCTACATTTTATTGAAAAGTGCAATATTAACTTTTAATAGACTGAGTATTTGAATATGTATATTTTAATTTCTAGTGTAACAAAAGGTATACAAAGAGATATAGCCACAAATGTCACTCGATATATTAAATGTAAGGATCAAATTATACAAAAGGAGGAATAGATGGTAAAAAGAAAATCAAAATTAGAGAGGACATGCATAAAACAGCAGTAAAATAAGATCTATATTCAACTAAATCAATAATTACATTAAGTGTTAATGGTCTAAGAACTCTAAGAAATAAAGATCAACAGATATTGATTAAAATGTAAAACATTAAAAACCATTAAAATGTAAAACAAATCCTTATATAGTTTAATTAAGAAAAAAAAGAACCCAAACCATATAAATAGGGCTATCATGTAGATCCTGCAGAAATTAAAATGTAATGAATACTATGAAAAAATTCATGCCAATAAATTTGACATAACAATTTAGATGAATAGACAGACTTCTTGAACAATACAACTTATAAAAATTCACATACCCACTCCAAATCCGAATAGATCTATATCTACTTAAGAAATTAAATTTGCTGTCAAAAAATGTCCAAAAATAAAATTCAAGATCCAGATGGTTTTAGTGGTGAATTTTATTAAACATTTAAGAAAGAAATAAAAAATTTCACACAAATATTTTAAGAACATAGAAGAGGAAGGATGATTAACTGTTCTTTCAATTTTTTTTGTAACATTTATTCATTTATGAAACAGAGTGCCAGTAGGGGAGGACCAGAGAGAGAGGGAGACACAGAACCTGAAGCAGGCTCCAGGCTCTGAGCTGTCAGCACAGAGCCTGACATGGGATTCGAGATCACAGACCACAAGATCATGACCTGAACCAAAATCGGTCACCCAACCAACTGAGCCACTCAGGTGCCCCATAACTAACTGTTTTTGTGAGGTCATTATGACTCTGCTATCAAAATCTGAAAAAATTTAGAAAATGAAAGAGGGGTGCATGGGTGGCTCAGTTGATTAAGCGTCTGACTTCAGCTCAGGTCATTATCTCATGTCTCCTGGGTTCAAGCCTCACATTGCACTTTGGTGCTGACAGTTCAGAGCATCCAGCCTACTTCAGATTCTGTGTCACACTCTCTGTCTGTCTCTGTCTCTCTCTGCCCCTCCCCCACTTGCATTCTGTCTCTCTCAAAAATAGAATAAACAAAAAAATTAAGAGAAGAAAAAAAGAAGGAAGAGAAGGAGGGAGGGAGGAAGGAATGAAGAAAAAAAGAAGGAAAGGGAAAGAAAATAGAATTAAAAAAGAAAAAGAATTACAGAAACGAACTATTGATAAATAAGTCTCAAAATTTGGAAAAAGTTTGATTGCATTTATATTAAATTCTAAACAAGTGGTAAAATTTTATGTATGATAATTACTATGTTTAATATACCTTAAAGTTGTTACAAATAACATGATGGGAAAGTGCTTAACAGATTATATATGAAATGTTACGTTCTTACTGAATTATAATTGTATTAGTTTCCTAGGGCTTCCTTAACGAAGTACCATAAACAGGATGGCTTAAAAGACATACATTTGTTGTCTCCCAGTCTGGATGCCAGATGTCCAAAATAAAAGATGGAGACAAGTTTGATTCCTTCTGAGAGCCGTTAGGGAAAATCTGTTCCATGCCTCTCCCTAGCTTCTGGGGTTGTTTATTGTCCATATTTGCTTTTTTTTTTTTTTTCTTTAAGCCTGTGGATGCATCATTTCAATCTCCGACTTCATCCTTGGATGGAATTTTCCCTGTGTGTGTGTATCTCTATGTCCAAATTTCCACTTGTTATAAGGATACCAGACATATTCGATTAAGGCCCACCCTGCTGACTTCATTTCAACTTGATGACCTTGTAAAGACCCTTCCAGATAAAATTACAAGCAATGATAACCAAAAAAAGGACTCCAACATATCTTTTTTGAAGGACACAATTAAACCCATTTCCGAGAGAAATATATTGCAAAGAATATAACTCATTGAAAAAAATTAAAAGTTCTTTCTTATATCAAAAGATCTATCTTTCCATGCTCTCTAAAACAGTGCATTTATGAGTTCATTTGTTAACCCAGCTCTAGCTGGTAGTATGTGAAATCCCATCAAGCTTTAATGCTCACTTTCAAGAATTAATCTAGAACAATGCTTCTTTATCTGCCTTGATCTTGCTCTTAAAATAAATAGTACTTCAATTTCTCATTCCACAAGTATGCCTTCACACTTAGCATGTGCCTGGCTCCTTTGATAAATAACCAGGTTCAAGCTCCCTTTTCTGCTTGACTTCATTGTTGTCATCTAGAAAACCACTCTTGGTGTTTTCTGTCTTTTCCCTAAGCCCTTTTGTGTTCAACTACCAAGTCGTTTTAGTATCATGAAAATGACTGGCTTTACACATTCTGTTAAATCTTTCCCAGAAAATGCTCTTACTGATATTTCTGAACAAAGCAAAAACAATTCTGTGCTCTCTTCCACATGACAGCACTTAAAAATATTTGAAGAAAACTGTTTTATGCTTTTCTGATCTGTTTCAGTGGTCTATCTAAGCCTGGTTTAGCTTAAGTTGTTATGTGTTTTACAAGGATAAACTTAATCATGATTTATGTAAAAATTCCTTAAACCTTAGCTGTGTTAGTCATTACTTCTACCAAGTTGTAGTTCTCTGTAAGCCTTAGATTATCTATTACAATTATTTATTCAAACTTACTCTACTACAATGGTTTGGTACAGACATATTGGTTAAATCATCTTTTCAGTTCCAGTACAAGGAATTAAAATTTAAACTTAGAGGCAATCAGTAAATTAAATTTGAATGAGTGAATGAGTAAAAGAGGCATGAGTTTTGTAGTATCATCAAGTCGAATAGTCATTAACTCTTCAATATCTTATTATATTAAGTCTATTATCTCTCTGATTATACACCTGAATGCATACTCATTGGTCCATGCTTTGCTTAAAATGTGCCAAGCAGAACGGGACAAAAAATGTTTTGATTTTAGAGTATAGCTTCCAATTAGGAATTACTGAAAGTTTTTGTTTGGGGAATTAAGTGGTATTAGAATAATCTAGATTTCAGTAAAATATAGTGCCTGTAATGGTTAATTTTATGTGCCAACTTGACTGGGTTAAGGAATGTCAAGATAGCTAGTAAAACATTATCTCTGGGTACATCTGTGAGGATGTTCCCAGAATGGATTAGCATGTGTGACTGCAGGCTGAATAAAGCAGATTCCTTTACCAATGCAGGTAGATTCTGTCCAATCCATTAAGGATCTGAATAGAAAAGGTAGAGAAGGAGGAAATTTACTCTTGCTTGAGTTGGCACATCTATCTTCTCCTTCCCCAGACACTGGAAGGATTCTGGTTCTCTGCCTCCAGACTATGACCAAGACTTTTACTACTGCCCCTGCCACCTTGCCTTCTTTGGTCTTTAAACTCGGAAGAGAATTTAAACATCATATCAGTTTCCCTGGTTTTCACGCCTTCACACTGGGCTAAATCATGCCACCCACCTTCCTGGGTCTCCTCCTTGGAGACAGCAGATGTGGGACTTAGTCTCCATAGCTCCAGGAACCCAATTTTATGATAAATCAATAAATAGGATACATATATCCTGTTGGTTTTGCTTTTCTGAAGGACATTGACTAATACAGTACCCAAATTTTAACTATTCTAAAAGTAGTGTGATTCTTTCTCATATAATACTGCAGGCTTGGGCAGATGCCCTTTGAATGTTCATTTGGGGCACAGAGTAATAGATGCTCTGTGATCCTATATACACAGCCTGCAAATTCACCTTTGAGATTGTTGCCAGAAGGGAAAAACATTACAAGTGGCAATAGTATAAGGGCTTTTTATTACCCAGTCCTCAAAATCATGTGTTTTCTGTTCACAGACCGCTGGTTAGAACTCACTCACCTGGCTAAAAGTCATTGCAAAACAAGATTATAAGCCAACAACATTCTATCATCAAGAGAGTATTATGGAAAAAAGCATTGTTCTAAGTGTGTGTGTATGTGTGTGTACACATATAGATATTTATTTAAAAAATCATAACACTATGATACACTATCACCTCAATTTTACAGATGAAAAAAATGTAGGCCCAAGATTTTCCCAGGTTACATATTGACATGAGACAGATCTAGGACTGAGCATAGATCATTCACTCTAGTAGCTGAACTTTGAACCATCATGATATAGGCTACCCTTAGTGATACTGACAGCAGGAGAAATAAAAGAAATAAGACAGATTACAAAATAAGATAGGCCTAGACAATGGATTGAATGCAGGAGGATAAGGAATAGAAATGTACAAAAATTCCATTATCCAAAGTCTAAGTATGTTTTGAAGGCCCAGGGAGGTCATGTCATTTCACAGATATTAGAATTAGAATTACAACTCTACACTTGTAACAAATTATTCATGACTTGATGAGATTACCTCACAATACATATCTGAAAAATGATATCAATTCTTCACAGCGATATTTAATATGTGCCATCTTCATGGTATGTTGTTGTGTTCATACAAATCCCTTTCTAGCTGTTCTTATTTTTTTAAAAAAATAAAGGAAATGTTACCAGATATTAAGTAAGTGTTTGTTGATAATGTTCATCCAACTGTTAAGATCCTGTGCTTATGGAAGAGACAAATATGTGAAAACAACTGCTCAGCTTTTAAAAACTGAAGAGGAAGCTCACTTGATCAAAATTTGTATCTTAGAAATTTTATGGTTTTGGCACTATGGTATATATTGATTTTGATAGTTATGTAATTCTGTTCTTCACATTCATGCCTTTAACCTTTATAGTTTTCATTTTTTATGTGATGTAAGCTGGGAATTTTATCTTTTTTTACACAAATAAGCAATTTTTCCAACATCACTTATTGAAAAGCCTGTCACAGGTGACTGTTATTGGCAATGCCTCCTCTGTTCTGTACGATTTCTTCATATACAAGTGATTTTGTGTAGAGGTGTGCTATGGTCAATAATGCCTATAGATATTTGGAAAAGAGAATCCTCAGAGCAGGCTTCTTCCAATTATGGTGTTTTTGTTCCTTATGGTCCACTATTTTTCATATAATTTTTAATATAAGCTTTGTCAGTTCATGAAAAATACCTTTTTGGGATTTAAATAAAATTACATAGAATTTATATACTTTACATTTGTTTAGGTCTTCTTATAGGTCTATTGATAGAGATTTTATACTTTCCTCTGAAAAGCTCTTCTATCTTTTATTGAAATTCCATGTCAGACCTCTTAAAAATGTATTTGATTTTTTGTTTGCTGGTATACATGATATATATTAAAAATAACAAATCTTTCTAATTGGGATGTTTCTGACTTAATGACTTTTGGATATAGACATTGTATGATCACACATACTACAAATATTCTCTAGAAGTATCTTAAAATTCTTCTGAAGATAATTCTGGACGCAAAGGGGAAAAGAAGCTCTTTTGAGTTTTCTTTTCCAAACAAAATTGATTTTTATTTTTTAACTTCATCAGCTACATATTGGCATTATATTTCTCAAAAAAAGGAGAGAGTTTGCCTACTTTATAGATTTTATATTTTTATTTAAAAAATTTTTTAATGTCTATTTATTTTTGAGAGACAGACAGACAGACAGACAGACAGAATCCAAGCTGGGGAGGGGCAGAGAGAGAGGGAGACCCAGAATCTGAGTCAGGCTTTAGGCTCTGAGCTGTCAGCACAGAGCCCAACGTGAGGCTCGAACTCATCAACTGTAAGATCATGACCTGGGCCAAAGTTAGACACTTAACGAACTGAGCCACCCAGGCGCCCCGCCTAGTTTACAGATTTTAAGCACATTTCAGCTACTCTTTTGATATATTTTTAATCAAATTATGAAAGCCCACTTATATTAATAAGTTACTAAGGTATTTTAATGAAATGCTATTATTTGTATGTTGCATTATAATTATATTTTCAACCTTAATATGTTAATATCTTTAATAGCATTTCTATTTATTTTAATTAAAAACTATACTTGAATTTCTTCAATTGAACATAATTATGACACATAATTATTTTATAAACTTTATTGTAACTAGTTTGCTCATCTTTTGTGTACAATATGTTCATTTATAAATTAGATGATAATTTCAGTCATCACACAATTCATTCAGATCCACAATGGCTCTGGCCTCAAAGATGTACTTCCCCTATATAATGAAATGAAGGACATTCTATTTTTTCTATTATCTCAGTGTTTATATGAGATTGGTAATATCTGCTACATAAAGGTTTGGTAAAATTTGCTAATAAATACATCCAGATCTGACTCTTTATTCTGAGGGAAAATTTTAAACATTGATTTGATTATTTAATACCTGTAAAAAAGTTTTTATATTAGGTTTTGTAAGTTATTTTTTTAATAAACTACTATATTCTGTAGTTTTGAAATGTACTAATATTTGTTCTAAATAATATGCAACTTTATGATCACTTTTACTCATCAGGTATTTATAAGGATGCGTTTTTTAGAAGAGGTTCTTTAATTTCAAGGTATATATGTTTGAATTCTCATCAAAAAATATCAATGTGTTGGTTTGTTATTTTAAAATATGCATGATTAACTCATTCATTTAAAACATTTTGGAATATTCACAAGAAAATACTGAAATGAAAGTTTTTCTGAAATTGCTATCAGAAATGATTTAGTTGTTTTTTTTAACTCCTTTGTTTCTTATATTCCTTTTCATATTTATCCCCTTTTTACCTTTAATTCTGCTTTGTAGGTAGTCAGTAAAATCATTCTCCTACTAAATCTTTTTCATTATCTGTCATGGAAACTAAACAGTGAATCTTTAATTTCAATAGTATCCATTTTATTCCCAGAATTTCTATTTGGCTCTATTTCTCTTGTACTTTTATTTTTTTTAAATATAGTTGACCTTTATATTTGTATGGTGTTGGTTTCTTCCCTTGTGTCTTTAATCCCTATTGGCATATTTTTTAATGGAACATATGAATTCCAGGGTTGTTTTCCTGAGTGCTAAAATTTAGCATATTTAACTTTGATGGATCTTTATTGTTAGAAATCCTGTGGGGCCTTGAATAGGATACTCGTACTTTTTTTTTTTTATATCTTTTTACCAGATTTACCAAAATATCAAGGGGCCAATTTGATGGTCTAAGATCATTAGCTAAAGTTCAACAGAAAACATTTCAACAATTAAAGGTTAAACTGAACACAATGAGTTTTGGGGGCACATTGATGAGTATTTGGGTACATTTAGCATTACAGGATTCTAGCCCAGTATTTTAGTACCGGTTATGGAGTAGGAGAAAGAGCAGAAAAAAATATGAAATGAGGAAGTTACAAAAATAATCTGATAGGGAGAAGCAAGGACAGAAAGAGATACTGTTCTAGAAAAGCTTGTTAGTTAAAAATGAAATCATTCCTCACTATCATCACATTGAAGAGAATTTTATCTTCTGTCTTTCAAATAGATGGATGAAAGTCCTAGGGGGCTTAGGTTGAAAAATCACATTTCCACAATGTATTGACCTTCAGTGACAAATTCTCTGGGGTGACAATTATGACTATTAAATTCAGTCCTCAACTTTAAATCAAATAATGATTTATTTTCTTTTCCTCTTATTTCTTCCTTTCTCAACAGGCCTCTCTTTTGTGTTTTCCTCACTACTTTTCCACTCTTCTACTACCTTCTTTCTTTTGTAAATCATTTTCCTTCTAGTATATTTTTCCATCATCTTTCTCTTTCTTTCATTTTGTTCAATTACTTCATGCAATTTTCAAGGAGTTCAGCATCTTGGCTTCAGAAATTTCCCAAGCTTTTTTTCTACCTGCTGGGTGTCTTGTCCCTAGTCTCATGCAAATATGTAAGTTCTGGCTGCCATGACACAGCCCATCACAAAGTGATGTCTCATAGAGTATCCATTCTAACTAAATAATAATCTAAATTGTCTTCTAAATGTTTATAATTTCCATTTTGGAGTTCACCCATTTTATTAAAAGTTACCTGCTTTATCTGTAAACATAATTCTATGTTTAGTTCAGGTGAAGGGAAGGGATAGAGTAGTAAAATGAGGTCATGTTCAAGTAAGATGAGGTCATTTCATATATGTATATATGAAACATATTTCATATATATATATATGAAGGATATATATATGTATGTCCTCTTTAGTATGTTTCCTAGGTATAATTGCTTTTCAGGGGGGAGGACAAATTAAGTGGTTTTGAATCTAAAATTTTATTTCTATTTTGGATAGTAAACTTTTTATCTTACAAAGCCTTATGAAAATTCTCTATATTTCACTTTCACTTTGCCCTGTGTCTCTTCTCCAATACTAAATACACAAGAGACCATTATACACATTTAGGCTTACCAGTAGATGAAGATGATGATGGATTCAAAACAATAAATTGGAAGATAGCCAAGCACCACAGCTCTGTGTCTCTTTCATCAGCCATGGCATACTGGTCCATATTTCAAATATCTAGTTTCTTAGATTTCATTCCAGCTCCTCAAAATGCCTTTGGCTGTCTTTTTAACCAGCACCCTGATGAGAAACAAAGTCTGAAACTCTACTCACCTATAGTCTATATTTCTTTCCCAAAACTATCTGGATTCTGCTGATTCTATATGCAGAAAGTACTAGGAATAAAATCAATATTGACATTTGTCTGAAAACTATGTGGAATGTCTGACAAGTCATGCAACTCATTTTACAAAGTGAAAAACCAGACATTTTGATAAGCAAAATGATTACCTCCCAATCCTCTCTGATATCAAAGCTGTTAGTTGCTAGCCTTCATTTTAAGGATGGAAACATGGCTAGCTGTTCATATAAACCTCTCTTAATGAGGAACGGCAAGGCTACTGACAAATGATCATTATCCTTCCTTCTTTGCAAAAAAAAAAAAAAAAAAAGCGCCTTGACATGATGAAGTGCTCTAATCGATTCCAGCCTCTCTTTTGTTGTCAAAAAAATCTATTAACCTATGGGGAACTGTGGCCTGAAAGGCCAAAGATTCAGCATTGCTGATTGAAGAAGATCCATACTTTCGTTTGGCAGTTTTGTCCGAATTAAGGGAATAAGAAAAATGGCTGTGTTTACTTTTTGCCATTTCACCAGTAGCATGTTTTTTCTTCCATTCTATCCAATTACTCTTACTGAAAGTGTTTTCAGATAGCTCTAAGTGCACTGCCTGGACCTTTCCTATATCTGAGATACTTCTAGAATTTTACAGTTGTGATGTGGCACAAGTTAGCACTTCCGTCTCCTTGGCAGTCTCTCAAATATTTGACTAAAGAAAGAAGGTATAAGATTTCCTCCCTATTCCTTGATGGCATCAATCTTTGAGAGTCAACTAACCTTACTTTTCCAAAGGAAAAACCAATGTGTAAATCAGAATTAATAATAGCATAGATCCTGGGTTCTACATTAGAATGCTGCCAGTATCAGAATACTAAGTGAACTCAATATGATTGACAACTTTTGAGGAAAATTCTCTTTTAAAATTCTTATGATACTATCAAATAATCAAAGAGTTAAAGCCCCCTTAATCTAACTAATCATAATATATATGTTTGTGAGTACTGACTATGAATGTGCTGATTTTAGAATTGGATAGAAATGAGTATCATGGATTATAATTTTATTTTAAAAAACTTTTTATAATTTTTTTTTTAAGAGGGAAAGAGACAAGAGACAAAGCATGAGCTGGGGAGAGACAGAGACAGAGGGAGACACAGAATCTGAAGCAGGCTCTAGGCTCTGAGCTGTCAGCACAAAGCCCAATGTGGGGCTCCAACCCACCAACCATGACATCATAACCTGAACTGAAGTCATACGCTTGACCAACTGAGCCACCCAGATGCCCCTCATGAACTGTAATTTTAAAATGGTAGCAGTCTTTCCAATGGAAAAGAGAATATATATCTGAGTGCTGAGATATGAGCCCTAACAATCTGAATTTGGCCATGGATAAGGACCTTCTTTGCCTTGGAATTCTTCCTTCTGTGGAAAATCAGAATTATCTCCCTTGATAAATTGTTTAAGATACATGGTTTCTTTTGTATACTTCTCTAGTGTCAAGATAGGAAAGGTATGCTATAAAATGCAGAAAAAGGCAAAAATGAAGCTTAGGGAATATTCTCTATCAGTTGATATTAACTCAGGCCTCTGTTTTCCATATGTGTATATTCTACCTTCTCACTAGATGATTATTTTTCTTTTATATTAAAAAATATTCAGTATATTCATTCCATCTTCATATTTTACTAAAAGTTACTTTCAGAAAATACTATGTTTAGGGGTATCTGGGTGGCTTTGTTGGTTGAGCATCTGACTTTGGCTCAGGTCATGATCTTACAGTTTGTAATTTCGAGGCTTGCATTGGGCTCTTTGCTGACAGCTCAAAGCCTGGATCCTGCTTCAGATGTGGTGTCTCCCTCACTCTCTGCCCTTCCACTGCTCACAGTCTTTCTCTCTCTCTCTCTCTTTCTCTCTCTCTCTCCCTTCCAAGTACTAAGTACTAACCAGGCCCGACCCTGCTTAGCTTCCAAGATCAGACAAAATTGGGCGTGTTCAGGGTGGTATTGCCATAGACTCTCTCTCTCTCTCCTTCTGTCTCTCTCAAAAATAAACATTAAAAAATTAAATAAAAAGAAAATATATGTTTATAACCAGGTAGGATCTTTAAAATATTAAGAACATATAGAAGATGTACTTCTGTCCAATCAGAAGAGAGGGCTATGAGGGTACTAGAGCAGTGGTGGATTCTGTACTGTGTCACACACTAACTCTGGGAGAATATATTCTGGAAGATAGGGTCACTTCCCAGGACCCTTGAAATCACATCAGAGGTAAGATGTTTTTTTCTGAGGTCAGCTATAAAACAATGTGAAATTGCATGGATTTCACTCGCTGCTATGTCGCTGAATTCTTTTGGGATGTCTTATTATTGAGATTTAGGGAGTTTTGATTTCTGTGGCTTAATGTACACAGATCTTGGGGTTATAAGCTAAGGAATCACCAAGTACAGAATCAATGAATTTCAAATGTCTTTATCTCAGTGATTGCTGTGATGTTGTTGGTTATCATAGTCTTGGTAAAACTAAAAAGTCAAAATATTTTATTGTAGAAATTAGCTGAAGATATATTTATGCATTAAAGCAAGAAATTGTTTAGACATATTTTGTTTACCTTATAAACATGTTTTCAGTTGTGAAAATAGATGCAAAAATTCTGAATAAAATATTAGCACTATAGTTCAGCCATATATCAAGAATAATACTCTGTGCCCAAATAGGTTTAATTTTAGGGACAAAACAGTGGTTTTAATAGAAGTATGATTGCATACACAATTAATTACATCAGCACATTGGTGGGGGGAAACATAAAGATAAACATAAAATGCAGAATAGAGATTTTATAACATTTAGCTAACTTCCTAAATAAAACACTAAACATACACAATAGAAGGTAACTATATAAAATTACTTGAAATCTCAAATACTTTAATCAAAATAGAAATAACAGGGAATGCCAGTTATCACCTGCATTTGTTTAATAGTGTCTTAGGAATTCTAACAGATGCATTGGACAAGAAAACTAAATAAGCAGAATAAACATTAGAAAAGAAGAGGCAAATTTAACTCCTTTATTATGATTGAATTCCTAGAAAACTTGAGAGGTTCCAGTACCAAAGCTGCCAGGAAAAAAAAGTTGATAATTTGTATATAATTTTAACATGTAAACTCAATTATTATTTATGCCAGCAATATGTTCCCAGTAATAGAAATTGGAAAAAGAAACAACTCACAGTCCTACATAGATTCTAAAACTTAGAAATATGTTTTAAGAAGAAATGTATAGAGATTTAATTAATTATTTTTAATGTAGAAATTATAGTAAAAATTATAATGAATATATAAAAGAGGGCTAAATATACGGCAAGACATATGTCTTTGGATATGAATTCAGTATCTTACAGATAGAAGTCTCCAATTACTTTTGGGTTTTCAGTACAATTTCCTTACTCCCCTGGATAAACTAACTTCAACATTCATATGGCAAAGTAATACCTGATAATATCTAGGGGCGCCTGAGTGGCTCAGTTGGTTAAGTGACCACCTTTTGATTTCAGCTCAGGTCATAATCTCACATTTCTTGGGATTGAGCCTCGTGTCAATCTTTATGCTGACCACACAGAGCCTGCCTGGGATTCTCTCTCTCCCTCTCTCTCTGCCCCTCCCCACCCATGCATACTCTCTTTCTCCCAAAATAAACAAATAGACATTTTTAAAAAATGTCTGATAATATCTAAAAAGAAATTTTAGCAAGAAGAGAGTACTAAATTGTCAATATCATATAATCTATTAATATAACCATAATAACATCAATGTGGTACTTGCATTGGAATAGATGAATAGCACAGAGCTGCATAATATGACATGCAGAGATAAGTCTCAGCACACGGGAGAAGTGTATTTTCAGTATTCTATGAAAAGCAGTGTTTCATTTTGGTAGGAAACAGATGCTTTATTTGTTAAATATTCTGGCCCAAATGATAATAACACCTGGAAGAAAATAACATTTTACAGTACAGAAGAAAGATTTTTCAGATGATAAAAACATGCAGGTAAAAAATAAATATATAATTGTAGAAAAATCTAAATCAATACTTGTACAGTTTGGAGGAATGGAAACTATGACTTATCAAAAGTAGAATACTACAAACCATAAAAACAGTATAAGCATACTTGTTCAAAAAAATTATATATCCACATATTCTTCAAGTATTCAAACGGTAAAAGTCTAGATTCTTAGTCTATACAAAGAGCTCTTAGCTCTTACAAATTAATAAGCAAAAGGCAAGCAACTCAGTAAATAAGTGGGCCAAGATTTTGAATAAAAATGTGTAAGATCATACTCAAATGGCTAACCACCATGTGAAAAAACAGTTCCAATCGCTAATAATAATAAATACTAACTTTGGCAACATTAGGCAGTTTTATATGTATCAGATTGGACAACATTAAAGACAGGCTAACAATTTTTGCTAACTGGAAGGGTGGGAAAATGGTATTCTCATGTGCTGAGTGTTGAAAAATGTGAAATTACAAATACTTTCAAAAACCAACTGAAAAGTATATTACAATTTTAAATTACCTATCTTCCTATCAAACCTAATTATAGAAATTTGTTCAAAAACTAGAACATAAATATAAAGAAGTTTACTGAAGCATTTTTGAAGAGCCACTATTCAAGCCTATTATTCCCTGTGATGGTTTATCAAATGACGCCATACCCAACTATGAGGTAATATGCAGCCATTAAAAAGAATTAGTTTAAGCTCTTATGTTTTACTTTCAAGGTATTATAAAAGATTAGCTTAGAAAGAAATGTAAAATGCAGAAAAGTGTGTCAAGCTTGTATATTTTGGCAAAATGATAACGAACATTTTCATATATATGCAGATTTAAATAGAAGCACAGAAAGACATGGAAATATATATATATATATATATAAATATATATATATATACACGCACATTCCATTACTAATTTGGTTTATCTAGAGAAGAGGAGGGAGGAGAGAGATAAAGATAAGGCAGGCATTTTCAAAGCAACTCTGTTAAATTAGCCCATACTTGCATAAAATGCAGTGCATAGTGACATTAAATTAAATTTATAAATAATTGAAAATTATTCTAAAAAAGAGAAAAAGTTTAAAGAAAATACCCTCGGTTAGTAGTGAACCATTCAAAAAATAAGGTCTACAGTCACCTGGGTAACTCAGTTGGTTAAGCGACTGACTCTTGATTTTGGTTCAGGTCATGACCTCACTGTGGGATCGAACCCCATGTTGGGGTCTGTGCTGACAGCACAGAGCCTGCTTGCGATTCTCTCTCCTCTCTCTCTACCCCTCCCCTGCTTGTGCTCTCTTTTTCAAAATAAATAAACATTAAAAAATTTAAAAAGCCTATTATTTTTACTTTAAAATATGAATCAAGCTTATTTAAATGTGGTAAAGAGGTTTCATTCCATGATGCTAAAAAAATCTAACAAAATTACTTTATTCCTTAACTTTTCATATAACACATATGTCATGTGAATTTCTTCAAAGATAATCAGTAGAAGACCAAGTAGTGAAATGGTTAAGTGACTGTCATTTGTAGTTTGCCTAGATGATGTCACATTCATTTATGCCTCAATAACTATTATCTTTCTGTCTACATCAGAAGTCTCCTTTCACATGTGACAGACTGACAAATTGAGGGTGTACTTCTATTTTCTTTATGAATATCCATTCTTTTGGGATGATTTAAAATGTATTATTATCAGAAAACTTGGAAGAATATTATATAATACATTTATTAGTATTTGTTTTATGTGTGATAATAAATGTTTCACCTTAGGACAAAGCTAGAAAGCACACTTTAAATTTTTTCATTAAAACTTTATATTTTTAACGCAGTTTTGGGTTCACAGCAAAAAGTGAGGGAAAGGCACAGAGATTTTCTGACATACCCCTAATCTCACACGTGAATTGCCTCCTCATTATCAACATTCCCAATCACAGTGGTACATTTGTTACAACTGGTGAACTGTGTACATTGGCACATCAGAATCACCCAAAGTCAATAGTTTACAGTCTGGCTCACTCTTGTTATTATTGTACATTCTGTGGGTTTGACATGTGTTTGTATACGATGACATATATTTACATTATGATATCATCCAGAGTGTTTTCACCCTAAAATCCTTTGTGCTTTACCTATTCATCCATTTCATACCCCTAACCCCTGGCAACCACTGATTGTCTCCATAGTTTTGTCTTTCTCAGAGTATTATATTGCTGGAATCATCTAGTGTACAGTCTTTTTAGATTGGTTTCTTTCACTTAGTGGTATTCATGTAAAATTCCTCCACATCTTTACAAAGCTTGATACCTGCTTTTGATTTTTCTTTTTATAGCACTGAATACTATCGCATAGTCTGTACTTATTAGATTTTTAATCCATTCATCTACTTTATCTTGATTCCTTCCAAATTTGGCAATTATGAATAAAACTGTCTATGTGCAAGTTTTATGTGGACACAAGTTTTCAACTCAGTTGAGTAAATACCAAGGAGCATGATTGCTGAACAGTGTAGCAAGGGTATGTTTAGTTTTGTAAGAAACCACCAAACTATTTCCCAAAGTGAATGTACTATTTTGCATACAGACCAGCGATAAATAAAAGTTTCTGTTGCTCCACATTCTCATCAGCAGTTAGTATTGTCAGTGTTCCAGATTTGGGCCATTCTAACAGACCTGTTTTGATTTGCAGTATTGTTTTAATTTTCATGTCCCAATAATATAGGATATGGGACATTTTTCCATATGCTTTTTTTTTTTTTGCCTTTGTATCCTTTTAAGTGAAGTGTCTGTTCAGGTTTTTGGCCCATTTTTTAATTGGCCTAATCTTATTGTTTCTTAGTGTTACATTTTAAGAGTACTTTGTAGGGGCACCTGAGTGACTCGGTTGGTTAAGTGTTCAACTCTGGCTTAGGTCATTATCTCATAGTCTATGAGTTTGAGCCCCACGTCAGGCTCTGCACTGACAGCTCAGAGCCTGGAGCCTGCTTCAGATTCTTTGTCTCCCTCTCTCTCTGTCCCTTCCCAATCATGTTCTTTCTCTGTCTCAAAAATAAATATAACATTAAAAAATTTTTTAAAAAGAGTTCTTTGTGTATTTGGAATATCAATCCTTATCAAAAGAATACTTTTTTATGTAATTTATTTCCTTACAACTTATTCCTTTATCAAGAACTCAGTTGATACAGAAATACAATATTTATACACAGAAATTACAGAGAAATACATTATATGACACAGAAATACAATTATTATAACAATAATTATAATGAAGATAAAGTGAGGGACTGAGGGACAACCACCTGAAAGGAACAGTAAAGGAACTGGTATGTTATAGGAGTAATGAAAATTATAAAATTGAGATTATCCTCTGAAATTGTCAGCTTTCATTGTCTTACAATTCAGGTCCAGTTGAAATAACACTTTAATAATGTTAGTGTGAAGCAGAAGTGTGGCACATTAGAAACAAAATTTAGGTTATGTTGAATTTTATAGCCTTTGTTTTATTAGGATAGTTACAGTTGCTAGGAGAAATTCTGAAAAGTGTCTTTTCTAACTTCTAGAAATCTACATGTTCAAACTCCAGCTCAGAAACATATGGCAATTAAAAATTTAAGTAGGGTGAAAATAATCCCAACTCAATGTCTTCAATGTGGAATTTATCAGGAGAGTAGTCCATTGTTTTTGAAATTGGTCATTGGTCATTCCAACTATATAATACTATATGACAAATTCTACATTTACAATGAAGACAGATAGGGATCTTGAATGATTATGAAGTAGTGAAAAGACTAATAGAACCAGGAAATCTATTTCATCTTGTGTTTTATACAAATATACAAATGAGCTCTCCAGCTTTGGGAAAATTATTTAATATTTTTTTTAATATTCTGCCTGTGTATCCCATGGCTTTCCATCCCAGTTTACTTTGAATAGTCCTAGTTTATGTTCCTTTCTTAATAAAATATTAATCATATACCTCTCACTGTCAAAGTATATTGTTTTGGATAACAAAATTGTAACCTTACTTATGTATAGAAACTCACACATTCGTGCATGGTAGTTAAGCCTCTTTGAGGTTTACCCATTGAACCATAGGGAAGTGGTTCCTAATTTTAGTGTGCATATAGATCTCTTGAATGCTTGTTACATACCATATGTAGAATGCAGGGGCTGTCTTCCAAATTGTCCTGTTCAAAAACTCTGCTAGGGGTAACAAAGGCCCTTTTTTATGTAGGTGGAAAATTTTGAATGCTGTTCACTACTATGCAGTTCTGGTTTCAGATCTTCATAAGCCAAAGATAGAAATGGTATTTGTCACTTATGGGCTGGGATATATATATATATGTACAATCCTTGACAAAAGAATACTTTTTTAAGTAATTTATTTCCTTACAGCCTATTCCTTTATCAAGAACTCAGTTGAGATAGAATATAATATTTATACATAGAAGTTGCACAGAAATAAACTATATGACACAGAAATACAATTATTATAACAATAATTATAACAAAGATAAAGTGAGGGACTGAGGGACACAGTATATATATGTATATATATATTTATATATACATATATATACATATATATGTTTATATTATATGCTTTATATATATATATATATATATATATTTTTTTTTTTTTTTTTTTACAAAGTAACAAGTAACTTTTGGGGTCATAGCTGATCCGCCAGCCAGATACTTTGAATGACTACTATCAGTAGATATTCCTTCTTTGCCAACCTCTATTGATGATCATGAAGTATGAATCAGAAATAAACTTTTGTGATTTTAAGTTATGAATTTTTTGAGCCTTCAGTCAGATCGAGCCTATCTTGATATATGGATGCTTCGGTCCACACTGAGAATATTGCATAAAAAGCATATTGATCCAAAGTTAATACTTTGTATACTAGAATAATCCTAGTGGATTATGAATTCCGATAGGTAAATATTATATATAAGAAAAACAATGATAAAAGAGTTTCAAAAGCTATTTCCAGAATGGTGAATAGAACTAGAGAGGGGGAAATTAGAAGGAGTGTTGTAAGAATATCAACTGATCACATATATCAAATGCTGTGAAGTTGAGTGAAATAAGGATTGAAGGTATGTATTGGCTTCGGTTACATAGCGACCACTTTTGTGCTTGGAAAGGAAAGATTTTGTGAAGAGTGTTGTTAAGTCAATGATGAAAAAAGATAGTTAGACAGCTAGTGTAAATTACTCTTTGAGATATTTAACTTTGAAGGGAAGAAAAAAATACAGTGGTATCTGGAAGAGATGGGTAGGACTGGAAGGAAGAGTTTTAACTATAGGAGAGATTAGAACAGTGTTTTTTCAATTATGTACATGAAAATCATCATCTATGGAAAACACAAAACAAAACAAATAAAGAAAAAAATAACAGATGTCCAAGGCCAAGTACTGGCCAATTGATCAAAACCTGTGGGTGTGGAAACAAGTAGACTCACATTATGAAAACTACTGACAAAAATCATATTTTAATCCTACTGGGGAGAACCAGGTGGATTAAAAGTATCTCCGAGAGATAGAGACGATAATCTATAGCAACGCCACCTCAAGAATTTCAAAGAATATGAGACCAAAGCTGAGATAGAAGGATGAAACTTAAGTAGAAGACATTTTCCCCACATGATAGCGTCAAAGCAAAAGGAGAATGTTCATGGTGCACACAGTCTATTTATTGGAGAGAAAGGTGACAGAGTTTGCATCTGACAAAATCTTGTATTTTTGTCAGTAGCAAAGGAAATGTTATATTCTGAGTACAGAGATGTAATAAGGATGTCAGAGGTTTAAGGAAAACTAACTTGCTGAAGAAACATTGTGATATCTCTAGGAAATATTGAAGTGAAAGCCACAGATTATTATAAACTTCCCTGATACGTGAGTTTTCTCCAGAAATGTCCACCTACCTGATTGTAGCCATGGACAAAGCTTCTGATTGGGTTCACTGTGGACATGGATTTGCCATTGGGTTGTATGGTAAAGCAGTGCTTCAGAGACATCTGGGTATTTTCAAAATAGTGATTGAAATGAGGGTCTTTTTACTTGGAATTAAAGCTGGATCCAGAGGATATAAAGGGAGGATGGCACATTTTATATCATATTCTGGTGGTCTGTGTGAAACTTAAGAACAAGAAAATGAAGAAGGCAGAGACTGTGGCCAGAGAATGTCACGTTTATGTTAACAATTTTGGAAATGAAATACTTCTGAGTCATGGGGAGTGATAAGGATATAGAATCATTTGCCGGTATTCTTTGGAAAACTTATTTTTGTGGATATTGATATGTTAAAATAATAACAGGTCTTAGGTTGGAAAAAATAAGTTTATAAGTCTTTATGATTAATGGCTAATAATTTAATGACAATGATAGGGAAATTTGGAAACTGCTACAATGAGAAGAAGCTGTTCAATCAGGTATGATTAACTCAGAGGAGCAAGATCTATAAAGTTAGGAGAGCAACTACTCAGAAAGGACTTCGGAGAAGGATGAGGGCACCATCTCCACCATCTGACCTTGAAGTACATAGAATAGAGAGAGACCCATAGATTTTTCTGTTTCAGTTATGATATGAATTGTAGAATGGGTTAGTGAAAACTACAATGAGGAGCAGAGTTCATAATGTGAGGAAGAAAATCTGAAGATAAAACTTCATTCTGAAGGTCTTTAACTCTAGGCTTTCTCACCTCACATGAGAATATCAGTGGTTTAAAGTAGCCTATGTTAATTCTATAATGTAGTAATAATATGGCAAGTGATATAACTAAAACCCCAAGTTTTAGGAGTGCCTAATAAGATACAGGATACTTTCCTGAGAGATGAGAGTTCTATTAACATGGCAACAGTATCCTGTTAACCATTTTAAGCTGTTTTAGTTACTGTTTCCTCATTTGTCAGAGGTAAATATGGTAGTAACAGAATTGAATATCATTGGGAGACTTGTTTATAGTCATGTAAACCTTCTCAAGGCTGCTAATACTTAGGAAACAAATATGGACAAGATGTTCTTGTACTGTCCAACAAGTACAGTAGCTTACTGCATAGCTTTACCTATCATGACCAACTGTTGCCTTTTCTTTTCTGCAAATGTTCTTGTAACCTAAAATGAAGGATTAAAACAAATGAATCCCACCTCTTTGAATTGGTATTTTGAACACCATATCTTTAGATGTAGTGATATTTTCTTATAAATAGGATTCACAACTAATACAATCGAAACTTTTAAGTGTGGCTTTTTAAATAGTATTTCCATCAGTCATGAAGTTAAAAAGGAACTGCATCACCACTTGGAACAGGGCTAATTTAATGCAAATCATTATTAACTAGCAAAAAGGGTAACTCAAAGATTGCAACCTAAGACTCTAGGAATGCAGAAAAAGCAAATGCAGGAAGCACCTACCTGTAATGCCGAGAAAAAGTGACAAGGAAGAGACTAAGAACTTAGGAAAACATCCACTGACCCCCCTACTCACTCTATCCCAAAACTGAGATCTTGAACTCGTAGAAGAATGTGTGAAGAATGTGTGTCTGCCCAGAAACACCAAGTCTACCTAAGGCAGAGAAACCTGGCAGAGAATAGATAAGGACTGTCCGAGTAAATCATTAGGAGACAGAGGAATTCACAAGGGACTGTGGGAAGGTCAAAGCTGATTCATAATAATAGTCCACTGGATGGCCAAGAAACTTCCTGAAAGATACAGGTGAGCTGGAACTGATCTGCAAGGACCACAAAGATAAGCACCACTGGGCCTCCCACAGGCTTACCTGTGGATGCAGCAAACATATGTACAAAGCAAGAACACATCATAGCCAGGAAGAAAGGCTTTTTCTTTTGTGATAGCCTCACAATGATCCTCATCTATCCTGAATGAAAAGGCTTAATACTGTTCTAGTTATCAAAGCAGAAATGTTTACAATATTCAGTCCCAGAGTCATCATCACAAAAAAGCATTTCAAAAAAGCACGGGCTTAGCACTGAGAGGAAATACAGTGTCACAGCCTTTATGCAGAAAAATCAGAAAATGGATCTTAATTCTGGACTCTCAAAAGCAGAGCTGGAAAAGCAACTGCCATGAACATAAAATTATCTGATTTTAGGTTTCAACATATTCATCTCTGAAGATGATTTTTTGGAGTAAGTAAGCAATATGATCAATGGTTTATGTTACAATGCCAATTCAGATTTAGGAATGACTGAAGAATCTATGTTAAACCCTAATACATTAAAATTGCTTTATATAATACATAAAGATAACTTTTATAAGTGAGTAGTTTTATTTTGTAAACCATTTGAGACATTTTATGCCAGTTCTTTCAGGTTGATATAAATGGAGATATGATCTGGAAGAACCCCTATTTCCAAATATGCGTTCCATCTGTGGGCCACATCACATTCACTTACAGAACTTAGTGCTTTTGGCTAATCGTCTTCTTTGAAAATGTAAATATTTCCAAGTGTTTGGTTCACTGTTGCCAGTCACCTCTAGAATCAAACACATTCACAATTTTAAACAGCCATTACTATTCATAGAAACAAAAAGCACTCCCCTGGATTCCAGAGAAATCTTGAACTTCATTCTTATCAAAATCCAAATGCTGCACTTTAATATTAGTCTAACACCATAAGTATTAACTATTCTAAATTTTCTCCAATTTTGATATCTTGAAGTGGATTGTAGGTTACCTGCTCAATTGCCCATATTTTCCATATAAGAGAGGGGCCAGTGCGTGTAGCTCCTGATCATTCCCTTAATGTAGGGACATAGCAAGACTCAAGTCATCAGACTACACAATATAACTCAGCATCCTTTTATTCCTGGTGAGATAAAATGATGACAATGGACAAGAGAAATGAGAGGGCTTAAAAAGGTGCAGAGAGAATCATGAAAGCTAAAGTTGGATTGTTGTGATGGACCTCCCAGAATTTTAACTAAGATAAGCCCACATTTAAGTCTGTAATTGTCTCTGCATCAACCAAAATCACTGTTAAAAAAAAATTTAGCCAACCAATCTGATTTTTGTGGCTGTTGTTATTTTTAGTGGTTTGTCCACATAATTGCATAAAACTGACCTGACTGCTTTTATATTTCTTACTGAATTGACTTTCCAGGCAAGCCAAATCATTGGGTCTTTTGTTATACTTCAAGCATAAGTGGAATGCTGTCTGTGAAAGATGAATGGCATTGTTAATCAGCATCTATAAACTATGTTTAACAAATGGCAATAACAGAACTACTATCAAGAAAATTTAGTTTCGTTTTTCAGTTTGCCTTTACTCAATACAACTCATGCAGAAGGGCAAAAGATTTTCAAGCATTTATTGGACTATGGGGAAAAGTGAGGTCAGTATGTGTAGACTGGTCATAGGGCGTATTTTGAAGAGGGATCTTATATTGGAAATCATTTGGCATGGACACAAGTTTCTGGAAAGTAGCTAGTATAGGCCAACCTACTGGGTAATCAGCCTCAAGAATAATACTGGATGATATAGATACATTTGAGTGTATTTTGCCATTTCACAATGACCTCTATTTTTGAGAATTGCCTCCCTAACCCCCAGGGATTAAGTGCTATTGTTGTACTATGTGACAGTGTCATTTTGCCCACAACTAATCAGATGAGATAAGCTGCTGCCTCTTGCTGAGCCAATCATATTCTGTCCCCTGAGAAGTCTGGATTGGGATTCACAGACACTGTTGAGTGTCTCTGTATGAGCTGGAATAATAAATTGTAAACTCAGAAACTGTGGGATGCCCATCCTCAACTATGAAAGTGAGGAACAATGTGGTCTTAGCATTAAAAACTGAAGCAGATAATAGAGAAAGGCAGAGCCGACTCTTAGAGAAGAAAGTCATTTTGACTTTTTAGTTCTTGATTTCAATTCCCTAGAAATAATAACTGTTCTTTTTTTTCTATCCTGTCACTAATTCCTCCATTTTATTTTATTATTATTTTTGCTTAAGCTATCTCCTGTTAGTAACTTGAGAACTTCTTTTTTAAATCACAAAGTTTTATTAGTTCAATGTGTACTGTAATTCTTTTTATCATACAGTGAAAATGTGTATAGCACATATGTCTATGTACCTTACATAGAGTGAATGTTCAAATGAAGCCATACCGGAATGCCATACAGGGATTAATAACTAAGAACACCTTGTGCCTTATATTAAAATGTCAACAAGACATTGTGTCTGGCTTTTCAAAATGTACTTTTAACTCAAATAAACCATTCATAACACAGGTAAAACTTTTTCCTTTAATATTGCATTTTTCTGTATACTCCAACACAGACTTCAGAAAAGTATTCTGTCAAATCATTTCTCAGTGTGTTTTATTTTTGTTTGTTTGCATGTTTGTTTTTTAACTCTAGGGAGATAGAATGGGAACGGGGGGTGTGGTGGAGGGGGAGAGAGAGAATCTTAAACAGTCTCCATGCTTAGTGCAGTCTGAGAAGGGGCTGGATCCCAGACTCTGAGATGTCCTTCCTTCCTTCCTTCCTTCCTTCCTTCCTTCCTTCCTTCCTTGTGCAAAAGGTGATTTTATTAAAGCAAGGGGACAGGGCTGTGCGCAGAAAGAGCTGCACCATAAGTGTGGGGAGTGACTGTTTTATGGAGTTGGGAGAGATAAAGTCAAAAGGGAATTTCTAAAGAGGCTTTCACATGCTAAAGACTTACTAAAGGCCTAGCTGTTGTCAAGTTAAGGTTTATCCCCACCCCCCAGTAAAGCACTAACATTAAGATAGTTCCTGGACTAACACTAAGGGAGTTCCTGGACTTCAGGCTGTTGATGGGATTGCCTTTTTTTGGTAAACTGGTGGAGACTCTGATCAGTTTGACCATTTGATTTTTGTCTTTTTACATTTTTGGGTAGCCGGGAATGTCCAAGGAGTATCATACCTGTCCCACCTGCAGGGTAGGGACTGGGGTGCTAGCTTGTGTTTTGCCTCAGCCTGCCTCATGCACCCTCATCATATGCCCCCTGAAAAATTTTGACCCTTATATCTTTAAGGTTGTTGAAGGTGGAAGGTCTCATCTTCTGTAGCTTCTTTCTGTTGAGTAAGGGCATAGAGACATCCCTACCTATGGGTCAATATTGGCCAGTTATAGGAAGTTACAAAAGATGGAGGCAGCTGAATCCAAGGTGGACAACATACCTGAAGCTCCTTCAAGTAGAAAGGATCATCTGTTGGCTTGAAATTATTGCAGTGATGTGTCTTGGCACCAGGCAGAGAGTCATGGGGGTAAACAGCAAAACGTAAATAGAATAACAAGAAAGAAACCCCAACAGAAGTCCTTTGGTAGTTGACAAAAAATCCTCCAGTCCAAGCGTTTAATAACCAATCATTCAAGGAAAGAGAGGAATAGTTGAAAGCATCAATTCAAGTATTCATGGCCTTTAGAAACCCAGAAATATTTTTGTGGTAACCAGAATGTACACACAGCATTGTTTTTATGAGAGCACAAGTCCCACCTTGTGCAGCAGCTAAAACACTTAATGCCATTTTATTTTGGAGAGCTGTTTTGCACATCTGTGCAACTTCAGCTTTGAGTAAGGAGATGCTGTTTTGTGAGTTACTGAGTACCCTTATGGCCTATTTATTAAGATCTTGGGAGATTTTCTGATATAAGGTCTTATAACAAATTTGAAGAAAAACAAGGACATTTAGTTGTAAACATCTGTCTTATATTTAAGTTCTTATGGACAAGCAAGCAATTAAGCAGAAGGTTGCTTTAGGAGGGCATATAAAATTGAGTACCAATAAAAATAAAAAACAAATTATTATTATAAATTAATTATTAATGTTGGTACTACAGTAAGAGGTGAGGTGGCTTCTCAAGTACTGACAGTAGAAGCTGACACTTAACAAGCACCTATTCTGTGTCAGGAACTCTGCCACAACTTTTATGATTTCCTCATTAACCTTCATAGCAACTATGATAACTGTTACTATCATTTTATAGATGAGAAAGCAAAAACTTAGTGATTATTAATTTAAAATTAATAATAATTTTAAAGGGTCTGTGAGATTCAATTAAGTGTTTTAAGTCTGAGAAGTATTTCTTCCATTTAGAAGATGGATTTGGGGATGTGAGATCTATTCTTTAAATTTGAAACATACTCATATAGTTGTTCTCTTGAGACTTGCTCTCCTGCCACATTCATGGGCCTTGAAGTCCACCCTCTCCATATTCTTAAGTATTTAATACAGAGCATGAAAACATCACTATTATAAAACCTTCCAACAGAAATATGAAGCCCAAAATATTTTGCTGTAGTGCTGCCTGGCTAAACTTTATTGTTAGGGGAACAAAAGTACCTATGTCTTTAACTATTATTTCTTCAAATTTTCATAAAATGTTCTTTGTTTCTGATGTTAATTTTCTTCTCCAGGTATGACATCCTCTGCTATTTGAAAATGAATGACAGGTTCCTCCAAGTTTAGAGTGACTAGGTTGTTAAGACTATAAATGTGTATTCTCAGACACTTGAACATTGTTCACAAATTGGATTTTTGAAGTGTTAGCAATGTTCTTTTTGAGGGATTAATCTCTCCTTCAGTAGAGATGGGGAGGAGGAAGAGCAACTTAAATGCAATATTCTGCTGACTTTATCACACTCAGTTTTGAGGCTCAAGACCCCAACTTATCCCTGAGCAATTTTTCATCTCTTCATCTCATATTTCTGCTCCACCAGCCAGATTACACATTTTTAGGGCAGGTCCAGAATTTTGTTTCTGTATCCTAAATGTATTTTTATCCCAGACCATCTTATTTCAAAGATTTCAAAGCAAGTGCTTAAGTGAAAACATTTTATTTCACTTATTTTTACCTTGTAAAATCCAGAGGAATAAATGGAACAAAGAGATGTAAGTTTGCAAGCATCTTAATCAAAGATAGGTCTGCCCCTTTACTCTTCAAAGAAAACTTCACCTTTACCACAAAGGCATCTCGACTCTGGAAATTCTAATCTTAAGGAAGAAGTCTAAAAGTACATATTGTTCTTTCTTTTCTCTTAGTAAGTGGAATGTGTAGGAAACTGTGTTGGAAATCCAGTTAATAGATACTTCACGATCTCTTTCACTGACATCTGAGGGTCCTATTCAACTAGAACATCCCACTACAATTACTTTTTTCTTTTTTTTTAAGGACATTCACAAACTACTTACTCAATTGTGTGGCTGCATGTAAAAGGCTAACTCAAATAATCAGAAGCAAGGAGCTTAAGTATTTTATACTCCAAGGACATAGATAGAAATCATGAAGGACCCAAATTTCATAAGAATAGTTTTTCAGCTAGGCTATTAGAAAATATTATATGAACTACCATTTAATTAAATAAATATAAAGTTTCGAAGATTCTTAATAGAAAAGGAGAAATGAGACAAGTATAGAGATATTAAGTGTGGATGCACATGTATGAAATAAAATTGTCACTAATTATTTTGAGGAAAAATTTTCCTTATTATAAAGTAAGATTTTATTATATAACATTGTTTCTTAACATAAATAAAAGCTGAATATTATTTGATCATATTTTATTGATTTATTTTGAGAGAGAGAGAGAGCGGTTGAGAGAGAGAATGAGAGAGAAAGACTCAGAGAGAAAGGAAGAGAGAATATCCCAAGCAGGCCCTGCGCTGTCAGTGCAGAGCCCAAATGCGGGGCTTGAACCCATGAATACGAGAGATCATGACCTGAGCCAAAACCAGGAGCTGAACGCTTAACAGACTGAGCCACCCAGGCACCACTGGTCATATTTTAAACAAGTGAATTGAATATGTATTTTTGAAATACACAAATTTTCCAAATATTTTCCAAAGCTAACTATTTTTAAACAGTCTTAAAATTAATTTAAAAATCTAAAGTTAGATAATTATGGTGAACTTTTTTATGGTGAACATATTTTTCTTCTTACTATTTAACAAATATATTCTTTGGAGTATATATAAGTTTGGTGTTGAAATGTTTGTCATTAAAGAAGTAATATCTGTGTATTAGAAAAATGGTAACTTTCTTTTACAGAATCATCTGTAATCATCAATGAAAACATTTTGCTTTATTTGCTTTTGCTCATCTATATACTTCTGCTTACAAACATACGTGAAACTGTACAATAGAAATTACAAATAAAGTTTTATATTCTTTTTTTTTAAATATTTTATTTATTTCTAGGAGAGAGAGAGAGAGACAGCGTGAGCAGGGGAGGGTCAGAGAGAGAGGGAGTCACAGACTGAAACAGGCTCAGGCTCTGAGCTGGCAGTCAGCACAGAGCCCGACGCGGGGCCCGAGCCCATGAACCGCGAGATCATGACCTAAGCGAAAGTCGGACGCTTAACCGACTAAGCTACCCAGGCGCCCCTAGTTTTACATTCTTATATGTGATTTACCTAATTTTACTTAATATTACATTTATATGCATTTTAAGTCATTAAAAAGTATTTTAAAACATAATGTTGAATTTTTTTTATGGATGCCAAAGAATTAATTTAACAATTACTTAATCATTGCTTAGTTATAGTCTTTATATCTTAACTTTTGTAAATAACCAGCAACAAACCTTCTCATACATATATATTTTATTGGTAATTACCAGTTCAAAATAGGTTTCTTGATGTAGAATTGAGAGCATAAGATGTATTTATATTATAGACTTTAATCTCACATTTTAACATATAATCCAGAAAGTTCGTAATAATCTAAACTCTTATTGGAAGTATATCTTTCAAAATAATTTTTTAAATTACCAAATGTTTGGTTTCTTATAAGGATAATATTATATTATGCTTATATTTTCTACAAAGCTCACAAATCTTTTGGGAATCCATGCATGGTAAAAATGATATTGGAAGTGTACACCTTTAATGCAGCCTACTTCCTTTTCTGTATTCCTTGAATTTTTTTAGTATTTCCTCATGTTGCTTATTCTTTTCTTCAATATAACACTTTTATTGTTATCACCCTCAAATCACTGTATGCTGTTCTTTATGAGCTTTTAGAATCATCATTTTCTCAATAGTCACACACAAAACAGACTCAGATACACCCCCCCTCCCCCCCCTAGACACATTCTTTTAGTATCTTTGACTTAGTAATAAATTATGGTCATTACTTTAGGCTACAGTTGTTTCCTTAAAAGTACCTGATATTTATCAATTGTTTCTCTAAACTGGTTCTTTGGTTCTCATTTATGTTCTCTCTTATAGATATAACCACAACACAGAACTATGGTTTTACTTCATGCAAGTCTTCTATTTATAACATGATATACTTAAAATTTTTTAAATTTATTTTTGAGAGGGAGAGAGAGACAGAGAGAGACAGAGCACGAGCAGGTGGAGGGGCAGGGACAAAGGGAGACAATTTGAAACAGACTCCAGTCTCTGAGCTGTCAGCACCGAGCCCACGCTGGGCTCAAACTCCCAAACTGTGAGATCATGACCTGAGCCACATTTGATACTTATCTGACAGAGCCACCCAGGCGCCCCTAAATTTTTTTAAGTGGGGTACCTGGGGGTCTCAGTGGGTTTCCAAGTATCTGACTCCTGATTTTGGTTCAGGTCATGATCTCACAGTTCAGGGTCTGCCCTGATAGGGCGGAGTCGGCTGGGACTCTTTGTCTCCCTTCTGTGGCCCTTCTGCCCCCCAAATAAATAAATATTTTAAAAAATAGGGCTTTTAGAGGGTATGGAAACTGAGCTGACACTGCTAGATTCTGTTGCTTCTCTCATTTGTAAAGCACATCCTTCAGAAATACATAACAGTAAATTGCCATGTAAGCGCCAATTCAAAAATTAAACGGATGAACCTGAGAAAGATGAGACTTTGACTATGTCTTTTTTTTGAATAAGGAAAATTTATCGTGATACTTATTAATTTAATACTTTAACACTTTTTAAATACTTATCTTTGGAGAAAAGTATTGTTGGTAACCCCATTTTATAGATGGTGAAACTGAGTTACAGAGAGGTTAAGTAACTTGTGCAAAGTTAACATAGTTGCTAAGTAATGGAACAGAATTATAAGGTGATTTGTCCCAGAGTAGGCCCTTAGCAATTGCAAGATGCTCACTCTCAGTAACAGAGACCTTCCAAATCCAAACACGACCAGCCTAGATCTTCAATAGCAGGCTCACAAATGGCTCTCAGAATATAAACTCCTCCAAACCTGTGTGTGTGTGTGCATACTAAAGAGAGACAAACAGAGACAGAGTAAGAGAGAGAAACACACATAAAGAGTTAGATTTCAGCTTGGATCAATATAGAATCAGTATTATCTCCCCCAAAGTTTAAAATGCTTGACTCTAGGTTATTTTGGGGGAAGCATAAAATGTGTGGACCTACATGTGTGTACTTTGTCTATTTATTTAAAAAAAAATAAGAGATGAGAAAATTTCATTTACTGATTTGAGAAATGTTGGCATGGAGGAGGGATTAATAAAAAATTCTGTATTTTAGAAAAACAGAAAGAAGATACAGGCAGTCAGTCTTCAGAAAGTATAACTGTCTGTATTTCAGAATTATCCTCATTTACAAGTTTCTAAAAACTTAATTTGTTTATGCATTATTCATGCACTCATCTGCACACACACACACACACACACACACACACACACACACACACACACGCATACTCCCAGTATAATGAAAGAGAAGTAGGGAGGGATTTAACCCTTGTGAAATAAAGCACAAGCTTCTATTTCTACAAGGTTATCTCACTTCTGACAGATCACGCTTCTGAATACTTGATGTTTAGTCTCTAAAACTAGCTCAAAACTGCTGTTAAATTAAGATATGAATGATGAATTCCAATTTTAACTCAGTACTGTCCTTTCTTTAGAGGCAGAATTTGTTAAGATCCCAAAATCTTGTTCTCCTAGAAAAGAACAGTTAAGTTCTAATTTTGATATTAATAACCTAAGGAAGCTAATTGTTTCTTGCTCAAGTTGGGAAAGCAGACCCTCAAAAGATATAATAATGTTTACAAAGCCATCAGTTACCGCTGTGGTCAAGGGCAGCTGCTAAGAACTCTTGACAAAGGAAATAAGATGGGAGGGGGTCAGCTCCTTATTTTAAATAACTTTAACTACAAATATTTCATACATGGTGACATAAAATAATTGTACTAATTATAATTGATAATAATATTTCAATGTTTATACTTTGTAATGCTTTGTAGTTACAGTGTTCTTTTTTAAAGGTCTTATGAGAAAGGCATGGAGGATATTTTTTCCATCTTTTAAAAAGATGATGAAATGAAATATAGAGTTCAGTGGTTTGTACAAGGGCATGTAATTGTAAATATGATAAATGAAGGCCACTTCCAAGTCACCTGTGTGGCATCGGGCAATACTCTCTAAAATTGTTGTATACATTAGAGCCACCTAGAAAGCTGGTTAAAACCAATTTCTGAAGGTCATCCCTATAGATTGATTTTGTACATCTAAGATGGGACCAAGGTGGCTATTTCCAATGAGCTTTGGGGTGGTATTAATGCTACTGTTCCACAGACCACAATGAGCAGCTGGTTCCGACAGATCTCACTATAATCTTGGTGTCTCCAATTACAATCGTCTTTCATTTTTAAGTCGTTTAAGCCTTTTAAGCCACATTCTTCTCACCTCTACGTTAAGGAAAATCATATCCAGCTTTGTTGTGGGAATGAAATGGAAAAATATGTTGAAAATGCCTAGTCTGTCAGAAGGGCTCATATTCCTAATTCCATTTTGTTCTCTGTGGAGCCATCCTGGGGAGTTTTATTGATTCCTCCAGTCGCTTTCTCTTCAAGATTGCCACTCTCTCTATTCCCTTTTTGATGGAGTCAAGCAACCCTTAATGCTTCATTCTGACATCTTCCTGAGAAGGTATTGAACTGAAAACTCAGCAGTTGAGAGAATTATTTATTATTAGAAGTGTTAAGTTCCTTTTATGACACCAGCTCCCTCCTAAATTTGTGATACATTCATCATTTTAATGTTTCCTTCAGAGTTTTATCATAAAAATGACTCATTAATTCAGGCCATTCTGAAAAACTGAATTTGAGAATTTGAGAAAAGGCAAGGCTGAAATTGAACCTCTCATTATCTGTGGAACCAGATTTCTTTTAGTGAACATATTGGCATATGAGTATGAAATTATCTTAAGGAATTTATGAAATTTAATTGACACGGTAAACGAATCTAAAGTCCTTTAATATACTTGTTTTAACTCAACAAATTTTATAGATGCTGTTTTACCATATTATAGCTAAGAGCACATGTTATCAAATATTCACAAAAAAGCTAATAAGGGGGCGCCTGGGTGGCTTAGTCGGTTAAGCGTCCGACTTTCGCTTGGGTCCATGATCTCGCGGTTCGTGGGTTCGGCCCCGCGTCGGGCTCTGTGCTGACTGCCAGCTCAGAGCCTGGAGCCTGTTTCAGTCTGTGACTCCCTCTCTCTCTGACCCTCCCCTGCTCATGCTGTCTCTCTCTCTCCTAGAAATAAATAAAAAAAATATTTAAAAAAAAAAAAAGCTAATAAGATACATTCCTTTTATTCAATTGCCAAAAAAAATTCATGAAAATACTTTCATATAACATTATAAATAATTATACTTTAAGTATTTTTTTAAATGTTTAGTTGTTTTGAGAAAGAGAGACAGTGCAAGCAGGGAAGGGGCAGAGAGAGAGAGTCCCAAGTAGGGCTTGAACTCATGAACTGTGAGATCATGGCTGGAGGTGAAATCAAGAGCTGTAAGCTTAACTAACTGAATCACCCAGCGCCCCCCCACAATAAAAAATGGTTAAGTATATTATTTTACATTTTATTTTTATAACATATTTTAAGTCAATTGAATTGAGACGTACGTAAGGAAAATATGTGGCAATACAGGACCATATATATACATTAATGCATATTAAGTACTTCTTCAAAAACATGAAGTTGGAGTTCTTACATACCATTTTTTTTAATTTGGGAGAAAGCAGAGTAATCTTTAAAATACTTTTTTTTTAAAGGACAAATGCTTTAATTTCTAGTTAAAAATGTTTAAAATAAATAGTATAATGAAAACATTTTGGATTCCACATAATTGAAGCCCAAATAATACTTTCCAAATTTTCCCTATTCACAGAACGTATGAATAGATCACTTCAACTAGTATTTTATGTAGTTTGCATTTTAGTGGAATGTGGGGAATAACTGGATAGTCTTCAATCCTATCTGAAGGAACACCTCCCTGAATTAACCCTCCTCCTTCTGCATTGTCTTCATATTATGAAAGATTGGGACCTCAGCTGACTCATATATTGAACTTACAATTCATAATTTTATTTCCTAGCTCAGAGGTTCTCATCTCTGGCCTGGATGATGCTGAAACTGCTCAGTGTTTTAATTTCTCAGTTTGGACTCAGGAGATTCCTGCAAATGTGTTCCCATTTTAGTTTCCTTGTATGTAGCCCAGTGTGTCCAGGACAAGGAATATCTTTTTTATTATGCCCCTGCACAACAGAAGTGGGCACTGGGTATCCTGAATTTAAGACTCTGAATGTTTTTTGATGACGGTAGAACAAATAGAAATCCTGTAGACCTAATGTCTTTGAAAACGTCTTCATTAAGTATTTCTCATTGAAATGAAAATAGTACCTAGAAATTCTCTGAAATCACCTCATTTGAAGAAGACAACATTATAATAAAGATATTGTTGTGTTAAAGAAATTAAATATAAAGCAAAAATAAAAATATTTTTCATATAATGTCACACAGAGGTTTTTGGATCTGGGAGATCCAATAGGGCTTTGTAAAATTCTGATTTCAGAGCCTGGGAATCTATAAAGTTTTTTCCCAATATTTTAATTACCTGATTGCTTAAGGTATTTACAGCCTTTGCTATTTCTTGAAATTCTTTATTCATATACCTGCCCTTTTAGTATTGCAACCTCCTTGGATGCAAAATTCACCCACACCATGTTACCAAAAATATTTCAATCAAGTAAAGCACTTGAGGTTTGTGAATTCATTGAAAATTTGGGATTGGTTGAGAGAAGTAACATTTTTTTATAGCTTAACAAATGAGACAGAACCAGATTTCTATGGTTGTGACCAAAACAACCATAGATAATGTTTAAAAACTCCATATTAGACTCAGTTCTAAATATATGTACTTTTATGAAGAAGCACTATAATAAGAAAGAAGAAATAAAAAAATCTGCATGTTAAGTTCTATATACCTGGGATAGATATTGCTGCATTCTTAGATAGGAACAACTAAAAAAAGCAGAAACCCCTAATGATTCTTCCTAAAAGTAGGGAGGATATGATATTGTAGTGGTTTTGCATGGAAATCTGTCAATGTGGATAAACTGAACTCATTTCCCAGAATTCTCTTCTGGGATATAAGATATTCAATGCCATCATCAGGACAGTTCTGAGAAAACTGAGAAATCTACCTTGGAGAATGAGAATTTTAAGGACAATTTTTCTTTTTTTTACCATTTTAAAATTTATTTTTGAGAGTCAGTGAGAAACAGAGCATGAGCAGGGGAAGAGCAGAGAGAGAGAGAGAGACACAGAATCCGAAGCAGGCTCCAGTCTCTGAGCTGTCAGCACAGAGACCTACGCAGGGCTGGGACCCATGAACTGTGAGATCACCAACCTGAGCCAAAGGCAGATGCTTAACCAACTGAGTCACCCAGGTGCCTCAGGAAAAATTTTGTTAATTATTTTATTGCTTTCTGAAACTGTTTCTCTGATCTTATTAGTTTTAAAGTCATTAATGTTCATGTTTCCATTGGTGAAGGGGGCACTGGCTTTTCCATAGCATGCATGGCAAGTGGTTACTTAAATGATCACCTGTAGTTACCTGTAATGAATTGCCTATAAAAAGCAAGGCACACAAAAGTATTCACTACCATAAACACATTTGTGTAAAGAAAAGGGGAATAAAGCATTGATTAGTTGCTTCTAATTGCACTGGAGAATTTAGGGAAAGAAAATGATAAGCTAAAGATTTTAAGTTCTCAGCTCAAGGAACTTGAAAGCTTCTATGAGTGCCCTGTAAGAAACCCTTATTCCTCCACATCTGCAGGCATGAGATTTCTGAAAACCACGCTCTGTTTCTAATCATGTAGATGGCTAAATAATAATGTGATTGAATTCCCATTGTTTCTGGGTCTCTTTCAATAAAACTGCAGCAATGATTGGGAAGGAATGTAATAGTAAAATTTGGGATAGGAAAATATGGACAGATTCCAGGGAACTTGAAGCCCTAATGTATGTTGTGTCTTCTATAGAGTGAGCTTTGCCTAAAAAGACTAGACTGTCTTAGCTTAAAGAAATTGTCATTTGCTCCTGTATGGTATTTGCCTCACAAAACATTGCTGATTCCTCTTCAGAGCCTCTCTCTACCATCTGTCATTGTGTCTGGGTCCACAACCAGATTCAAGTCCCATCAGGCTTCAAAGAATATGAGGTACAAAGTATGACCAACAAGGAAGTGTGATATGCACCAAAATAATCCCACAAATTTGCCAATATGTATCAACGGAAGCCTTGGGAACGTGCATTCAAATGGAGAATCTAGATTGAAGGAATATGAAATGGATGCTAGAATCAATGTTTTAGCTTGTGACGCTAATTATGTCTCTAATATTTTGCCTGACTGATTGACTGAAATGAGTATCCAAAGGTGTCCTACAGTAATGAAGTCAAGATGCTGGAGCTCTTTTCGTGTACTATAGCTCAAGATATCCAAAGACTTAGGGATTCAGAATGCTAGAGAGAATTGATCATAGAAGACTTGCCAATGCACCTCATGAGAGTCCAGAGGACATGCCCTTTACCATAACTGTAAGAACTAAATTTGTGAGAGAAGCTGGAGCATCCTTGAAGAGCTCTGTGGTTACTTCTCTCTGTGTATCAGAAATTGTAGTGAGTGCTGGGATCTCTAAATATAATGGGGTTAATAGGGGCCCAGGTTACAGTGTGGTAGGAACCCCTCCCTAAGCAGAAAGAAAAAAATGAAGAAGAGAGAAGACTTCAAGGTCACCTAGATATGGGTCCAGCTGCCTACATCCCCATGTTCCTGTAAACTGAAACAACTTAATTAGACTGCATGTTTGTGTGTGTTACCATATATGGGAGACAAAGAAATAGAAAATGTATAAAAAACCTATGCCATATGAGGTGGGCCGCTCAGCTCTTTTGGGTACGAACCCAACCGAGCAGTGCCAGCATGATTAAAGTTGCTTCCTGGAAAGAAAAGTCTCAGTGTCACGACTCTCTGAGCGAGAATCCTGCAACAGGGTCTAAATGGCAGAAGCTAATCTCCAAAAACAAGATAGTCATAGTTGTTGCAATACACAGTGGAGTAAAAACAGTAATCAGAATATTCTGACCTGCAGAGATATTTACATTGGCTAGGTGATCTATGGTGTCCCCAGAGTGGGCAGAAAACTAAAGTGTTACTTGATCTGTATAAATGTGAAAGCTCTAAATACAACGAAGAGAAGTCTAACTTGAATAACCAGAACAAAGAACCATTGCCCCTCATTCATTCAACTCTTCATTCATTCATTTCACAGATCTGGAGCCCCTTGAATGAATGGAACACCAGGCCATCTTGAGGAAGGGCTCTTACACTGCCCAGATTTTATACTATTAACTTTTCTCCCCGCCTTTCCTAAAGAGAACCACAGCTATTTTCCCCGATAACTGAATTAAGGAAGAAAGCCCAATCAGACATTTTCAGTATTACAAAATACTGGAAAACAAATGAAACTAAGTTCTGGAGACCCAAACACCAGTGTTGTCCTCTGGTCAGAATAGAGGCTAATGGTCAGGTCCTCGGGGAGTTTGGCTCTAGTTAATCCTACAATGTATGGAGAAGGTCCTATAACCTATATTGTGGTTCTTGATACATAAGTGAAATGGACATAGTCAATAGCTGGTAGAATGTCTTTATTGGTTCCCTAGCCTGTAAAGTAAGACCTTTCTATTATGATAGAAAATACCAAATAGAAGCCACTAGAGCTATCTCTACATATGAATGAAATAAACCAAAACAAAAACTGTATCTCACTTCTTGAGGAATTGCAAATATTGGCAATACCATCAAGGACTTGATAATGCAGGGAGTGTGAATACTACTGTCAAAGAGAAACAAAGCTGGACAGTAATTAAAGGTAGGAAAGCCAGTAGTGATGACTACTGCAGTAGGGAAGAGAACTCAGTATAGACTGAGCTCTACTTCACAGATACAAAAGGTGGGAACATTTTCAAATGCTGGGATGTGGTAAAGGAAAGACACTGAAGTTCATAAAGGGGAGGTTTGATCCACACAACTAAGTCATTGGTGTATGTAACTGGCACTTATCCAAAGGAGAAACAAACTTCTTATGCTTTTATGATAGGCAGAGGGTAGTTGTACAAGTTGGAGAAAATTGCCCATAGAATTTAGGCCCTTCCTCTTCCTTGCGAGCTAGAAGGCAAGAGTGGGGGTTATCTCCCTGAATGTTTGCATTTCAAAGAAAGAACTCTCAGATCCTTGAGCAAAGAATTCTGGATGTTAGATTATCATCTCAAAGGGTGAAAAAAAAGATTTATAATAGCAATCCTTCCAAAGCAATTGTTCTAAGAGCCTAACATCATTCTCCTGGCAGAATTTAGCTTTTCTTTTTTTCAAGTTTATTTATTTATTTATTTATTTATTTATTTATTTATTTATTTATTTATTTATTTAGACAGAGAAAGAAAGATAGTGGGGTAGGGGCAGAGAGAGAACTAGGGAGAGAATTTCAAGTAGGCTCCTCACTGTCAGTGCAGAGCCATACACATGGCCATGAGTTCATGAACTGAGCCAAAATCAAGAGTCAGATGCTTTACCTACTGAGACACCCAGGGACACCACATTTAGTTTTCTTAGCCAGGGATTTTAAGACTCTATTGTAGGGACACAGCCTTAAGCTGCTAGAAGCCATACTACAGTTTGGTCAAACCTCAGTGCAGGGCTTTGGATAGTCATTATGTGCTGAGAGTTTTTGCAGTTAATACTATCACATTCCCCTCCAACTCACCAATTTGGCCTGTGTAGAAGATAATGAATCTTAGAAAATAATAGTGAGTTTTTATAAATTTACTCAGGTGGCAACTCCCACTGTAGCTTTTGTACCAGATTTTATTTTGGTACAAGAGCAAATAAATACATTCCCTGGCATCTAATACGTAGTTCTTGATTTGGCAAGTTCTTTTTTCTCTACGTATTGTATCAATTTTCTATTGCTGTTGTAACACATTACCATTAATTTTGTGGCTTAAGCCAATACAAATTTATTCTTTCACTGTTCTGGAAGTCAGGTGCCTAAAACGATTTCCCAGGACTAAAGTCAAGGTGTTGTCAGGATTCGTTCCTTCTGGAAACTCCAAGAGATGAATCCCTTTATCTTTTCAGCTTTGAATGGCTGCCTATATTCCTTTCCCCTTTCACCTGTGGCCCCTTCCACCATTTAGGGTGGGCCACTCCAATTTCTGCTCTCATCATCACACCTGCTTCTCCTCTGAGTCCTCCTGAATCCCTCTAATAAAAACTCTTTTGACTATTTGGACCCAAGGAGATAATTCAGGATAATTCCACCATCTCGAGATCCTTGATTTAGTTACATCTGCAAAGTGCCTTTTGCCATATGAATTAATAGTCACAAATTCCGGGGAATAGAGCATGAACATCATTTCCTCCATTGTCATCTCCCTTTCTCTAATTTTGACCTTCCTGACTCCCTCTGAGAAGAACTCATGTGACTACATTGGGCCCACCTGGATAATTTCCCCATCTCAAGATCTCTAACATAACTACATTTGAAATATCTCTTTTGTTTTCATGAACAGTGACATACTCACAAGTTTCTGAGATTAGGACATGGACGTTTTGAGAGGTCATTTTTCTGCCTACTGAAAGCCTTATGTCATAATTTCATCCACAATGACTTTGATTGCCTTTCATTCCATAGGACATCATGCTATTCTATAACGTTGATAATATTATGCTGACTGGACCTAGTGAGCAGGAAGCAACAATTCCTCTACAATTGCTTTGCACATGGAACCGTACTATTCAGTATATCCACTAGTGTTTGAATTGTCAATGGTGGATAGAGTTGGTTTTTGGAGACTTTAGCAGTCCTTGATAGGTAGGTCAGTACAGTCTCTTGTGATCTGGGAACAAATTATTCTAGGACCTTCAGACATAAACAAGAAACTTCCATATGTCCAACTGAGTTTCAGAATTGCTAATTTCAGATTCATTTGTGCCTTACATTTTTACCCTTTTTGAACAGAAATGTACACAGGGATTATTAAGTGTCTTTTCTACCATTGACTGATGGGTATGTGGGGACATCTTGTCCCTTTAGTTTCACAGTTCTACACAATGAGAATATCTGTATTGAGGAGCTATAATTAAGGTATTAAACCCAATGTCTCTTCCATCACTGAATGAGATTTAGATGATAAGATTCTAGATTTTGAGTAAATTCTATAATGAGACTTTTATGGGGCCCTTTGAAAGGGATGTATGTATTTTGCATATTGAAAGGCATCAATAATGAAAGACTAGAGTCTGGACTGTGGTAGGTAGCCTCTAAGATTGCCACCAATGATCCCTGACCCTAGATAGTATCTTTATCTAGTATTCTTTGCTTCAGTGTGAATTTGAATTGATTTAATGATGTTCATTGATGAATAGACTATAGCAGAACTGATAATATATCACTACTGAGATTAAATATAAAACTTTTTTTTAATCATGAGTGTTCTTCCCCAATCACTGTCTCAGAATACTTACTGACTCTGGGAAAACCAGATATCACTCAGGTAACAAATGGAGAGTCCCTTGTGGTGAGGATTTGAAGTGTTTGGTTGGCAGACAGTGAAGAAATCAGGTCTGCCTACAATCATGTTAGTGAGCGTGAAAGCATACCCTGCTCCAATTAGGTGTTCAGGAGAGACAGCAATCTTAGCCTATTCTGGAACTTCACTCTAATTCTACAAGGAATGTTGAGCCAGAATTACTCAGCCAAACCACTCCCAGATTCCTAGTCCAGAGAAAATGTGAACAAAATGAATGTTTGTTGTCCTAAACTGTTAAATCTGGGTCAATATATCATGCAACAATTGATAACTTACACAATTTTTCTGACAAACCAACAACTCTGTTACCCTTTCACTATATACCATGGAACAATGGAGTCTGACCTATCTGAACTGTGGCAAAACAGAGATAAAGTAATATAAAGGAACTATAGATTACAACATTCTGAATAATGTAGACAAGTTAAAAACTCAGTTAATCAGTTTGTTCCTTTTCCTTTTTTTTTCCATAATAGTTTATTGTCAAATTAGTTTCCACATAACACTCAGTGCTCATCCCCACAAGTGTCCTCCTCAATGCCCATACCTCCTCCCCACTACATCCATCAGTCCTCAGTTTTTGTCAGCATTCAAGAGTCTCTCAGGGTTTGCTTCTCTCCCTTTCCCCCACCATTTCCCCCCTTCTTCTCCTCCTTGTTCCTCTGTCAAGTTCCTCCTAATCCTCCTATACGTGCAAACATATGATATTTGTCCTTCTCTGCCTGACTTATTTCGCTCAGCATAACACTCTCAAGGTCCATCCATGTTGCTACACATGGCCAGATTTCATTGTTTCTCATTGCCATGTAGTATTCCATGGTATAGATAAACCACATCTTCTTGATCCATTCATCTGTTGATGGACACTTAGGCTCTTTCCATGTTTTAGCTATTGTTGAGAGTGCTGCTATGAACATTGGGTACATGTGCTCCTATGCATCAGCATTTCTGTATCCCTTGGGTACATTCCTAGCAGTGCTATTGCTGGGTCATAGGGGAGTTCTATTGTTAGTTTCCTGAGGAACCTCCACACTGTTTTCCAGAGGGGCTGCACCAGTGTACATTGCCAGAAACAGTGTAAGAGAGTGCCCGTTTCTCCACATCCTCACCAGCATCTAGAATTCTTTGATTGGCTCATTTTAGCCACTCTGACTGGCATGAGGTGGTATCTCAGTGTGGTTTTGATTTGTATTTCCCTGATGAGGAGGGATGCTGAGCATCGTTTCATGTGTCTGTTGGCCATCTGGATGTCCTCTTTGGAGAAGTGTCTGCTCATATCTTCTGCCCGTTTCTTCACTGGGTTGTTTGTTTTTTAGGTGTGAAGTTTGGTGAGTTCCTTATAGATTCTAGATATTAACCCTTTAACTGATATGTCATTTGCAACTATCTTTTCCCGTTCCGTTGGTTGCCTATTAGTTTTTTGGTTGTTTCCTTTGCTGTGCGGAAGTTTAAATCTTGATGAGGTCCCAATCGTATATTTTTGCTCTTGATTCCCTTGCTTTTGGGGATGTGTCAAGTAAGAAGTTGCTGCGGTGGAGGTCAAGGAGGTTGTTTCCTGCTTTCTCCTTTAGGGTGTTGATAGTTTCCTGTGTCAAGTTCAGGTCCTTTTCCATTTTGAGTTTATGTTTGTGCATGGTGTGAGAAAATGGTCTAGTTTCATTCTTCTGCATATTGGTGTCCAGTTCTCCCAACACCATCTGTTAAAAAGGCTGTCTTTTTTCCATTGGATATTCTTTTCTGCTATGTCAAAAATTAGTTGGCTGTATACTTTTGGGTCCACTTCTGAGTTCTCAATTCTGTTCCATTGGTCTATATGTCTGTTTTTGTGCCAATTCCATACTGTCTTGATGATGACAGCTTTGGAATAGAGGCTAAAGTCTGGGATGGTGATCCCTCCCGTTTTGGTTTTATGTTTCAGTATTACTTTGGCTATTCGGGGTCTTTTGTGGTTCCATACAAATTTTTGGATAGTTTGTTCTAGTTTTGAGAAGTATGCTGGTGCAATTTTGATTGGAATTGCATTGAATGTGTAGAGTGCCTTAGGTAGTAATGACATCTTAACTATATTTATTCTTCCTATTCATGAGCATGGAGTGTTTTTCCATTTCTTTGTGTCTTCTTCAATTTCCTTCATAAGTTTTCTATAGTTTTCATCATATAGATCTCTTGTATCCTTGGTTAGGTTTATTCCGAGGTATTTTATGGGTTTTTGTGCAATTGTGAATGGGAGCAGATTCTTGATTTCTCTTTCTGTTGCTTCATTGTTGGTGTATAAAAATGCAACCGATTTCTGTACGTTGATTTTGTACCCTGCAACTTGGCTGAATTCTTGGATCAGTTCTAGTAGGCTTCTGGTGGAGTCTGTCGGGTTTTCTATGTAGAGTATCAAGTCATCTGCGAAGAGTGAAAGTTTGACTTCCTCTTTGCCAATTCTGATGCCTTTGATTTCCTTTTGGTGTCTGATGGCTGATGCTAGGACTCCAGCACTATGTTAAACAACAGTGGTGAGAGTGGGCATCCCTGTCGTGTTCCTGATCTCAGGGGGAAAGCTCTGAATTTTTCCCCGTTGAGGATGATGTTAGCTGAAGGATTCTCATAGATGGCTTTGATGATGTTTAAGTAGGTTCCTTCTATCCCAACTTTCTCGAGAGTCTTTATTAAGAAGGGACGCTGTATTTTGTCAAATGCTTTTTCTGCATCTATTGACAGGATCATATGATTTTTATCTTTTCTTTTATTGATATGATGTATCACATTGATTGATTTGCGAATATTGAACCAGCCCTGTAACCCAGGAATGAATCCCACTTGATCTTGGTGGATGATTCTTTTTATGTGCTGCTGGATTCGATTGGCAAGGATCTTGTTGAGGATATTTGCATCTGTAATCATCAAAGATATTGGGCTCTAGTTCTCTTTTTTTGCTGGATCTCAGTCTGGCTTGGGAATCAGAGTGATTCTGGCTTCATAAAATGAGTCCGGGAGTTTTCCTTCGCTTTCTATTTTTTGGAATAGCTTGAGAAGAATTGGGATGAATTCTGTTTTAAATGTCTGGTAGAGTTCCCCAGGGAAGCCATCAGGTCCAGGGCTCTTATTTGTTGGGAGATTTTTGATCACTGATTCAATTTTTCACTTGTTATGGGTCTGTTCAGGTTTTCTATTTCTTCCCGTGTGAATTTTGGTAGTGAGTGTGTGTTAGGTATTTGTCCATTTCTTCTAAGTTGTCCAATTTATTGGCATATAATTTTTCATAGTATTCCCTGATAATTGCTTATTGTATTTCTGAGGGGTTGGTTGTAATAAGTCCATTTTCATTCATAATTTTGTCTATTTGGGTGTTCTCTCTTTTCTTTTTAATAAGTCTGGCTAGAGGTTTGCCAATTTTGTTTACTTTTTCAAAATATCAACTCTTGGTTTCATTGATCTGTTCAATTGTTTCTTTGGTCTCTATGTTGATTATTTCTGCTCTAATTTTTACTATTTCTCTTCTACTGGCTTTAGGGCATTCTTGTTGCTCTGCCTCTAGTTCTTTTAGGTGAGCTGTTAGATTTTGGACTTGCGCTTTTTCTAATCTCTTGAAATAGGCCTGGAGAGCAATGTACTTTCCTCTTAGGACTGCCTTGGCCGCATCCCATAGATTTTGAATTGTTGTGTTTTCATTTTCATTTGTTTCCATATATTTTTTAATTTCATCTCTAATTGCCTGGTTGGCCCATTCATTCTTTAGAAGTGTGTTCTCTAACCTCCATGTTTTTGGAGGTTTTCCAGACTTCTTCCTGTAATTGATTTCAAGTTTCAAAGCATTATGATCTGACAGTGTGCATGGTATGATCTCTATTCTTTTATATTTATTGAGGGCTGCGTTATGTCCCAGTATGTGATCTATCTTGGAGAATGTGCCATGCTCACTTGAGAAGAAAGTAAATTCCCTGGCCTCAGGATGTAAGGTTCTAAATATATCCGTCTGATCCATCTGGTCCAATGTGTCTTTCAAGTCCATTATTTCTTTAGTGATTTTCTGTCTGGTTGACCTATCCATTGCTGTAAGCAGAGTATTAAAGTCCCCTGCTATTAGCACATTCTTATCTATAAGCTTGTTTCTGTTTGTGATTGTTTTAGATATTTAGGTGCTCCCATATTCGGTGCGTAGACATTTATGATTGTTAGTTCTTCCTGATGGATGGACCCCGTAATTATTATGTAGTGTCCTTCTTCAGCTCTTGTGATTGTCTTTAATTTAAAGTTCAGTTTGTCTGATATAAGTATCGCTACTCCGGCTTTCTTTTGATTTCCTGTAGCATGATATATATTCCTCCATCCCCTTACGTTTAATCTGAAGGTATCTTCCCGTCTAAAATGAGTTTCTTGTAGACAGCATATAGATGGATTTTGTTTTTTATCCATTTTGCTACCCTATGTCTTTTAATTGGATCATTCAGCCCATTTACATTCAATGTTATTATTGAAATATGTGGGTTTAGAGTCTTTGTATCTTTTGTAGGGTTCATGTTTGTGGTGATGTCTCTGGTATCTTTGTTCTTTGCAAACTTTCCTTCAGACTGTCCCCCTCAGGATTTCTTGTAGGGCCGGCTTAGTGGTGACAAATTCTTTCAATTTCTGTTTATTTGGAAAGGTATTTATCTCTCCTTCTATTTTGAGGGACAGGCTTGATGGATACAGGATTCTTGGCTGCATATGTTTACTGTTCATCACATTGAAGATCTCCTGCCATTCTTTTCTGGCCTGCCACATTTCAGTCGATAGGTCTGTCACCACTCTGATGGGTTTCCCTTTGTATGTTAGGGCCCTTTTCTCCCTAGCTGCTTTCAAAATTCTCTCTTTGTCCTTGTATTTTGCCTTTTTTACGATGATATGTCGTGCAGAAGATTGATTCAAGTTAGGTCTGAGGGGAATCCTCTGAGCCTCTTGTATTTCCACATTTTCTTCCTTCCCCAGGTCGGGGAAGTTCTCTGCTATAATTTGTTCCAGGACTCCTTTAGCACCTTTCCCTCTCTCTTCCTCTTCTGGGATTCCTTTGATAAGGATATTGTTGCGTTTGACCGTATCGCTGAGCTCTCGAACTCTTCTTTCCTGTTCTTGATTCAGTTTGTCTCTTTTTTTGTCAGCTTCTTGTTTTTCTATAATGGTGTCTTCTAAATCACTTATTCTCCTTTCTGCCTCTTCAATCCGTGCATTGGAGGCCTCTATTTTATTATGTGTCTCCTTTATCGCATTTTTTAATTCTTCATGCCTATTTTTATTTTCCATTCTGTCTGTAGCCATGGTTTCTTTGATGTCCCCTATGTTTTTTTTCATGCCCAGCTATTAATTTTACCATTATTATTTTAAAATCTTGTTCGGTTATGCTGTTGATATCTGTTTTGAGCAGTTCATTAGCTGTCATTTCTTTCGGAGTTTCTTTGGAGGAGAGCTCTTTCGTTTCGTCATTTTAGTTAGCTTTCCGGCTCTTGTTGGTTTTAAAGACCTGTTATGCTCTCTGTATCTATGAGCTTTGCTAATCCAAGAAGACTCTTTGACTGTCTAGGGCCTATCCTTTCCGGAGTGTTTTTTGAATGGTATTTCTCGGTCTCTCTTGTTGGGACCTTGGTTATTTTATTTTCTTATTCGTAGTGATATTTCGGACTCTCCACTTTGTGTACTCTGGCTTGTTACTTGAGGTAGCCCTGGAAAAGAAAACAGACAGACAAACACACAGGGAGCAGGAGCACACAAACACACAGGCTAATTCAAATAACATGCAAAGCGAGAAGGATTCCAAAAAGTTAAGAGAAAAGACAGAGGAGGAAGGGCGAATAATAGGGAGTATAAAATACATAGAAGGGTCAAAAGGGGGAAAAGAAAAAAGAAGAAAACCGATAGACAAAGAACGGTTTAAATCATATAACTGGCTTCCCCAGCTACAGTTAAATAGCCGTGTGTATGTAGTGCTGGTTGAAGAGCATAGAGAAAGAGAGAGAAGGCAGGGCGGGATGAGGCAAAATTGGAAATAGAATGAACAGGCAGAAGGGATAAGAAGCTTTTTTCAAAGAGGTAAAGTGTAGAATATGGTTGGATAGGTGAGGGAAGGATGCTGAAATTATCCAGAGAAACTATATAGTGTACGTACTCCTGAAATAAAGAGATGAAAATGTTGGTAGGTGTAGAATTTATGTTTACAGAATGGACTCGTGATTGTTTAAGCATTCTGGAGACCAGAGTTAATCAGGCCAGTGTTCTGGGAAAAAAAGAGAGAAAAGAGAAAGAAGAAGAAAAAAGAAAGGGAGGAGGGCAGTTCTCAGCCTGGGATGGGCGTGGCATGATCCAATGCCTCAGGAAGTTCTGCTTTGGCGGTTGTGGGGAGGAGAGTGGTGGTGCTCCAGTCCCTTCTTGAACCAAGCGCTGCACCTTGCTTTTTTGAGCGTGTAAACTCCCCATACGGGGGGCACAGCCAAAGTTGGTTGCACTCTTCAACCCAGGCCAGTTCCAATCTCCAAATCCCAGTCCATGCGCCCCGCTGAAATTGCCTTAGACACAGCTTCCCATGCAATCCCCTCAGGGCAATTCCAGGCCCCCTGCCAAGCTCTGGGGGTGGAGTCAGAATTGCTGCTTCCTTCTCTGGGTCAGGCTGGCGAGAATTAGCAGGGTCTTGCCTCCGGGTGCGCCGAGCCCACTGTAGTGAGGAAAATCAGGTTGCTCTATGGCTCGTCACCCGAAACATGAACTCACAGGCTAATTTCCCAGTTTTTAGTTCCTTGCCTTCCCTCTCGAGTTCCAGCCAGCCAGGAGCGTGGTCGCCCGGTGTCCGCGCGGGTCTTTCAGGGGCCCCAGCCGCCCGGGAGCTACAATGGCGGCAGGTGTGCCACCACTCTGAAGTCCAGCTGCCAGGAGCCGGCACAAAGAAGCAGTTTGTGTGCTCAGTCCCCACCCGGGACCAGTTGGCGCGAGGGGACCTGGCGTGCAGGTATTTGGCAAGTATGGTCTTTCTATGCACCCAGCAGAGGTTTTTTCCTCCCCCGAGCGGAGGTTTTTCTGTTTCAGCCTGTCTCTTTTTCCGCTATCACTCCCCGTGGAGGGTAGAGGGGGATCGCCTCACACCCTGGAGTCTCTGATCCCCACCCGATTTTATCTTCCCCAGTTCGCACTCACGTTAGAAGGCTTTCTCAGTGGTTTCTATGTTCTTTTTCTCCCAATCTCACAGGTTTTGTAAAGTTTCCAATGGCTTCAGATCTTTTCTGTGTGATGTACGGGCGCGAGTGCAAGTACGGAGCTCCTTACTTCTCCGCCATCTTGTCCCTCCCTCCAGTTTGTTCCTTTTCCTAACATTAGGCCAGAAATATTTTTTTTTGAATAAGCATGTCATTCAAATAGAACTTTGTATCTTCTCTACCCATAATTTATCTGAGATGGGAAAAAAAATTTTGAGTTTAAAAAAAAGTTAAAATAATAATTAAATGTGACTTTGTGTCATTCCCCTAATGTAAGTAATTTTAAGAAGCTAGTTATGCGGAACCTGGGTGGCTTAGTCAGTTGAGCATACGATTCTTGATTTTGGCTCAGGTTATGATCTCACATTTCTTGGGTTCAAGCCCTACACTGGGATCTGAACTGACAGTGTGGGTCCTGCTTGGGATTCTCTTTCTCACTCTCTGTCTGCCTCTTCCCTGCTCAGTCTCCCTCTCTCCCTCCCTCTGTCTCTCATAAATAAATAATGAAAAAAAGAAAATAGTTTAATTCTAATAATATTGTTTATGTTTACATCTCTTCATTTCCTATTCTGGATGCCTCTATTTTCTATTTTACACAGTACTTATTTCTTTCTTTATATATACACTATCATTTAATTTTAATTAAACATAACTCATCATTACTGAGTGATTTGAAATGAATTTTATACAAATTTGTTTGTGTAAACAACTACGTGCATTAGTCATAGGGTAATTTTACTCAAGTAAGTGACACAGAAAACCATTTTAAAATATTAGGTAAGGAACATATAACATATACACATATATATACACGTACATACATATATATACATACTATATGTATCTATAGTATACATATATATATGTATGTATATATAGACATATGTATATATGTTTTAGAAAATATCTAGAGAAACAATCAGTTATTGTGCCAATTTAAAGAGATAAACTTCGTTAGAAAAAATATTTCACCCATTTCCAAGTGTCTATTATCCATCAGACACTTTAATAGTTGCTGTACAATGGTGAAAAAAAGCTATGATTCAGTCCCTCATGGAACTTCCATTGTAACCACAAAGGATAGAGAGCAAATAATAATCAAAGTAATAAAGTGAATTTTGTAGTAGATTAGAGGATAGTAAAAGCTATGGGGAAAAATGGAACTAGAAAAGTGGAGTTGGCTGGAGTTACAAGTTGTGACTTTAAAAAAAGGGTGGAAATTGAACAAAGACTTGAAGTGTTTGTAGGAGATAGCTATCTCGATGTTAGGAGTAAGAGCATTGCAGGAGGAGGGGGAGAGCAGTGTAAATGCTCAAAACTCTGTCACAGGGCTGGTGTGTTCTCGGAGCTGCCCAAGGCCAATGTATGGAATGAGGTGAGTGAGTAAAAAGGTAAACATAGGCCAAATTCTGTAGGCCTTTGAAGTCCATTTTCAGGACTTGTTTTTATTCTGTGCAAACCATAACAAGATTTTAAACAGAATACTCATTTACTCTGATTTATAATTTCAAAGGATTATACTTTCTGCTGTTTTGAGAATAAACTGAGAGGAAAAGTGCAAACTTGTTGCAGAGAAAATTTTCAGGTGTCTCTTGCATTAATTCAGGTAAAATAACATTAACTCTAATGGAAGTAGTAACGAAGGCAGTAAGAGGTGGGTGGACTCTGGGTGATTCTGAAGACCAAGTCCACAGTTTCCTAGGATATAATCCTGGTGCAAAAGAAAGGGGAAGACACAATGTGATTTCATAGTTCAGAGACTGAGTAGCTGAAGGATGGGTTGCTATCAACTGAGATAGGTGAGCAAAGTAGTTATAGGAGGGAATGAGAGTCCATTCTGGACATGCTACGTTGGAGTTGTTTTTTTTTTTTTAGAAATCCAAATGGAGTTGCCAGTTATCACATCAAATTGTATATCTTAGTGGGGCGTTCAGAAAACAATCTATGAGAGACTTACAAATTCAGGATTTGTGGCTATTCAAATATTTGAAATGGTGAAACTGGATAATATCATTGGGGAAAAGGGTTTAGATGTAGAGAAGACAAGGCTACTAAAGAATGCACTTTGAAGCCTCCAATGCGGAAGTAGAAGAGAAAAGGAGCTTTCAAGAAAGGACACTGAAAGTTGTAATAAGTGAAATAGATCAAGAGGACCTGCCGAGTTGTTTGACCCATGAGGTGGACTTAGGGCACCAAAAAGACCAGACTAGCACAGTACTTAAACAAAAATCATTGCCATTATTTCTTCCAGTTTGTGTCATTTGAAAGTTTTTTTTTTTTTTAAATGCTGGGTACATTCTCAAAATTAGTGGGTGGTTCTAAACCAATTTTTTGCATTGTTGAGAAGGAAATGCAGCACTTTGAAGTGTAAAAGACTGAAATGCAATGATTATTCGATATATTTTTCACTTGAGCTGAGACATTTGATCCTAACTTTCTCTCCCCGGTGAACCCCGACTTCGGCTCCATTCTCTGAGCTGATTACTGAGGCCCAGCGAATGGCTCTAATGAATTATAGTGGGAACCTCCCAGTGGTTATTGATTTCATCTGGCTCACTGAACAGAAATAAGCACTTTCTAATTTGTTGTGACACTGAATAGATGTGTTTATTTATTAAAGGATGTTGTAATGGCAGCATGCCACCTTGTCAGAAGGAAGAGCAACTTTCCTTTTCAGGAACAGAGAAAATATCAAGCAAAGAAGGGCAAATCAGAGCTCGCTACAAGAACCCAACCAGTGACCGTCTATGTAGTCTTGAAATACGACAGAAGAAAGAGAAACTAAAATTAGATTCAAGTACCTCTGAGTTTCTTTCCAACTCTGCCACTCATTAGCTTTGACTTTTGGCAACTTACCCAACATCTTATTATCAGGGTTTTCATCACAGACATGTGGATGATGACAACAGCTTCAAGGATGATTATATGCACACACTGAAAATAAGTGAGTGATGGCAAAGTTTAAAGTGGTACATAAATATAAAATGTTCTCATTATTATTAGTGACAAGATTTCCAGTGCCCTTAATCCAGCTAATATTAAAGCCAGAACAACTGTTATTACTCCTGGCATTTATGCATTCCTTGAACATTTGAGTTTTCTTGAGTTTTATATTTAATACCTTGTTGAAGTTCACCACAATAGTATCAGACTCATGCATTTGTAGGGAAATAACCCAAAATATCAAAATTATGTAAGGCTTCCAGTTGCAAAGATCTTATTGAGGGATTACTGTATTACAATTAAAGACAAAACATTTTCCTAGAAAATACATTGTTATCAAAAAGAAATATAGTGTCTATAAAAGGATATTTTAAATAGGGCTTGTTCATAGATTGTGATGGATATTTTAAAAAGTTAATACTATAATAAGAACAGAGGTATATAATGAAAACATGAAAAATGTATGTCTTCTACGTCCCAACTCAACATTTTCATTTATCTTTCTCTTGAGAAAAAATAATGAAATGTGTTTTGTGTCTACCTATTAATCCAAGGGGAGTGAGGAAAACAAGTCTATATCATGTTTCTAAATATACAGTTGTTTGGTACTGTGTGAGTAATAATTTGGATGATGGACAAACTGTATAATAACCAATAAAGAGCCTATGTGGAAGCAATATTGAATCTATTCCTTCAACTTTGACTTTCTCTCAAAATTTTATAGGTCCTCCTATAAGCCAAGAATAGATTTCTCTCTGACTCACTCCATATTTACACTTCATGTGTTGTGTTTACATCTGTGTGTGTGTGTGTGTGTGTCCATATGTTTCCTTAAATGATAGCATAATGGTAGATAGGATCTATTTAAAACTCATCAGGAGTCTTTTTTTTTTTTTTTTTACAATCATATATATTTTTCAATGATGATAAAATATACATAACATAAAATTTACCATCTTAACCATTTTTAATGTACAATCCATTAGAATTAAGTACATTCACCCTGTGGTGCAACCTATATCTAGAATTCTTTCTATCTGGCAAGATGGAAACTCTGCTCCTGTTTTTTCTTATAAGAATTTTATAGTTTTAGGTATAATATTTATATATTTGATCAAATTTTAGTTAATTTTTGAATATAGTAAGGTAAAAATACAACTTCATTATTTTGCATGGGGTTATCCAGTTTTACCAATACCGTTTCTTAAAGTAACCATCCTTTTCTGTTCAATTGTTTTAGTATCCTTGTTGAAAATCATTTGTCAATAGAGTAAGCATATCTTTCTTGGCTCTTCATACTTTTCTATTGGTCAATATATCTGTCTATATGACAATAACTACTGTTTGATTACTGTACTTTTGTACTAAGTATTGACATCAGGAAGCATGAGATGTCCAACTTTGTTCTTTTCTAAGATTGTTTTGGATATTTGGGGTCCCTTGAGATTCTGTGAACTTTAAGATGGATTTTTTTATTTCCCCAAAAAATACCATTGGGGATTATGGGGATTACATTAGATTTGTAGATTGTTTTGGGAATTAGTGACATTGTAACAGTAGTATGTCTCCCAATCTATGAACAAGGGATATTTCTCCATTTATTTGTGGCTTCTTTTTCAGCACATTTTGTAGTTTTCAAAATGTAGTTTGTACAAGTCTCTTACCTCCTTGTTTAAGTTTAGTTTTTTATTCTTTTTGATGTGGGACCAGCTGAACTCTGTAGTACCGAGTTCATGGTGGAATCATCCACGTTGATAAAAGGATCTGGCTGGATACTTTCTGGGGCTATTCTTTTTAACAGGGGTCAGAAATTGTGGCCAACTTGCTTTTGTAGTGTCATGCTCATGTTGTAATTACCCATGCAGATAAAAGAGGGGGTCTGGGGAATCCCAAGAGCCCCTCTTTTCACTGGGGCACTGGAGAGCTATGTTGGTAGATCTTTCTGAATCTCCTTGTAGACCCTTTTATCATCTGCCTGATGTACTTCTCTCTGGAAATGCAGTTTCTTCAGGATGTCATCATCAAGGACTTTAACTGTAGAAATATCTCAGAATCACAATTTTATTTTGAAGCAGTCTATTTGATAAATGCAATGTTTCTAACTTGGATAAATATGAGATTTACATAATTTTTACAACTCTGAACATTACTAATTTGATAAGTGGTAGAATTTTGAACCTAAACATTAGAATCAAACAAGTCCTAATCCCCAGCACCTGTGAAAGTGATGATTATGTTATGTTATGTGGCATGATTACTCTAAAAAGGGAGGAAATTATCCAGATGGGCTTAAATTAATAACATGATCTCTTAGCAGCTTTCTCTAGTTGATAGCAGAAAAGTAAGACAAAAAGGAAAGATAGGTATAGCAAGTGCTATCAGAGATATCAAGCCAAGCAAGAGTTCAGTATGCTGTTGTTGCTTTGAACTTGAAGGTGGCCACATATGAATGAATGTGGAAAACCATCAGGAGCAGAAAGTGGTCCTTGGCTGACAGACACCAAGAAAAAAGGACTTCTAATCTATAACTACAAGGAACTAAATTTTGCCAACATTTGGAATGAGTTTAGAAGGTTCTTTCCAGGTCCTAGTAATAAGACCCCAGGCCAGTCATCACTTTGATTTCATCCTTGTGTTATCCTAAGAAAAACTCTAGCCAGCCAAACTGAACTTTTGACGACCTCAAGACATTTGTGATGTTTCAAGACATGAAGTTTGTGATAATTTTTTTATGCTGTAATAGAAAACTAATAAAGGACCCAAACAGCACTGGGCACATGGAAGGTACTCAGTGCTTTTTGAAAGTTATAGCATTTTTGTTTTGCAGAGACAGTGATTTTATATACATTTGTCTACAAGAACAAAACTGTTACCATACAAGGTATAACTGAAAGCCACTCTCCTCAAGAAGGTTTCTCTGAAAACCCTTTTGCAAAGGGTTTTTTTTTTCGCTTTTGAACTACACAATGGTTTTATTTTTATCTTTTTACCACACTAACTGCTTTTTGATGTTTTTAAATTTTTTTTAATGTTTATTTATTTTTGAGAGAGAGAACCAAAACAAGAGCAGGGGAGGGGCAGATAAGGAGGGAGACACAGAATCTGAAGAAGCCTTCAGGCTCTGAGCTTCTAGCACAGAGCCCGACATGGGGCTCGCATTCACAAACCAGGAGATTGTGACCTGAGCTGACATTGGATGCTTAACCAGCTGAGCAACTCAGATGCCCTTTGCATTTTGATGTTTATAAAAATTATGTGTAGATATATTCAGAACTAGGTGACACATCCTTTAAGAGTATAGACTGGACTTTACTCATCTTTACCTCTGATCTTATTAGCTGGGCCAGTTACTTGGGCATATTTGTATCTCCTCAAATATTTATTGAATAAATGCATATTTACTGATCCATTACTTGATATATTCTACAACAAATATACTCAATTGGCAAAAGATGTCTTATTTCTAAAATTATAACTAACAATGGAACAATCAGCTGACAATACCTGTGAAATAAACATTTGCTATTAAATAGTGAGATATGCTATAAGAAGAATATTCATCTTACCACTACTAATTCCATTTTGAGCGCACCATTTCATTTGTAGCTGTCTAATTGTCTAATCTATTTCCTATCTTACAGGTGAACTAATTTTCTAGCTGCTTTAAGGTAGCAGGTGTCCCATTAATGTAAACCCAGACAAAAAGCTTTGGGAAAATATTAAACATTGAGATTAAAGCTTTAATGTGAATAATTCTCCTCCATTTGAAGAGGGCCAAAGGTCATCAATAATCATTAATGATACCTGACAAGGGCAATGTAATTTAAAAACAGTTGTTGAAGAATCTTTAGAAAACATTTATCTTAATATTTGAGAACTTATTTAGTTTTGTTTTTTTCTGTTTACTTTTTACTTTTATTTTTTAATATAACTTACTGTCAAGTTGGTGTCCATATAACACCCAGTGCTCATCCCAACAAGTGCCTTCCTACATGTCCATCACCCTTTTCCCCTCTCTTCCACCCCTCCCATCAACCCTCAGTTTATTCTCTGTATTTAAGGGTCTCTTATGGTTTGCTTCCCTCCCTCTCCTTAACTATTTTTTCTCTCCTTCCCCTCCCCTATAGTCCTCTGTTAAGTTTCTCCTGTTCCACATATAAGTGAAAACATATGGTACCTGTCCTTCTCTGCCTGACTTATTTCACTCAGCATAATACCTTCGAGTTCCATCCATGTTGCTACAAATGGCCAGATTTCATTCTTTCTCATTGCCATGTAGTTTCATTGTATATATAAACCACACCTTCTTGATCCATTCATCGGTTGATGGACATGTAGGCTTTTTCCATGATTTGGCTATTGTTGAGAGTGCTGCTATGAACATTGGGGTACCTGTGCCCCTATGCATTAGCACTCTTGTATCCCTTGGGTAAATTCCTAGCAGTGCTATGTCTGGGTCATAGGGGAGTTCTATTGTTAATTTTTTGAGGGACCTCCATACTATTTTCTAGAGTGTCCGCATGACTTTGCATTCCCACCAACAGTGTAAGAGGGTGCCTGTTCCTCCACATCCTTGCCAGCATTTATAATCTCCTGATTTGTTCATTTTAGCCACTCTAACTGGCATGAGATAGTGTCTCAGTGTGGTTTTGTTTTGTATTTCCCTGATGATGAGTGATGTTGAGCATCATTTCATGTGTCTGTTGGCCATCTAGATGTCCTCTTTGGAGAGTGTCTATGCATGTCTTCTGCCCATTCCTTCACTGGATTATTTGTTTTTTGGGTGTGGAGTTTGATGAGTTCCTTATAGATGTTGGATACTAGCCCTTTATCCGATATGTCATTTGCTACTACCTTTAAAGAGTTCAGAATCTACATGTTTACCAGTTCTTTATCTTATCACAGAGGTGAATGACTTATATGGAAGAGTACCAAAAGTTTACATTTTTCTTTGCTTTTTCAGATCTGAAAATAAATATAAAGGAAGAAAGTAATGTTAGTTCTACTATTTATATAAATTTTTGTTTTAAAGTAGATTTTTAGACTAAATATAATGATAAAAAGCAAAATTGGAATGTTAAATAAATGACTCAAATTTCTACTTACCACAGGAATAAATATATGCTTTTAGAAAGGCCAAAATTAAGGTTTTCAGAGAGAACTGACTACATATTTTAATTAAACAAATAAGAAAATAAAAAATTCACAGACTTTTAAAAATAAAAATAAACATTCATGGCTATAAATGAAGCTTTAAAATTGATTTAAAATTAAAATTACATTCCTTTAGGAAACTCATTATTGTGGTTAAAATTATTTCCCTTTCCAAATTTTACTTTTTTATATTCTTAAAAAGTTTCATTTTTCTCAGGAGGCTAAACTATCATTTGTTGTAAACCAATTCATTTATGTTGTGTGACAATAAAAATCTGGCTTAGTGTCATTTAGAATAATTTTCACTGTGGTAATTCTTTCAAATATAGTACTCCATAAATAAAAATAATATATATATATATATACTTAGATTTGCATATGCAGTTGTTATTATCATCATTTTAATGAAAGTAGAGTCATATAAGGAAAAAGCAAAGGCAGTAGAGTAAAAAGAAATAACCCAAAAACAAAATCCTAACTATTCCTAGATTTTAACACCTGAGGATATACTTGAACTAAAGAGGTAAAAAGAAAGTAGTCTGTGTTAAGGTAAATAATACAATTAATGATTGACACAAACACATAAAGATGGAAAACAAGCTTGACCTGAAAGACCTATAAAGAAAAGTTTGTTATTATTTCAGTGTCTTAGCTCTGTACTGACAGCTCAGAGCCTGAAACCTGCTTAGGATTCTGTATCTCCTTCTCTTTCTTTACCTCCCCTGCTCATACTCTGTCTCTCTCCTTCAAAAATAAATAAACATTAAAAAAAGAAGTAATAAGACAATATTAATAATTTAAAAATGTAATGATAATAAACAATCATCTAGTTTGCCCAAAGACTATAATCCCCAAAGGCTAACCATTGAGATAACATTCATATCTTACTTTATAGTTAGTACTGTGATTATCAATATTATTCAAATCAACATATGCAAGAACCTTAAAGTTTACAAAACATATATGTGTGTGTGTTTCATGACACTGTTGATTATTATCTTGACTTGGCTGATGAAAAAACTTAGTCTCAGAGAGTTAAAATGGATTGAGTCATAGTACATAAGATTATAAACAAAGAGCTACAAACAAGTCAGTAATCCACATCATAGCCTTGAAAGATTTACTTTATAATCCAAGCTATATTCTCCACATTGCCCTGCCACCAAAGAATATACATATACTAATTTATTATAAAAATTATAAATGACATTATTGAAAACTGTTAATTTAAACAATTTTTTGGTAATTAATAGGATAGGGAATCATTTCCTTGACCTTGAGGGCAAGTCAGTCCCAGAATTCATTATTTATGTGTGCATTTCTGTATAAAAGAAGTTGAATATTATCAGTAGTGAGAAAGCCCTAAATTTTTCACCTTCTAGTGTCAGTGTGGTAACCCTCTCCTTGAGTGTGGGCAAGATCTGTGGCTTTGAAACAATAAAGTACAGGAAAAGTGATGGGATGTTATCCCTGAGATTACATTCCATCATATGAGTCTTCATTTTAGCAGATTGGAGCATGAAATTCTCCTGGATGGCTTGGTAAAGTCAATGTCCATGTCCAGAAAGTCCCTAGGGGCATGGTTGGCCTGTCTCTGGGACAGGAGACCAGCCTCCAGCCCACACCCAGCAAGAAGCAAGGGCCTTCAGTCATAGCCACAAAGAAATGACCTTTGGCAACAATCTGAATGAATTTAAAAGCAGATTCTTCCCCAGTCCAGCTTCCAATGGGAGCACAGCCTACCTAACACTTTGGTAGTAGCCTTTGTGAGATCCTCAGTAGTGGGTGCAACTAAGCCCTACCAGACTATGGCATATAGATTCTATGTGATAAGAATTGTGTGCTCTTTAGCCACTAATTCTTGTAAACGTTTTATGTAGCAATAGAAACCCAGTATTGGTTTTGGTGTCAGAAGTGGGTTGCTTCTGTAATAAAACCTAAAAATGTGGGCATAGTTTTGGAATTTGCTAGTGGGTGGAGGTTGCAAAGAATTTGAGAGTCATGGTAGAGAAAGCTTAATTACCTTGAACAGGCTGTTAGCAGAAGTCTGGACTTGAATATGCTCAAAGTGAGAGCCCAGAAAGAACATGTTATTGGAAGATGGAGAAAGTGAGTTGTTCTGTGGTGGCAGAATTTGGGAAACTATCTCCTACAATTAAGTGCAAGGCATAACTGGTAAGTGGTGGCATTGGTTATAGAGGAAAGGGGATTTCTAAACCCATGTATTGAAGGTGTTGCCTGTTTCGTTGTTCTTTCTCCCTGCTATTTATTGTAGAATGATAGATTAGAGAGACAAATTGAGGGTAAGTGTTTAAAAAAAAGGTATCAGGATTATAACCTGGAAACCTCCTGAAGGATTTAAAGGTGGGAAAAATGAGATCCCATTTATATTTTAGAAAATGGCTCTTGGAATGGAATGATCAAAGAACAGAAGTGATATTGACTAAGGATACTGGTTAATTCCTACTCATCATAAAAATTAACAATCATTTTATTTAGAAAGTCTTCCATAAGCCCCCAGTCAAAGCCCACTCCCCTTTCCTGAACTGCCATTGGTATCTACAAAACTCTACTACTTTTGATACTTGTGTGTAATTATTGAAGAATTTGTCTGTATAAGATACAGACTATCTATTTCTTTTGAGCACTTTATTATCTTCATATCCCAGGTGTAGCAATTTCCTACCAATTTAGTGGTTGAAAACAATGAATTTATTGTCTCACTGTTCTTGAGGTCAGAGATCTGAAATTAATCTTACAGGTTAATATCAAGGTTTTGGCAAAACTGCATTCCTTTGGGAGTTCCAGGGGAGAGTATTTTCTTTTTATCTTATTTTTCTTTCTCTTCTTGTTTTTATTTTACTATAGTTGGCACACAATGTTACTTTACTTCCAGGCGTAAAATGTAGTGATTCAACAAATTTATATATTATGTTATGCTCACCACAAGTGTAGCTACCGTCTGTCACCATACAATATTCGTGCAATAACATTGATTATATTCCCTATCCTGTATACTATATTCTTATGACTTACTGTTCCATAACTGGAAGCCTATATTTTCCACTCCCCTTCACCCATTTTGCTAATCCACCCCCCCATCACTCTTCCCTCTGACAACCATTAGTTTGCTCTCCATATTTATGGTTCTGATTCTGCTTTTTGTTTCTGTTTATTCAGTTGGTTTGATTTTTTAGATTCCATATATAAGTACAGTCATATATATTTGTCTTTCTGAGTCTGACTTATTTCCCTTAGCATAATCCCCTCTAGGCCCATCCATAATGCTGCAAATGGCAAGACCTCATCCTTTTTTATGGATGAATAAAATTCCTCTGTGTGTGTGTGTGTGTGTGTGTGTGTATCTCACATCTTTATCCATTATTTTTCAATGGACACAGGATATTTCCATATTTTGGCATAGTATAAATATTGCTGAAATAAACATAGGAATAAGCAGATATCTTTTTGAATTAGTGATTTTGTTTTCTTTCAGTAAATGCCCAGCACTAGAATTATTGGATAATAAGACAGCATTTGAGAGCCTCTTTTCTTGGTGTTTCCTTGGGCATGGTCCTTCAATCATCTTCAAAGCACATCACTACAATGTCTTCTGTCATCATGGCTCTCTGTATCTCTGTTGTTTCCCTCTTTCCCTTATAAAATCCCTTGTGATTACACTGGCCTTTCTTAAATAATCCAGGATAATTTCCCCCATCTCAACATCGTTATTTAATCACATTTGCGAAGTCCCATTTGCCATGTAAGGCAACTTATTCATAGGTTCTGGGAATTAGGCTGTGAACATCTTTGGGAGGGGAACATTATTCTGTTTACCATATGCAGAGTTTACGGTTTTCTGCTCCATCTTCCCTGTCTAGCATTGTTCTAAAGGCATGGTGGTACCACAATACTTAAATAATCAAATGTTGGTTGATATAATAAATATGTAACCAACTTCTAGACTTTTTTGTTTTTAATGTGTCACCTTATCTTGCCATGATGTTATGCTCTCTAGCTCTTCTGGATCTTCTGGTGGCCTCAGTGAAGCTGGCTTCACTGTTCAGCAATAGAGGAATCTAACCATTATTTTTGATGTAGTGACACTTCAGTCTTGTTAGCCCTGTGACAGAGTGATATTGGAAAAGCCTCAGCCTGATCTCTTCATTCTCCATATCATCATTTTAGAAGTTTATAGGAATGTAACATTTCATAAAGTTCTAATGTTTCCTGTTTGGCACACAGGCTTCTTGGAGAGTATTCTGATACTTTTCCCTGTCTCTAAATCTTCTTCAAGTCTCTATGCTGTCATTCTCATGCCTTTAAGAGGTCCTGCTCTTTACCACAGCATCCTTTACCACAAGAAATCCCTTTTTACTAAGATTGATCATTTTGTTTCCATTTCTTCACATCTTACTTTGTCATCATAAAAGTACTTTTCTATATTTCTACCTGCCTCATGTGTTCCCCAATTCTATCTGATTAATTTCAGTCATTGCATGGAAATCCTCACATAGATCACAAACCTCCATAGTTTTCACTGAATCCTCAAAATATGTTTAATTATACACATCTGTTGTGATATGATAAATTGATCTTGGCAGAGAGATTTTCAGGAGCATTTTATCTCCTCTTGTGACACTATATGTGAAACTTATCAGAGAGGTATGGCGAATTGATATTTGGCAAGGCACAATTGTAAGCTTCTATTTCCTAGTTGATTAAACAACCTGAAGAACCAGTGTTCATATCCTTCCAAGGTCATGTCAACTACAATGAAAAGTTTTAAGTAAACTAGTGCCTCTGGGTAATTCCTATCACCCATTGTTTCATCTATCAGTCACTGGAAATAAGTATGTTGTTCCTAGATGCTTTGGAATGTTCTCTCAGACTAATAAATTCTTACAAGGCAAATCAAAGCTGTCTTGATGTCATCTTCAATCACAGGCATTGAATACCACTGCTTATCAAGTCTAAACACATAATACAAAATCACAAGAATAGCATTAGGCGATTTTGGATGCAAGATACAGCATTTACTTATGAAAATATATCCAGCCTTTTAAAAATAAAATTCTTGCAGTTAAGATGGAATCAATGGTGCCCAAATGGGATAGGTATTTAGACTGCAAGATCATTATTTTTAAAATTTTTTAATCTTTATTTATTTTAGGGGGAGGGAGGGTAGGGAGAGAGTGAGACACAGAATCTGAAACAGGCTCCAGACTGTGAGCTGTTAGCACAGAGCTCAATGCGGAGCTTGAACTCACAAACCATGAGATCATAACCTGAGCTGAAGTCAGATGCTTAACTGACTGAGCCACCCAGGCACCCCACAAGATAGTTCTTTAATGTAATCTGTTAGTTTATAAAAGTCAGAAAAAAATAAGTCCTCTAGATTATTTTCTGAAATGTCATGAATGCTATGGTAGTGTTTAATTATATTTTCTCTGGGTGGCAATAATTATAGTGATGATAGAAGACATTTATTGGTTGCTGAATTGTTCTATACATATTAATATAGTGTATATGTAATATAATTATTTAGCTACTATTTTCTACCCATTTTACAACAAGAGCAGAAGAAAGTTTAGAAAAATTAAGTGGTTTCTCACCAGTGTTTCAAAATTAAATGAGTGATGAAGCTGGACTTTATACCACACCCAGATACCCCTAGATCTTGACCTGGACAATCATAGAAAGAGAAAGTTTTTATTGCTCCCTTGGACTGACTCCTCAAATTGATTCCCTTTTTTTTCTTTGAGTTACTGGTGAATTCTAGAAATATGAAATGAAAGAAAGAGGAGACATAAGAAGTTATTTACTTACTTTTTGTGTTTAATTTATTTATTTGTTCATGTTTTGCTTTGCATTTTTTTTTTTTACAAATAGTATATTGTCAAATTAGTTTCCACATAACACCCAGTGCTCATCCCCACAAGTGCCCTCCTCCATGCCCACCCCTCCTCCCCCCCACATCCACCAGTCCTCAGTTTTTGTTAGCATTCAAGAGTCTCTCATGGTTTGCCTCTCCCCCTTTCCCCCACCATTTCTGCCCTTCTTCTCCCCCTTGGTCCTCTGTTAACTTCCTCCTAATCCTCCTATATGTGCACACATATGATATTTGTCTTTCTCTGCCTGACTTATTTCGCTCAGCATAACACCCTCAAGGTCCATCCATGTTGCTACACATGGCCAGATTTCATTGTTTCTCATTTCCATGTAGTATTCCATGGTATAGATAAACCACATCTTCTTGATCCATTCATCTGTTGATGGACACTTAGGCTCTTTCCATGTTTTAGCTATTGTGGAGAGTGCTGCTATGAACATTGGGGTACATGTGCTCCTATGCCTCAGCATTTCTGTATCCCTTGGGTAAATTCCTAGCAGTGCTATTGCTGGGTCCTAGGGGAGTTCTATTGTTAGTTTCCTGAGGAACCTCCACACTGTTTTCCAGAGGGGCTGTACCAGTTTACATTCCCACCAACAGTGGAGGAGGGTGCCCGTTTCTCCACATCCTCGCCAGCATCTAGAGTTCTCTGATTGGCTCATTTTAGCCACTCTGACTGGCGTGAGGTGGTATCTCAGTGTGACTTTGATTTGTATTTCCCTGATGAGGAGCGATGCTGAGCATCGTTTCATGTGTCTGTTGGCCATCTGGATGTCCTCTTTGGAGAAGTGTCTGTTCATATCTTCTGCCCATTTCTTCACTGGGTTGTTTGTTTTTCGGGCGTGTAGTTTGGTGAGTTCCGTGTAGATTCTGGATATCAACCCTTTATCTGATATGTCATTTGCAACTATCTTTTCCCATTCCGTTGGTTGCCTATTACTTTTGTGGGTTGTTTCCTTGGCTGTGCCGAAGCTTTTAATCTTGAGGAGGTCCAAACAGTTTATTTTTGCTGTTGATTCCCTTGCTTTTGGGGATGTGTCAAGTAAGAAGTTGCTGTGGTGGAGGTCAAGGAGGTTGTTTCCTGCTTTCTCCTCTAGGGTGTTGATAGTTTCCTGTCTCACGTTCAGGTCCTTTATCCATTTTGAGTTTATTTTTGTGCATGGTGTGAGAAAATGATCTAGTTTCATTCTTCTGCATGCTGCTGTCCAGTTCTCCCAACACCATCTGTTAAAAAGGCTGTCTTTTTTCCATCGGATATTCTTTCCTGCTTTGTCAAAGATTGGTTGGCTGTATACTTTTGGGTCCACTTCTGAGTTCTCAATTCTGTTCCATTGGTCTATGTGTCTGTTTTTGTGCCAATACCATACTGTCTTGATGATGACTGCTTTGTAGTAGAGGCTAAAGTCTGGGATGGTGATCCCTCCCGTTTTGGTTTTATTTTTCAGGATTACTTTGGCTATTCGGGGTCTTTTGTGGTTCCATACAAATTTTTGGACAGTTTGTTCCAGTTTTGAGAAGTATGCTGGTGCAATTTTGATTGGAATTGCATTGAATGTGTAGAGTGCCTTAGGTAGTAATGACTATATTTATTCTTCCTATCCATGAGCATGGAGTGTTTTTCCATTTCTTTGTGTCTTCTTCAATTTCCTTCATAAGTTTTCTATAGTTTTCATCATACAGATCTCTTGTATCCTTGGTTAGGTTTATTCCGAGGTATTTTATGGTTTTTTGTGCAATTGTGAATGGGATCAGTTTCTTGATTTCTCTTTCTGTTGCTTCATTGTTGGTGTATAAAAATGCAACCGATTTCTGTATGTTGATTTTGTACCCTGCAACTTGGCTGAATTCTTGGATCAGTTCTAGTAGGCTTCTGGTGGAGTCTGTCGGGTTTTCGATGTAGAGTATCATGTCATCTGCGAAGAGGGAAAGTTTGACTTCCTCTTTGCCAATTCTGATGCCTTTGATTTCCTTTTGGTGTCTGATGGCTGATGCTAGAACTTCCAGCACTATGTTAAACAACAGTGGTGAGAGTGGGCATCCCTGTCGTGTTCCTGATCTCAGGGGGAAAGCTCTGAGTTTTTCCCCGTTGAGGATGATGTTAGCTGAAGGCTTCTCATAGATGGCTTTGATGATGTTTAAGTAGGTTCCTTCTATCCCAACTTTCTCGAGAGTCTTTATTAAGAAGGGATGCTGTATTTTGTCAAATGCTTTTTCTGCATCTATTGACAGGATCATATGGTTTTTATCTTTTCTTTTATTGATATGATGTATCACATTGATTGATTTGCGAATGTTGAACAAGCCCTGTAACCCAGGAATGAATCCCACTTGATCGTGGTGGATGATTCTTTTTATATGCTGCTGGATTCGATTTGCAAGGATCTTGTTGAGAATTTTTGCATCCGTATTCATCAAGGGTATTGGCCTGTAGTTCTCTATTTTTGCTGGATCTCTGTCTGGCTTGGGAATCAGAGTGATGCTGGCTTCATAAAATGAGTCCGGGAGTTTTCCTTCGATTTCTATTTTTTGGAATAGCTTGAGAAGAATTGGGATGAATTCTGTTTTAAATGTCTGGTAGAATTCCCCAGGGAAGCCATCAGGTCCAGGGCTCTTATTTGTTGGGAGATTTTTGATCACTGATTCAATTTCTTCACTCGTTATGGGTCTGTTCAGGTTTTCTATTTCTTCCCGTGTGAATTTTGGTAGTGAGTGTGTGTTTAGGAATTTGTCCATTTCTTCTAAGTTGTCCAATTTGTTGGCATATAATTTTTCATAGTATTCCCTGATAATTGCTTGTATTTCTGAGGGGTTGGTTGTAATAAGTCCATTTTCATTCATAATTTTGTCTATTTGGGTGCTCTCTCTTTTCTTTTGGATAAGTCTGGCTAGAGGTTTGTCAATTTTGTTTACTTTTTCAAAAAACCAACTCTTGGTTTCATGGATCTGTTCAATTGTTTCTTTGGTCTCTATGTTGTTTATTTCTGCTCTAATTTTTACTATTTCTCTTCTTCGACTGGGTTTAGGGCATTCTTGTTGCTCTGCCTCTAGTTCCTTTAGGTGAGCTGTTAGATTTTGGACTTGTGCTTTTTCTAATCTCTTGAAATAGGCCTGGAGAGCAATGTACTTTCCTCTTAGGACTGCCTTTGCCGCATCCCATAGATTTTGAATTGTTGCGTTTTCGTTTTCATTTGTTTCCATATATTTTTAAATTTCCTCTCTAATTGCCTGATTGGCCCATTCATTCTTTAGAAGGGTGTTCTTTAACCTCCATGTTTTTGGAATTTTACCAGACTTCTTCCTGTAATTGATTTCAAGTTTCAAGCATTGTGATCTGACAGTGTGCATGGTATGATCTCTATTCTTTTATATTTATTGAGGGCTGCTTTATGTCCCAATATGTGATCTATCTTGGAGAATGTGCCATGCGCACTTGAGAAGAAAGTAAATTCCCTGGCCTCAGGATGTAAAGTTCTAAATATATCCTTCAGGTCCATCTGGTCCAATGTATCTTTCAAGTCCATTATTTCTTTAGTGATTTTCTGTCTGGTTGACCTATCCATTGCTGTAAGCGGAGTATTAAAGTCCCCTGCTATTAGCACATTCTTATCTATAAGCTTGTTTCTGTTTGTGATTAATTGTTTTAGATATTTAGGTGCTCCCATATTCGGTGCGTAGACATTTATGATTGTTAGTTCTTCCTGATGGATGGACCCTGTAATTATTATGTAGTGCCCTTCTTCATCTCTTGTGATTGTCTTTAATTTAAAGTCCAGTTTGTCTGATATAAGTATCGCTACTCCGGCTTTCTTTTGATTTCCTGTAGCATGATATATATTTCTCCATCCCCTTACTTTTAATCTGAAGGTATCTTCCCGTCTAAAATGAGTTTCTTGTAGACAGCATATAGATGGATTTTGTTTTTTAATCCATTCTGCTACCCTATGTCTTTTGATTGGAGCATTCAGCCCATTTACATTCAGTGTTATTATTGAAATATGTGGGTTTAGAGTCTTTGTATCTTTTGTAGGGTTCATGTTTGTGGTGGTGTCTCTGGAATCTTTGTTCATTGCAACCTTTCCTTCAGAGCATCCCCCTCAGGATTTCTTGTAGGGCTGGCTTCGTGGTGACAAATTCTTTCAATTTCTGTTTGTTTGGAAATGTTTTTATCTCTCTTTCTATTTTGAATGACAGGCTTGCTGGATAGAGGATTCTTGGCTGCATATTTTTACTGTTCATCACATTGAAGATCTCTTGCCATTCCTTTCTGGCCTGCCACGTTTCAGTAGATAGGTCTGTCACCACTCTGATGGGTTTCCCTTTGTATGTGAGGGCCCTTTTCTCCCTAGCTGCTTTCAAAATTCTCTCTTTGTCCTTGTATTTTGCCATTTTTACGATGATATGTCGTGCAGAAGATCGATTCAAGTTACGTCTGAGGGGAGTCCTCTGAGCCTCTTGTATTTCCACATTGACTTCCTTCCCCAGGTCGGGGAAGTTCTCTGCTATAATTTGTTCCAGGACTCCTTCAGCACCTTTCCCTCTCTCTTCCTCTTCTGGGATTCCTATGATACGGATATTGTTGCGTTTGACTGTGTGCTGAGCTCTCGAATTCTTCTTTCCTGTTCCTGGATCAGTTTGTCTCTTTTTTTGTCAGCTTCTTGTTTTTCTAGAATGGTGTCTTCTAAATCACTTATTCTCCTTTCTGCCTCTTCAAGCCGTGCGTTGGAGGCCTCTAATTTATTATGGATCTCATTTATCGCACTTTTTAATTCTTCATGCCTATTTTTATTTTCCATTCTGTCTGTAGCCATGGTTTCTTTGATGTCCCCTATGTTTTCTTCAAGCCCTGCTATTAATTTTACCATTATTATTCTAAAATCTTGTTCAGTTATGCTGCTGATATCTGTTTTGAGCAGTTCATTCGCTGTCATTTCTTCTTGGAGTTTCTTTGGAGGAGAGCTCTTTCGTTTCGTCATTTTAGTTAGCTTTCGGCTCTTGTTGGTTTTAAAGACCTGTTATGCTCTCTGTTTCTATGAGCACTGCTATATCCAAGAAGACTCTTTGACTTTCCAGGGCCTATCCTTTCAGAGATTGTTTTTTGAATGGTATCCCTCGGTCACTCTTGTTGGGACCTTAGTTATTTTATTTTCCTATTCGTAGTGATATTTGGGACTCTTCACCTTCTGTACTCTAGCTTGGTTCTTGAGGTGCCCTGGAAAAGAAAACAGACAGACAAACACACAGGGAGCAGGAGCACACAAACGCACAGGCTGATTCAACTAATATGCAAAGCGAGAGGGAAAACGAAAAAGTTAATAGAAAAGACGGAGGAGGGAGGGCGAATAATAGGGAGCATAAAATACATAAAAGGGTCAAAAAGGGGAAAAGAAAAGGAAAAAAGAAGAAAACCGATGGACAAAGAACGGTTTAAAGCATATACCTCGATTTCCCAGCTACGGTTAAATAGCCGTGTGTATGCAGTGCTGGTTGAAGAGCATAGAGATAAAGAGAGAAGGCAGGGCGAGACAAGGCAGATTTGGAAATAGAATGAACAGGCAGAAGGGATAAGAAGCTTTTTTCAAAGAGGTAAAGGGTAGAATATGGTTGGATAGGTGAGAGAAGGATGCTGGAATTATCCAGAGAAACTATATAGTCTAATTACTCCTGTGAGAAATTGCTGAAAAAGTCGGTAGGTGTAGAATTTACATTTACAGAATGGACTTGTGATTGTTTAAGCAAGCTGGCGACCAGAGTTAATCAGGTCAGTGTTTTGGGGAAAAAAGCGAGAAAAGAGAAAGAAGAAGAAAAAAAGAGAAAAGAAAGGGAAAAAAAAGAAGAAAAAAAAGGAAAAAAAAACAAAAAAAAGGGGGGAAAAAAAGGGAGGAGGGCACCTCTCAGGCAGGGATGGGCGTGGCGTGATCCGATGCCTCAGGCGGGGGTTCTGCCTTGGCGATTGTGGGGAGGAGAGTGACGGTGCTCCAGTCCCTTCTTGAACCCCGCACTGCAGCTCGCTTTTTTTTTTTTTGGCGTGTCAACTCCCCGTTCCGGGGACGCAGCCGAAGTTGGTTGCACTCTTCAACCCAGGCCAGTTCCAATCTCCAAATCCCAGTCCGCGCCCCGCTGAAGTTGCCTTAGTCACAGCTTCCCAGACAACCCCCTCGGGCTATTCCAGGCTCCCTGCTGAGCTCTGGGGGCGGAGTCAGGATCGCTGCTTCCTTCTCTGGGTCTGGCTGGCGCGCATGCGCGGGGGCTTGCCTGCCGGGTCCGCGTAGCCTGAGCCCGCTGGAGTGAGGAAAACCGGGTGTCTCTATGGCTCGTCACCCGAAACACGAACTCACAGGCAAATTTCCCAGTTTTTAGCTCTTTGCCTTCCCTCTCGAGTTCCAGCCAGCCAGGAGCACGGACACCCGGTGTCTGCGTGGCTCTTTCAGAGGTCCCAGCCGCCCTGGAGCTACAATGGCGGCAGGCGCGCCCGCGCCGCTTTAAAACCCAACCTCCAGGAGCGGCACAAAGAAGCAGTTTGTGTGCTCAGCCTCCCCCAGGACCAGTTGTCGCGAGGGGACCTGGTGTGCAGGTATTTGGCAAGTACGGTCTTTCTATGCACCGAGTGGAGATTTTTCTGTCTTGGACTCTCTCCTTTTCCCCTCTCACTCCCCGTAGAGGGTAGAGGGGGATCGCCTCCCACCCTGGAGTCTCCGATCCCGGCCCGATTTTACCTTCCCCGGTTAGCACTCACGTTAGAAGGCTTTCTCAGTGGATTCTGCGTCCTTTTTCTCCCAGTCTCTCAGGTTTTGTAAGGTTTCCAATGGCTTCAGATCTTTTCTGTGTGATGTATGGGCGCGAGTGCAAGTACGGAGCTCCTTACTTCTCCGCCATCTTGCCCCCCCTCCCTGCTTTGCATTTTAATGCAACAACCTGAGGTCTATTAGAAAGTTAGTGGATGGGGCGCTTGATTAAGTGTCAACTTCGGCTCAGGTCATGATCTCACAGTTCCTGGGTCGAGCCCTGTGTCAGGCTCTCTGCTGACAGCTCAGAGCCTGGAGCTGCTTTGGATTCTGTGTTTCCCTTCTCTCTGCCCCTCCCCTACTCACAGTCTGTCTCTTTCTTTCAAAAATAAATAAACATTAAAATTCTTTTTAAAAAGTTAGTGGAAAGGGAATGGGTAATAGAAGGAAAAGATTTGATGGAGAAGATAAGGAATAGACTATGATGAAGTAGCCAATGGAATCATCTATTCCTCTGAGACAGAACACAAGAAAGTAAGAATGGGCGTGAGATACCCAGGTCTGCAGGACAGAAATAAGGCAGCTTATGTGTATTTGCCTCAGCTCCTTTTGGGTAGACTCTCTGCATGAGCAGTGAGGAATGAAGACTATGAGAGTCACAGGACCTGGATAGAAAGCTAACTGTTTTCAAATATTTCACGGGTCAACTAAAAAGACCTAGAAAAACTGTGATTTACAAATATACAGGCTTGTTGTTGCTTTTGTAGTGCATGTGTTCACTCCTGTGTGTTTGTGAATGTGTGTTAATCTGGTTGTAGAGTCAAAGAAAACATTTACCCTGGCTTCGCTAAGGTTTAGAAGATTTACAGCCAGGCTCTGTGGTTGATACACTTAAACGTTCCAGCCAGAAGGTCCGTAAAGACAACTTTGCACCTCATGCTGAATAGAGAAAGAAAATAAAAGCAGTATGTGGTCAATGGCCCATAGGAATAAAGAAGTTCTAAAGTTTTATTTATAAAGAACAGCAGATATTGTGAAAATAAGTCTGTCCATGTGCTAGAATGATAATAGTTTAGATAAAAGACTGCTATGTTATATTAATACATCAGCCATGGAATTTGCCGGTTACTGTGACATACTAAATATACTCATAAAGTTTGGTTGTCAGAGTGACTGAACTAGAGTGAGGCTTTAAAGAAGGTCAAAGAACTCTGAAGGTGGACTGTGTCAGTTTCCACACATTAATATAGATAGTACTGAGACTAATAGTTGGAGTAGAAGGATGAGGGCTGTGAGTCCAGGGCCACAACTGTCACAGAGAATGAAAGAGTAAACCTGTTACTCAGAAGTTCTTACACAATTTCAGGTGACATAAGCCTTAAAAGAGAAATGTTCATGCCTAGTTGTCAGAAATGATATCTATGTGGCCATGTCACTCTTTAGCATAAAATATATAGTATTTACTTGTCTTGTTAATTGTTTCCCTTAGCAATATGTAAGCTCCATGGGAACACATGATTTTTCCTGTTGTGAAAAAATTTGCCTGACATATAGTTAGTGTTCAATGATTATCTGTTAAATGGAAGCTAGAATAATGAATTAAGGAATGATGAAAAGTTGGTAATAGGAAGATAAGAATGTGGGTTCTGCCTTCTGCTCCTATGATAGAAGCATGAGAATAAAGAGCAGATGTATGGTATATGGTATCTTGTGGGGAAATCCAATTTTTAGCAAAGGCAAGGAGGCAAAAGAAGATTTTGACAAATTATATTAGAAAGTGACTAAATCCAAGATGAAAATATGGAAAGTAATAGGAGAAATCAATTAATGGCTAAATAGTCTGCTAATTTGGCAGAGATGAGTAAAAAAATGATGTTAGTTTTATGGGATAAGTAATGGTAAGTTAATTAATATACCATTATATCAATTAGGGTTACAACGAGAAACAGATGCTACATTGAAAGGTAGTTGTAGAGAAGATAATAAAGGACTTATTTATAGGGATGTGGGCAAAGTAAAGAAATCCAACAAGAAATGGTAAAGCATCCAGGAATTAACATCACAGAAAGTCAATGTTGCTTTCCTGAAGGGTAAGGAAAAATTGTAGTGCTATTAAACCTGGCAAAAGTTCTAACTGTGAGATGGGCATCAAGAAGGAACTATTGTCTTAGGTGGAGAATTTCAGCCACTACAAAGAGAAATGGGGGTGGGGGCATAGACACAATTGTCCCCTACTTTCTCCTGCTTATTCCTACTTCTTCCTGGTATTCCTATTGCTGTCAACCATTAACAAAGTCAAACAAGGAGCAATGGGGAGTGGGGAATGAATCTGGAGACACACAACCCCTTATCATGATGTTGAACACCAATGGAGGAGAAGGAATATGTGTATGCATTTTTATGTATGTGTGTGCATGTAAGTTCGAGAACTGTTTGGTTCATTATGCTACATATGTGAGTGGCCACATTAAGTGGCACATGTGTGTCTTTCATTTGTGGTTTGCATTTTTGTTGGACAGTGCTGATCTAGAGCTACTAAGAAAAAAGGTCTTCACAGAGAATATAAAATTAGATGAGTCTAGGGATTCCCAGGCTCCTCTTGGTAGACATACAGACAGCTTTCTTCTAGTAGCACTAGCTTTTAATTCCATAGTTTTACACAAGCTCTACCTATCTCTATGCCCAGAAAGATATATTGATCAAAGTTATGACTCACAAAGAAATCGCAGTGTATTTTATATTGATGCTTTATTCTTTCTATAGGAAGTTATCCTTAAAGTTTTATTGAGGTTTCTCAGCTTTTACACTAGATCTTGAACTTTTTGACTCTGGAATCATAATTTATTATTAGCTAAACTGGGAGCCTTGCAATATTTTCAATGCTTATTTTAATACTTTATAGTACTTATTCCACAATACTTATCTACCTAACAACTTGAAATTAGGAAAAATATAATAGGATTTAGGTAAGGTTTGATTATAATTTGTCATTATGCTTTATAATTTGACATTATACTTTCCAAGAAAAAGATACCTGCTTCTTATTCTATGCAAAGCATTGCAATATCCAGTGTTAGATGCTACAAGAAAGACTTGTAGTGGCTGCTCTGAGAATTCACAGCTTCAAAGTATTAGCTTGGGGTAGCTAAGGAATGGCTATTTCAGGATCCTTTCATTTTGGTGGCCCAGTGTGCAACAAACCACTTTGTGTATGTGGTTGCTCAATATTTACATAATTCAATTGGACTAGGAAACATGTACTTCAGAGACACAGGATCTTCTCATCGGTTAGGAAGAGCCGACTGCTGGGCTTTTCCATCTGTCAGTCTTGGCAGAAGCCAATGACAGATAGGGGACCTATTAGGAGTGGAACAAAAGGAATTTTTTTTTACATAGTAAATGCTGGGGGACAAACATTGGAGAGATTACATCAGAATGATAATCACAGTGAAGGAAGCTTGGCGAACCTTATTCATATTATTATTAGATCTATTCTTCATATAGTTATTAATTAATAATACATTTCTGGTTTTAAGAGCTAATTCACCATAAATCTCACATTATCTTTTTCAGGATATATTGCAATTGATATTCTGTCTAAGGAGTTAACTTATGTGAGTGGTGCATGTAGTATACACAATCAAAATTCCTGAGTTGTAGACCATTGGTAGTTTAGGAATTTAACATGAAATAATAATAATAATAATAATAAATTGTTTAAAATAAAAATTTTAACCCTTACTTTAAGTTAGGCTATTTTTCTAAGTGGTTTACTTATCTGCACTGATTTAATCATCAAGCTAACAGGTAGTAAATTTTAATATAATTATTTTTGGTAGATGGGAAACCAGGATATCAAAAATTGAAGCAATTGCCAATAGTAGATCTAGGGAACATTGTGAGCTAGACTTTGAGTTCACACCCCTTTGGGGACACTAATAAATAAGGTAAAAGACATCCTAAATACATGATCCTGTTTATCTCTGGAATGCAGAGGCTGTGTGGCTACCACTTGCTGAGCCTACTTGAAACAGGAAATGTGGAAAGATCACATTTGAACAAGCCTTTACTCAGTAGGCTTACCCAGTTCCAGGAAGGAACTCTGCTTTATGAAGTATTCTATGTCTAATGTTTTCTTAAAAGTATCAAACTTCTGGAATCTAATCAATGACTTTTCAAGAGATGTGATCTCTAGAACCTTGAGCCTATCATCGAGTAGGGGTTTCTGTGGTTTTCTAATGCTCCTTCAGAAAGAGGTAGTAACACTCTCTTAGAAAGGGAAGGGACATTCAGGAGCTATGCAGTGATTAGCATGTAAAGCTCTTCTCACCTGCATAAATCCCATTACTCTGAAAATTTAGAGATCATACATGATTTTATGTGTTTATCAACCCGTATTACTCATCTTAACCTGGCTAGGGTGACATTTAATAAGTGCTTACCATATTTTAGATACTGCACACTTTATATTTATCATTTTACTTAATCCTTAAACCAATCCTGGGGGATAAATATTGCTGTCTTCATTTTTCTGATAGGGAAGTAGAGGGTCAGAGAAACTAATGTGTCTCAAGCCACATAACATCTAAGTGACAGAGTAGGAACCTAGGTATCTGAATCCATAGCTTGTGTATTTAAGCCCTATGTTACATAAAAACACAAGCTCACATTTTAGTTTCAAAGATATAAGGCTTTGGCAAAGGAAAGAGGAAATGATACTTTGGGGGTGAGATATAAATATCAAAAATTCATTATTTATCAAACTGAATTACTCATACATAAGTATTACTTGATGAAGTATATAAGTGAGAATTGGGAAATAAATACATTTTTAAAAATATTTATTTAATTATTTTGAGAGAGCAAGAGACAGAACCCAAGCAGGGAAGGGGCAGAGAGAGAGGGAGAGAGAGAATACCAAGAAATAATGTTTTAAAAATTTGATATTTAGGAGGCATCTGTGTGGCTCAGTTAGAGTGTTTGACTCTTGATTTCAGCTGAGGTCATGATCTCACAGTTCATGGGTTCAGGCCCTATGTCAGGCTCCACACTGACAGCACAGAACCTATGAGATTCTCTCTTTCTTCTTCTCTCTGCCCCTCCTGCTCTCTCTTTCTCTCTCTCTCTCTCTCAAAGTGGGTGAATAAACTTTAAAAAATGATATTTAGTAAATAGGAATGAGCAGGTTTCATTATATAAGAAAGAAAATTTAGTATTTAAAAAGTTTAAACAAAATAAAAGTACTTGTGGGGTGCCTAGGTGGCTCAGTTGGTTAAGTGTCCAACTCTTGGTTTTGGCTCAGGTCATGGTCTCACAGTTTTGTGGGTCCCAGCCCCATGTCAGGCTTTGTGCTGAGGCATAAAACATAACATAAAAACATAAATTTTGTATATCAAGTTTTCTTCATGAATATATATTTAGTTGGGCACCTAGGTGGCTCTGTGGGTCAAGCATCTGGCCTTAGCTCAGGTCATGATTTCACAGTTTGTGGGTTCAAGCCCTGCATCAGGCTCTGTGCTGACAGCTCAGAGCCTGGAGCCTGCTTCTGATTCTGATTCTGTGTCTCCTTCTCTGTCTGCCCCTTCCCCACTCTTGCTCTGCCTCTCTCTCTCTCTCTCAAAAATAAATATTAAACATTTTTTTTACAAAAGAATATACCTCTAGTACAAAATGCAATTCTCTCTTCAAGTTTATCAAAGTGCACTCATCCTCAATAGAGTGTTAATTGAAATCTATCTAAAATAATGGATTTGTAGAAGAAACTAGAAATTATTTTTTTACTGTAGTTTGTTTTGGTTTTATAAAACACAATTGGATTACTTATTCTCAAAATCCTCAATAAATATTTATAACGCCCTTCTGGGTGTATGTTTTGAATGTTTTGTTTTATAGGTTCAAATTGTGTAAAATGGTATAAAAATTACATAACTGGTGTGGAAACATAACTCATAGATATTTCATACTATTTTCTTAATCAAATGTAGTATTTGTAATGGAGTCACTGGCAGGTTTTGTTTGTTTGAAGTTTTGTGTTCTTTGCATCAAACATTTAGGTAGTCAAATTTCCCTGGAGAAGAATAAATCTCTAGGGTTCTGTAACAGTATTAGAAATATGGAAAATATTATACAGTAAAACTTTGAATTATGAGTAACCTGTTCTGCGAATGTTCTGCACGATGAGCAAACATTTCTGAACAATTTTAACTTGATAAAGGAGCAATGTCTTGCAATAGGAGTAGTATGTGATACTGAATGTCACATAATCACAACTGAGCCAATGGTTCTTGAAATTCGCTTTGATATGCAAGTGCTTTGTTTTAAAAGGATGTTTCCAGAACAAATTAGGCTCTCAAACCAAGATTTTACTGTATATCACTTTTGCCAAGGGTGCCAGGTACACTTAGATATTATAATTATTCTAAGATGATAATTAAAGTATTTATTATAACTATTATGATTCTTAGTGTCTCCGTTTTCCATTTTAAATCTTTTTCCTTCTTATTACATGTCCTGGTCTATTTCTTTTACTATTTTTAGTTAATATACATTATTTCATCATTTCTTTAAGTCCCAAGAATGTAATTGTTTTCAATATTAACATAAACTTTTCAATAAACATGATGAAACAAAGTTTTCCCCTATTCTCATTAGTTTAACCATTGTGCAATGGCATATAATACTTGCTATTTGATTATGGTTTTGAAAGTTATGAACATAATTGAACAAAGTCAATGTAATCAAATATATAGCTTTTTTCCTTCATTCATTTCTCCCATTTTTTTCTATTTCCTTTTCTCCTACCCTCCTTCCTGTATTCCTCTTTCTGTTAAAACATTTAAAAATCTTTAACACAGATAAATGCTACGGCATTTTAGAAACACTTTGTACTGACTTATGCTCAATTTCAGCAGATTGTTTTTATCTGAGGAATAAATCAGCATTTATATTTAAATAAGTCACCATCAGAATATAAAAACATCAGTTTAAGTATGTGAAACATTAGAAAAGCCAAATATTTTTCAAACATTTGTGCTTCTGAGTACAGCCATGGGATTGTCTCAAATCTTCCATTTCCCTTCCCCAGAAACTGCCTGAAGGGGCTTTGGGAAAGCAAACTGTTTTTTACCTCTGACTTTTTTCACCTGTCCTGAAGCTAGAGTTCAAATGGAAAGGAGGGTATTGATCCTTCTTTCATCTGAAAGCTATATTTAGTCTGCCCTGGGCTGTGCATCTGAACCATGTAATGACAATTCCCACCAGGTCTTAATTGAACTTTGGGACTCAGTTGAGTAGATGACACACTCGAAGTTTCTGGGACCTTGTTTTTACCCAGAGAGTAAAAGACTGGCATCAGCAACCTATGAGACACATTTTTGAATAGCAGGGTCCTGTATCAATGCTATATCATGTTTATAAAAAAACAAAATGGTAACAAAGTGATATCATTATTAGAGCCTTGAAACAACTGAAAATTTCTCTGTATTATGAGAAAAAGTGTTTGCAATGGTTAGTTTCAGGTGTCAGCTTGGCTGGGCTATGATACTTGTTACTCAAGCAAACACTAATCTAGGTGTTGCTGCAGAAATATTTTGTAGATGTGGTTAACATCTACACTCGGTTGATTTTAAGTTAAATAAATCACTGTGATAATGTAGGCAGGCCTCGTTCCTTGAGGAAAGAGAAATCCTGCTCCATGTTTGCAACATCAGCTCCTGCCTGAAAGTTTCAAGTCCCTGACCTGTCCTACAAATTTTGAACTTGTCAGTCACCACAATCCCGTGAGCCAATTCCTTGAAATAAATCTCTTCACTTCATAGATGTAGATACAGACACAGATACAGATACAGATGTAGGTTTTTTGCTGGGGAACCCAACTGATGCAGTATTATTTACACAGTGGTCAGTATAAAAATCCTCTGCTGACAAACTTAGCTTTTTAACATTTCCTAAATGCAAGGTATTATCTAAATTGTTTTATAAATAGAATGTAAACTTATTAAAAATTGCTGTCATAAAACAGGACTGACACATGTCATAATCTTTTTCTTTCATAATACTGGGGTTGCATGATATGATTTTGACTGCAGTAGATAATGATTCACATTCTTTTCATTTTTGTTTTTTTTTTTTTTAATTTTTTTTAACGTTTTATTTATTTCTAGGAGAGAGAGAGAGAGACAGCATGAGCAGGGGAGGGTCAGAGAGAGAGGGAGTCACAGACTGAAACAGGCTCCAGGCTCTGAGCTGGCAGTCAGCACAGAGCCCAACGCGAGGTTCGAACCCACGAACCGCGAGATCATGACCCAAGCGAAAGTCGGACGTTTAACCGACTAAGCCACCCAGGCGCCCCAACATTCTTTTCATTTTTGTATGTTTGTTTGCTTTTATTTTACATCCAAGTTAGTTAGCATACAGTGCAATAATGTTTTTCAGGAGGTGATTCCAGTGATCATCCCCTATGTATAACACCCAGTGTTCATCCCAACAAATGTCCTCACTAATGCCCCTTACCCATTTAGCCCATTCCTCCTCCCACACCTCTCCAGCAACCCTGTGTGTTCTCTGTATTTAAGAGTCTCTTATGTTTTGTCCCCCCCCCCCCGTTTTTATATTCTTTTTGCTTCCCTTCTCTTGTATTCATGTGTTTTGTATCTCAAATTCCTTCTATGAGTGAAGTCATAGGATATGTCTTTCTCTGAGTGACTTCACTCAGATAGCATAATACTATCTAGTTCCATCCATGTTGTTGTAAATGGCAAGATTTCATTCTTTTTGATTGCCATGTAATACTCCATTGTGTGTGTGTGTGTGTGTGTGTGTGTGTGTGTGTGTGTGTGTGTGTGTGTATCGCAACTTTTTTATCCATTTATCTGTCAGTGGACATTTGGGCTCTTTCCATAATTTGGCTATTGTCAATAATTCTGCTCTAAACTTTGGGGTGCATGTGCTTCTTTGAAATATCACACCTGTATCCTTTGGATAAATACCTAGTAGTATATGACCCAGCAATTTCTGAGTCATAGGGTAGGTCAAGTTTTAACTTTTTTAGGAATTTCCGTACTATTTTTCAGAGTGGCTGCACCAGTTTCCATTATCAACAGCAGTGTAAAAGAGATCCTTTTTCTCCACACCCTCACCAGCATCTGTTGTTGCCTGAGTTGTTAATGTTAATCATTCTGACTAGGTGAGGTGGGTCTCATTGTGGTTTTAACTTATATTTCCCTGATGATGAGTGATGTTGGGCATTTTTTCACGTGTCGGTTAGCCATTTTGATGTCTTCTTTGGAAAAGTGTCTATTCGTGTCTTTTGCCCATTTTTTTAACTGGATTATTTGTTTTTTGGGTGTTGAGTTTGATAGGTTCTTTGTAGATTTTGGATACTAGCCCTTTATCTGATATGTCATTTGAAAATATCTTTTCCCATTCTGTTGGTTGCCTTTAATTTTGCTGATTGTTTTCTTCATTGTGCAGAAGCTTTTTATCTTGATGAGGTCCCAATAGTTCATTTTTGCTTTTATTTCCCTTGCCTCCAGAGATGTGTTGAGTAAGAACTTGCTGTGACCGAGGTCAAAGAGTTTTTTGCTTGCTTTCTCCTCTAGGATTTTGATGGCTTCATGTCTTACATTTAGGGTTTTCATACATTTTGAGTTTGTTTTTGTCTATGGTGTAAGAAAGTGGTCCAGGTGGGGCGCCTGGGTGGCTCAGTCAGTTAAGCATCCGACTTCGGCTGAGGTCATGATATCACAGTTTGTGGGTTCGAGCCCCGAGTCGGGCTTTGTGCTGACAGCTAGCTCAGAGCCTGGAGCCTGCTTCAAATTCCTTATCTCACTCTCTCTCTCTGACCCTCTCCTGCTCATGCTGTGTGTGTGTATCTCTGTCTCTCATAAATACAAAAAAAATATTTTAAAAAACCGAAAATGGTTCAGATTCATTTTTTTGCATGTCACTATCCAGTTTTCCCAACACTATTTCCTGAAGAAATGGTCTTTACTCCATTGGATATTCTTTCCTGCTTTGTCAAAGATTAGTTGACATACATTTGTGAGTCCACTTCTGGGTTCTCTATTATGATGTTCCATTGATCTAAGTGTCTGGTTTTGTACCAGATTAATATTCTTTTTTAAAAATATATATTGTTTATTTTTGGGAGAGAAAGAGAGACAGAGAAAAAGTGCGAGTTGGAGAGGGGCAGAGACAGAGGGAGACACAGAATCTGAAGCAGATCCCAGGTTCTGAGTTGTCAGCATAGAACCCAGCACGGGGCTTGAACCCATGAACCATGAGATCATGACCTGAGCCAAAGTCGAACACTTAACTGACTGAGGCACCCAGGCACCCCAGTAATGATTCATATTCTAAAAATACAACTCTAATATATTTTAACCTGCCTTAACATATTTTGGTCTTTTATACTTCTTAGCCCACACCTCTTTAATTTTTCTGTGCTTTAAATTTTGCCTTACTTCTTTGGCATTTTCACTATTTGTATTTGTTCTATCATTATTAAAATCATTCCTTTAGCTTGAAAGGGAAAAAAGCATTAGTTGTATCTCATCTTTCAAGTTTAATAATTTTATAATGCTATCTGGAAGGCTCAGACTAAGAAGGATTCATAGTCCGTATTCCTGATTAGTAGCAACAATTGATGTCTTTGATATTTGTCATGGGTGTGGAAGAAAAAGGTCAGGAGAGAATGTGGTATTTTTGGGAAACCATTATCTACACGTTGATGCTGGAAAAATCCATATCACCAGCTCTGACCTCTCTTCTGAGCTCTAACCCTAGATTCAATTACTTCTAGATTTTTCTTTGAAGTGACATCACCATTCATCTAATCCTCTAAGTCAGAAAAGATATTAACTCCTCTTTTCTCTATGCCCTTCATTCTAGCTGACACCAAGCCTTGACAATTTTGCTTTCTAAACATTTATTTTATCTGTCCACCTCCATACTCCTATCATAGCACTTAAAGGTTACTTTTTGACTCTTTCAGTTCACAAAGAATTTCTGAAGAACAGACATTCACATTTGTCTTTGCATACTTAGTGGCTAAAACAGCGTATGACACTGAGCAAGTTAGCAATGTTTGTTACTCAAAGAAACATCCTTTATAAAGGCTTTTACATCCCTGCCTTGAATAGGTCTAATTTAATTCCCCCCTCTCTTTGTGCTCTTACTTCCTTCTAAATATTTCCTAGAACGTACTGGAGAACTTGTTTGCACTTACTTGTTAGCATGACTATCTCACACTAGTACTTGTTAAATTGTTTATAGAAACCACATCACAAATTCTTTCTGTACCACTTGTACTCAGCACAATTCCTGATTTTTATTCTCTCAATAAAGGCCTAGTTATAGGAAGAAACAAGGAGAATTGGGAAAGGTTCTCACCGTCTAGTTTCCAGATGCTCTTCTAAGTGCAGAGATCGAATATTGTGTTTTAAACATTTATTTTTATTAGTTTTATTCAAAATACACATATGGGTCTTCTGGATCAGAAAGATTAGTTATTATTGTTTAAATGATAGTAACTGCACTGGCCCTCTCCATCCTAGTTTTAGCCCTGAGATGACACAATGTAAACCAGATGATGAACATCCAGTGGCATGTGTGGCCCAATATTCCAAGGTGAAGGAAGAAGTAAAATGGATTTTTTCTGCTTATATTAAGGAGAACGAGGTGGCCACCTGTTTTCTCTGCCAAAAGGAGGCACAAAAACCTCTGCTCCTTGGAGATGGGATGAAAAGACCCTGTATCTCCTTAAAGGCCAGATATACCCTTGTGTTTCTGGATTTTGCTACATAGAGATGTTTCCAGGGTCCTGGGAATGATTTTCCTTTAAAATATAAACCTATCACTCAAAAGTTAGGTAACTCTTTCTGGAGTTCTCTCACTATCTATGCATGTGAATTTTCTTTTTCTTCCAAGATTTTATTTAAATTTGAGTTAGTTAACATACAGTATAGTATTGGCTTTCGGAGTAGGAGTTAGTGATTCATCACTTACATATACCTAGTGCTCATCCCAGAGAATGCCTTCTTTAACATCCATCACCCATCTAACCCACCCCCACCTACTTCCCCTCCAGCAACCCTAAGTTTGTTCTCTGTTTCTAAAAGTTCTTATGATTTTCCACTTCTTTGCTTTTATCTTATCTTTCCTTTCCTTCCCTACATTCATCTGTTTTGTTTCTTAAACAAATTTTTAAATTCTTAAATTCCACATATGGGTGAAATCGTATGATATTTTTCTTTCTCTGACTGGCTTATTTTGTTTAACATAATACACTCTTTATGTAGGTGAATATTTACCTCCTGTTACTTGCTTTTAGCCCATGATCCTGGATTTTAGCAAAATTTATTCAGATAGCTCTGCAGAAATACAAAAATATGTCCTCTACAGGGGCGCCTAGGTGGCTTAGTCAGTTAAGCGTCCGACTTTTGCTTAGGTCATGATCTCGCGGTTCGTGGGTTCGAGCCCCGCGTCGGGCTCTGTGCTGACTGCCAGCTCAGAGCCTGGAGCCTGTTTCAGTCTGTGACTCCCTCTCTCTCTGACCCTCCCCTGCTCACGCTCTCTCTCTCTCTCCTAGAAATAAATAAAAACATTAAAAAAAAATATTTCCTCTACATTGCCAGTCACTGTAGTGAAGGTTGCTTTGAGGAATCATAGCTGAACATATTTCTTGTATGAACTAGCAGAACCACAATATAGGAGCTTTAGGGTCTACTTAGACTATTGGACCAAAATAGCTATCTCTACAGAGTGGAGAGTTAACTTTATAAATATAAGCTTAAATAATGATACTATGGCAATGGGATGCAACCACAGGATAGGAATTAAGTAAAAATAATCCTAGTATTAGAATATTAAATGTTTGTACCCCAATACACATTCCTAAAACATTAGGTCTAATATATGAAAAATCTTACCTAAAAATAGCAGTAAATCAAATAGTGTTCTACATTAAAATGATAATACATGATTACTTAGTATCTTTCATTCTAGGAATGAATACAAGACAGTTTAAAAGTATTAAATCTGCATAATTAGGCACAACAATAATGCAGAATTGAAAACAATTTCCATTACCACTATATTTAATAAACCAATTATAAAGTCTCAGTAATGAACACCTAAATCTGACATTGATACCAAAGTAGCAAAGCAGATCCATGGTGTCAGTGAGAAAAGTCAGAAATAGATACATGTGTGGATGTGTGTATATGTTTGTCTGCATTTAGTAAAAGCATGTAATTAGTTTCTCCATCCTATGGAAAAGCTGAGCCAGCTAATAAATGGTGAGGGGCAGTGACTTCTTTCAGGGGAAAATATCACAATTGATCTCAAGTTACAAAATTCCAGATGGATTAAAGAGGAAATATAAAAGAGTTTAAATTATAAAAAACATGAAGTCATTATGGTGAATATTTACCTTAGTTGAAGAAAGCTTTTCTGATCTGGCTTTAAAGACTAAAGATGGAAAACAAAACAACAAAATATTATTACTATAGGCCAAGGACAGATTGAGAAGAATATTTAGGATGTATGTAACAGAAAAATAATAAATTTCCATAATATTTAAATTGTGCTGAAACAACATATAAAAATTTAAAAACGTTATAGAAAAAAAATTGAGAAAGAACATGAACAGTCTTTTACAAGTAATGTGATTCAAGTGATCCATAAAGCCTATGAAAATAAAAGTTAGATAAGATTTTCTTCTAATGTAATGATGATAATATTATTACCATAATATTACCATAATACATATGGTATTACCATACCAAGTATATGGTTATAGCATATAATCATCATTGTTATTACATTACAGGGTAATCATTATTATTATTGTTAAAATCCCCACCTTTACAATTGTTTGGAAAGTGGACACTTTCCTGTACTGTTATTGAGAAAGCAAACAGGAATGATTGTTCTATGGAGTAATTTCTAAACACTTAGCAAAAGTTTAGAAGATGCACATTCTTTAATTCTAATTTAGAAAAATGTCCACTGTACATAACCAGAAATTTCAACAAAGTTATAAGGAAAATATTGGCCATAGACCTATATTAAAATTTTAAATATACAGTAAAATACTATGAACCATAACTCTCCTATGTTTGAGGAAAGTAAACTGCATGAGAAAGGAAGTGACAATAAAAGCAGATTACAAGTTTTGGACATCATCTTAAATTGAAAATTAAAATATATACCCGAAAGATTTAGAACAAAATGTTATCTACAGATAGCAGGTTATTTCAGTTTTCATCTCTCCTCTTCCTCCTTCCTTTCTCCAATACCCAGCCTTCAGGGTGTTCTTCCTTCCTTCCTTCAAATCAAATCTTAAGAAATTGTTTGGAATGATGATGTGGAGCTTTTAAAAGGGAATGAACACTGTTTATTTCAAACCAGCTTTTTTCTGTAGCAACAATCACATGCTTATGAGCTTTCTAATCTGAGTTAAAATGACCTAGCAAAAATAGTAGGTATTGTATTTTTATTCCTCAAGTGTTTAGATTTTTTACATTTATTTATTCACAGTGGGAAAAAAATAAAATTATTTGCGAGCTGAGCCTGCATGTATATGAAATACTGTAGCAGATAAAGTAAGAAGAAGCCATCTAGAAAAATTAAATGGAGTTAAAAAAATCTTTCAGATTAGGGGCACCTCAGTGGCTCAGTTTGTTAAGTGTCTGACTTCAACTCAGGTCACGATCTCATGCCTCACAAGTTTGAGCTCCACATTGGGTTCTGTGCTGACAGCTCAGAGCCTGGAGCCTGCTTAGGATTCTGTGTCTCCTTCTCTTTCTCTCTGCTCCCATCTCCACTTGTGCTCCCTCTCTCATGTGCTCTCTCTATCTCTCTCAAATAAATAAAAGCATTTTAAAAATCTTTCAGGTCAGATTCTTGAAAAAATACATATATATATAGATGCTACAAGCTGTATCTACATAGATACATACATACACATATATACTTACGTAACTATGTGCACACATAGAAACACACACATATAAATGTATGTACACACACAGATAATAAAACCTCCATGGCTTACTTAAATAATTGTCTAAGAGAATCCCTTGGGAAGATCCACAGGATTTAAGTAGACATAGGTGAATAGCATTTGTGTCTCTCTGATGTAGAAGTTTTATTACAGTTAAATTTTCGAGCAGAAATGCCTAGGGCTTCCGGTTGCTTTATCAATTCTCAGGTTTTAACTTGGTTAACCACCATACCATGAAAATTTAGAGAAATAAATTATAGTCTTTGGGGGAAAGTACAGAGTTTATAGAAATAAATAAAATAAGCCTTCAACTTAACATTAAAAAATAGATGTGAGAGAATATTATATGCTTTTACAATTTCACCCGCTGTCTGTTTCCATTATTCATTTTTTTTTGCTTTCTTCTCAGTTTTCCTTGCAAATCTGAGCTGCAAAAGAGTATCTGTAAATCATCCTACTTACTTTTCAAAGTGAGATATGTTAATTTATGAGTTATCACTGAAATATTTTTGAGTAATAGAACTTCATCTTTTATAAAATAACATCTTCTATCAAATATAAAATAACTTTACCTTCATCATTCACTGGCCATATTCATATTCTGTGTGTATATATATCAATCACATATTGTTTACTTTCAAGTATCATTTCATATTTGGAACATTGTTATGTCAGCAACCATGAACTCTAGGTTTATAAGACCAACACACACACACAGATACATGCACCTGCTCAAACACGTAAACCAGACAGTAGAGCTGACACACTGAACAAGCAAGCAAGTGCTCAAAGCCGTCTTCCTGTTTGAGAAGCACTTTCAAAGTCATGTGCATAATGCCTTTAAAAAACTGTTGCTGAATCTACAGCCTTTTGTTCAAATGTAAGCTTGAAAGAAATTCATTCTGTTGTTATATATAAGTGAGACATTATACAAAGTCATGGAAGGATATTTCCTATCATAGAGTCTAGAATATAAGCAATAAGAGAATTTATTCAACTTTCTTACAGTCACCTTTGATTCTTCTTCTTCTTTTTTTTTTTTAAATATTTTTATTTATTTCTAAGAGAGAGAGAGAGAGAGAGACAGCGTGAGCAGGGGAGGGTCAGAGAGAGAGGGAGTCACAGACAAACAGGTTCCAGGCTCCGAGCCGGCAGTCAGCACAGAGCCCGACGCGGGGCTCGAACCCACGAACCGCGAGATCATGACCTAAGCGAAAGTCGGACGCTTAACCGACTAAGCCACCCAGGCGCCCCGTCACCTTTGATTCTTCTAAACTCTTAATGCCAATATCCAATTTGGTAACAAAAACTTGTTTTAAATACATAAAGACAAGGACTTAGTTTTGTTCACTGCTCTATCCTCAGAACATAGCACATAAAAATTTCAATGGTTAGGACACTGCTTAGCCTTTTTCACTGATGTATCCTTATCAACAAAAAAAGCTGAACTGGGGATCAGGGTAGATGCCGAAATAAAGACCTCAGTATGCAAAATGTATTTGTATCAGTGTTTGCATTCAGTGCCATAGTATTTACGTTAGTTTGGGCAAGTCTATATCATGCTAAATCTAATAGTTTGTGGAGAGAAGAGAATTTGAAGAAGTATTTTCTGACGATAATCTGGCAACCACACGGCACATTTTACTCCCCTGCACCACACCCCCATATGCAGTCAACCAAGAAAACCTGTGTTCACTGTTACATAAAAAAGGAAATACTATGATTTTGCAGATATAGGATATAAGACATAAAAGACTTTTAAAAAAGTAACACATCCAATAAGAGGTGAAGCTAGGAAAAAAGGGTCTTCTGCAATTCCAGGCAGATATTCATTTCTCAGAAATACAGGCAAAAACAAAATTACACCAGCTGATCTGAGGAGACAGAATGAGTAATAGTATGTCAGTTAGAACTTAAAATATCAATGGAATAGCAACTAATAATTTGGCAGAAAAGAAGAAGGAGAATATCTCAAAAATAAAACCCATTGACGCCTTTGAATAAAATATTGGAAATGTTGTCTGAGTGACCTTGAGCCCAATTTTCTCTTCAGCCAAGGGAGGATTTACATGAAGGCTCTCTTTCTAGTTTGGACCTACATATGAGTAGCATCAACAATGCACAATGGTGGGATGCCTGGGTGGCTCAAGTCAGTTAGGTGCCCAACTTCAGCTCAGGTCATGATCTTGTGGTCCGTGGGTTCGAGCCCCGCATTGGGCTCTGTGCTGACAGCTGAGCCTGGAGCCAGTTTCAGATTCTGTGTCTCCCTCTCTCTCTGACCCTCCCCAGCTTGTGCTCTGTCTCTCTCTGTCTCAAAAATAAATAAACGTTAAAAAATTTAAAAACAAAACAAACAAAAAACCAATGCACAACGGTATCCTAAGGGTTAGGCAGATAGCATTCTTCTGAATTACCAACTTTACTCAAAGTACTGAGAGGAAAGATACAGTAACATCATTCATTCATTCATTTATGTTTTCATGCATCCAAAATATATTTATCAGTCATTTTATATGTGCCATGTATAGTGGTATGTTCTGAGAATAGAGCAGTGAACAATATTAAGTCCTTGCCTTCATGAACTTTGTTCTTGTGTGTTTCTGTGTGTGTGTGTGTGCGTTTGTGCATGCAAACATGATCTCTGCTTATCGAGGATGTGAGAAGAGGTAAAAGCATATGTAATTTGAATCAGAGAGGGGAAAATGACATATAGTGAGTCACCAATTCTTGGTACTGGGAAAGTGTAATAACTTTGAGCAAGTGTATGATGTATCCATTGATGTGCTATAAAAAGAGTTCTGTGACAATGTATCTTTGAGAAGCCTAAGAAGAGAGAGTGACAAAAGCTAGGTTAGTTAGTGGATGATAGAAGTGTAAAGGAGATGGTTTGAGATTGAAGCACCAAGCTTGTCTGAGTGGCAGAGCTGTGCTAGAGGTAGAAAAAACATCTGATGTCGTTATTTTGTCAGAATCTAGACATGGAAAGCAGTGTAGATAGGGAAATTAAATCGAACAGTTTACTATCAACTACTTTATTTTTGTCTCATTGATGGAGAAGACAAATATGTTTATTTTATTTCCTGAGAGATTTACTTTCATGGAAAAAAAATGTAGAAAAAATTGTCAAGAAAGAGTCAATTAGGTAACACATTCCAGAGAAAAACAAATCAGATGTGCGCTAAGTCAAGGCTGCTAGACATGACAATTACACTCTTATCAATGACTTCTGAAGGAGACATTTTAGTAGAATCATGGAATATGCTTTGCAAAGCAGAGTCTGTTTTTTTCTATCTTCCACCCTGTGACTATCTCCTCACTCTGTTAACCTCCATTGGACTTTGGTACATAATGGGAATTCAGAAATTATTGTTTAATGAGTGAATAAAAAATGACTGAATAGGAAGGGTTAAAAAAGTAGATACCTCTTAAAGGTGATCTCAGTTAAGGAAAAGTTGTCTTGGAGACAAAAACAAACAAACAAACATAAAAGCAAAAGCCTGACTATAAACTCAGCCAGAGAAGAAAGAGTAATTGGAAGGGAACCAGAGAGAGATAGAATAAGAGACAAAGGAGTAAAGAATTGAATAGAAGGCATAAAATGTAAGTGAAGATAATCTTGAAAAGAAGAGTCTCTCTTTTTTTAAAGACTTCATTTTTTTCAGAGTGGTTTTAAGTTCACAGCAAAACTGAGAGAAAGGTACAGAGGTTTCCCATATATCCTCTGCCTTCACACAGGCACAGCCTCCCCTTTCTAACCCTCCCCAACCACAGTGGTACATTTGTTACAATTGATGAACCGACACGGATGTTCATAATCACTCTTAGTCCATAGTTTACCTTAGGGTTCACTGTTGGTGTTGTACATTCTATGGGTTTGGACAAAAGTGTAATGACACATATCCATCATTACAATAGCATGCAGAGTATTTTCACTGCCCTAAAAATCATCTGTGCTCTGCTCTTATTTTCATTTTCAGTGTTATACTGAATACAAAGGAGTAAGAGAGACAAAATTTCTGAGAGGGTTTTGAAAAATTTTTAACATTAATAAGATTTTTAGTCAAAAAGCAGACTTAGTTTCAAAGTAATCAGTCCAATCAAACCTCAGAGCCATGAACCTAGGGAGATCAGTAAATTTCTCTTAAGGGGAATGTTTAATGACAAGACAAATAGCTATCTGATAGATTCCGTTTGTTTTGATTGCTTCTGTACTGTTGGAAAAGGTGTCTTTGAGATAGCTTCCAGCCTACATTTTTGATTCAATGATTCATTTAAACCATCAGTACTAACTATAGAATAATAATTCAAACAAATCATAAAATTTTGGTACCCAGGTTGCCATCAATTTATGTGGGATCTTGTGTCTCAAACAAAATGCTTTTATTACAATTACAAATATGCATGTTATAAAACTAGACACTGCTTATGCTTTATTTGAAGACAAATATGACACTCTCAAGTTCTTTTTCAATAATACCACATGTGATTTTTAATCATTTGTTTACCTGCCCGGGCTCTCTAATTAGTGTATGTCATTTATGAATTAATATTTCTAGTATATGGTAAAGTGTTAGAAATGGCATTGTTGTATAGTGCATTATTTAACATAGTGCTCGATAGTTCCTTCCCTGACATAAATGTATAGGTAATCAAAAAAGATATCTATATAGGGGCCACACTAATTTCTAATTTATTAAAAAGTAGGTATGTGCCATAGATTTATTTTTGCCAGTGATTTGCAAGGTGGAAACAGTAATTACTTCTCTAATGTTGTAGTATCTTTTAAAAAATTGTTGATGGAAGAAGTCATCATATGCTTAATTACTTTAGGTCAATTGACCCAGCATAATTACTTATAATACAAAGTAGTACACAGTGTACTGTATTGTGTAACATCTTAGATCAAAAACAAACTCATGGTAACTAACTTCAGTATAGATTTGAAGGAAACAAAATTATGAATATTGTCAGCATATTTTACATAAATGTTCAAAAACTATGATTTTACATATTGCCAAGTATTCTAAAATGCCAAACAGACAGCAAGAATGATTTTTCCCCTCATTTATGTTAAATAGTTGTGTCTGAAACTTGTATTATGCAGAGAGGTTATGCAGTATCATATGGAGACAGAGGGAGAGATATAACAAAATCTCATGTCCTAAGTCCTTGTTCCTCTGAAGTTTTCTTTGACTTTTCATTGAATAACCTAGTTAGCTTTATGTCAGATAATTGATCCCAACCTATGTTGTGATCCTTGCTAACCAGACTGTAACTCTGGGACACTCAGAGTGTCCCTTACTTCTGTAAATCTCAAGACTTCATTTTGACTCACTTCTAATTTGCCATTCTGATGTTTAAAGTTCTTCCCTATGTAGGTTAGTCCCCTGGTGCACCTAATATGTTGCAATACTTTGAGCTAGCATAAATTGCACTCCAGGTGAATACCAGTCCTAATCAGTTTTGTTCACCTAATACCTTTTTACTCAGCAACCAAACCTACTGCAATTCCTAACAGTATATATAAATGAAAACAATAATACATAAGTAATGTTACAAAAAAAAAGTACAGAAAAGCATAAATTAAAAATTCAAAAACAGTCTAAAATTCCAATGAACTCCCCTGTAGCAACCACTTTTACTTATTTGGGGTTTGAATTTCTTCTGAAACTGAAATCTGTAACTCTAAGGAACATGATTATTTTCTCTTTAGTCAATGTTAGGCAATATCCATGGACTTTGCTTTGAAAAATGAATATGACTTCACTTCCATCTATACCTTTTATTAGAGATGTTCTGAGGGTGGAGAAACTTCAATACAGAATGCCTGGATGATGGAAAACTAACAAAAATCTTTTTGTTAGTGAATTTTAAGTAAAGCTTGACTTCTGTGTATTAAGGAAAATACCCAAAAGCCAAGAATAAAGAGAGCTCCTGCTGAGAATATGGAAAGTGGCAAGAGAATGTAGACTTTTTCTAACAAGAACAAACTGGAAAATCTACAAAATAATAAAATATTGTAAGGCCTCACAGAACTGAGATGATCAAATTATAAGAAGTGACAAAACCTTCTTAGAAGAGGCAGGGCCCATGAGTATCACATTTGCCAAAGTAGTAGGGAGATGTTTTAAAGTTCATTAATTTGTGTCTCTCCATTTTCTTTCTTTTAACAAGTAAGAACAACAGCCCAGCTGACTCTTGATAGTTTTTCACAAATGACACATTTTATTTTTTTCTGGAAAATCCATCTTTTTATTTTTGTTATGACATTTACATACTTCAAACTCTTTAATGTTATGTATATTATTACCTAACAGATTAGTAAATTCAATATAAATACTAGTCATCATTTATTAGACAATTATCCATTGGCCATCTACAATATTCAAAGCACTGTGATACATACTGTGGATGAAGGAATTAATAAAAAAGATTATATCCTGCCTTTTTAGTAGGGAGACAGGCGTCAAACAAGAATACAAATAAATGCATGTAACTGTAATTTGTAAGTAAAGATATGAAGAGTGAACTATAGAAAAAATATTTTCTCTAATCTTACCCATAATATAACCCAGTAGTTTTTCATCATACAGTTAACTTTTTGAACAAATCTGGCCATTTTCAATAGCTCACGATTTTGCTTTTGTTATGCTTGATAATCATAGAAGAATTTTTTAGAATCTCTTTTTTAGTAGTAATAATAGGTACTTAAGTGTTTCAAAAATGTGGCAAACATTTGATTTTTAAGGAAAAATATTACATGTTTTTTTCTGTGAAACAGTACATTAAAATCTTGTCCAATAAACAGAGATATTATACCAATTTCTGCCTATTAGAAACTTAAATATAAGTATACAGGTTAAAAGTTTTTTAAAATGAGAAAAATTATAACCATATACAAAAAGATATATAAAATATCCAGCTAAGCATGAGGTAATTGGAGTGATTATTTTAATATCAGAAAAGTAGATTCCAGAATAAGGAATATTACAAGGATAAAGAAAACACTTCATAACATGAAGGGGACAATCTATAAAGAACATAAAATGTCTACAAACCTAGAAAAAAGTCTTCTCTACACCAAAGGATAGAAAAAACTCTCCTCTCAACACTGAATGTTTTACTTCTGACACAAAGTGTGTGAGATTGTTCCACAGGAACCAATTCTCCAGCCCTCCAGAAACCATCCAGGTTGTCCTGAAATTCAACTCAATTCTGGAAAAAGCTACTGGAGTTAGAATCCAATTCTACAAGTTAAAGTGTTCAGTTCCACAAGACAGCCACCACTTCAGACACCAATCTGAAGTGTCAGGTTGTCTCCTGTATTTGAGACTAACCAGCTGTAAATCAGGGTTCACACAGCCTCCTCCTTGCTTTAATAATTTGCAAGAATAGTTCATGAAACTCAAGGAAACTGATGTTTATCAGTTTAGTATATAATAAAGGGTATGATAAAGGATACAGACGATCACTCAGATGGAAATACAGGTATGGCTAGGTCCAAAAGTGCTGGGTTTGACCAGAGAACCCTGGGGTGGCAGATGGTACATTACTCCAGACTCCTGAATCAGAAAATGGAGAAGGTGAGGGGGCCAAGCACTGCAGTGGTGATGGCCCAAGCAAAGCTCTTCTCCAGTTTTTATTGAGAATCCTATCAGTACATTTTAAGGGATACAGGAGAAAGGAACGTGTAGTTTCAAAAGCAGGAGCAAAGCATACTCATAGATTATCAGGGAACAGTACAATCAGGGTAATGACGTGCAGACATACATCACAGGGGCAGTGTACACGTCATAGGAAGGGGTTTGTTTTACTACAGTAGGTCAAACATTTACAGGGGCGCCTGGGTGGCTCAGTTGGTTAAACATCCAACTTTGACTCAGGTCACCATCTCACTCACGGCTTGTAAATTCGAGCCCTGCATCGGGCTCCTTGCTGATGGCTCAGAGCCTGGAGCCTGCTTCCGGTTCTGTTTCTCCTCTCTCTCTACCCCTCCCCTGCTCGAGCTCTGACTCCCTCTCTAAAAAATAAACAAACATTAAAAGAATTTAAAAACAAACAAACAAACAAAAAAAAACGTTTACAGAGTGGGAAAACATGTTGATCCGCAGGCAAGGTCAGGCTGTCTCTACCCTTGACATTTCAAAGGAGACACAGTTTTCCTGGTCTGCTTTGCTGCTTCTTAACCAGTCATTTCCCCGGCTGCAAACACTGCTTATTTAAATCTTAGCTGGCTCTAATGGGCTTCCACACACGAGTCCCCTAGCTAGTACCTTCTGTTTCTGTGGAGTTGGGCTGTGTCACCCTCTTAGTACATGAATGTGTCCACCAACCCAGCAGTCCTCCAAACCCCCAACTGTAGGGATTTTTTTATGGAGCCTTTCTCACATAGGCATAGTTATTAACTTAATCTTCAGCCTTTCTTCCCTCCCTGAATGATTGGAGGGTGGGGTTGAAAGATCCAAGCATCTACTTTCTGGTGACCAATTCCCAATGTTGAACCTATCCAGTGGTTCACCAAGAGTTGCCTCATTAGAACAAAAGATGCTCCTATCACCCAGAAAATTCCAAGGGATTAGAAGTTCTACGGTAGAAACTGGAGTCAAAGACCAAATATCAGAACAAAGAATACTCCTAACATCCCTAATGTTTAGAAAATTACAAAGGTTTTAGGAGCTCTATGCTGAGGATGGGTCAAAAACCAGATAAAATGCCCCTAGCACCTTCATTGCTTAGGAAACTGCAAGGGTTTAGTAGCTCAGTCTAGTAGCCAGTGCTGAAAACCAAAATATGTATTTCTTAGTATATCACAATTCCACAAAACTTATTAACAGAGCATTAAAATACTTGATGCAAAAACAGACAGAACTTAAGTAAATAGACAAATTGCAATTATAGTTAGAAATTTCAACTAGCCTCTCTCAACAACTGCTAGAATAAACAGACAAAAAGTCAGTGGGGAAAGGAGCCATTAATATTATTAACTAAATCAAAGATCAAAAGCACTGCTTTTAAGAAACTAAAAAGGAAAATATGTTAAAGTTAAATGTGTAGAAAAGTGAAATATTAAATACAAAAGAAGAAATAATAAAATTGAAAATGTACAAGAATAGAGATCATGAAAACCAAAAGACTTTTTTTCTTGCAAAGATAAATATGATTGAGGGAACCTCTGGCTAGATCAGTCAAGATAAAACACTTTACAAACATTAAGAATAAAAAGGGGATATTAGTACCAATCTTAAAGATACTAAAACAATAATAAAGAAATTTTATAAGCAATATTTTATAACTCAGATAAAATGGACAAAGTCTTTGAAAGCCACAATAATAGGCAGAATTGACCCCCCCCAAATACATCTATATACTAATCTCTGGAATCTGTGAATCTGTTATGTTATATGACTAAAGGGGCTCTGTAGATGTAAATAATATTATGAACCATAAAATAAGAAGAATATCCTGATTATCTTGATGAAATCTAATCATATGAGTCCTTAGAAACAGAGTAGTCACAAGCTGGGTTTAAAGAGATACGGTAGAAGAAGGGTTCCAAGAGATTTGAAGGATGTGGAACTCTATTGCTGGGGAGGGGTCACATGGAAAGCGTGAGAAGGAATGTGAGCAGACTCCACTTCACTGCAACTAGGAAGCCTGAAACTCAGCTCTACAATAGCAAGGAACTGAATTTGGTTCACATCTTAAATGAGCTTGGAAGTGGATTCATCCTCAGCACCTCTCAGAAGGATGGCTTGAATTTAGTGTTGGGAGACGTTAAGCAGATGACTCAACTGAGCCACTCTAATCTGGAATTCTGACCTATTGAACTATGAGATAAAAATGTGTTGTTTGATGCCACTATATTTATGATAATTTGTTTTGACAGCAATGGAAAATTAACACAAATATCAAAACTGACTCTACAATAAATAATTTAAGTTGGCCTATATCACTTAAATAAATTTAATTCATAGTATAAAATCTTTTCACTATGAAAACATTATGTCCAGATGGCTATACTGGTAGGTTTTGTTAAACGGTTAATGAAGAAAATAATACCAAAGCTATATTACCTTTTTTAGACAAGGAGTGCTTTCATAATTCATTTGTATGAGGTCATCACTATCCTAATAGTAAAATGAGAAAAAATTACTACACTATTGAAATCCATGGCATAATATCTTATGTAATTATTAACATAATGTAATATATTAATATGTAATATATTAATATAGTATATAATGATATATCAAATTCAATTATGTATAATAGTCTAATACACCATGCCTGCATGTTTCCCTCCCCCTCCAGGAATACAAGATGTCCATTAACTTCTAAAAACAGTTCAGCACATTTATCCATATTAAAAGAATGAAGGAGAAACATTATGGTCTAAGATACTACCACTTCTCACCAAGACTACTGAAATAGCATACCAATTCGTCTGTCATTTTCCACTCTTGCCCATTCTCTATACAATCTAATGATACATTAGAAAGTGTTAGTTAAAACTTGTTCTATGCCTACTCAATCCTTTATTGGATTCCCATTACACTTAGGAATGAAAAAAGAGAAAAACAAAACAAAACTAAATAAAGCTCTAAATAGTAGAAAAGCCCAATATTATTTGGCCATTTTATGTTACTTTGCAGCTCATCTCTGACCACTTACTCTACTGAGGTACATCATCTTTTTTCTACTCTTTAAATGTACGTACCAAGATCAAACCTACTTAGGGAACTTAGTAATTTCTTTACCACCTACCTAGAACATTAAAAAATGTTTAATGTTTTGTTTATTTCTGAGAGAAAGGAGAGAGAGAGAGGCAGCTTGAGCAGGGGAGGGTCAGAGAGAGAGGGAGACACAAGCCTCCAGGCTCTGAGTTAGTTGTTGGCACAGAGCCCTATGCGGGCTGGAACCCACTAACCTGAGATCATAACCTGAGCCAAAGTTGGACGCTTAACTGACTGAGCCACTCAGGTGCCCCAAAATGTTTTTAGGCCTATGCATGACTTGCTCTCTCAATTGATCTGGATCTGGTTCTCATAGAACATGGGCTCTGAGAAGCCCTTTCCAACTGCTGATTTATAAAATCTCCTACTGAATTTCTCCCCCCCCCCACATTGCTTTGTTTCTTGTTGTAGTATTTACCAAAATACTTCTACGTTTTATGAACTATTTATTCATATTTATTGTCTTTCTTTTTTTAAATATTTATTCATATTTATTGCTTTCCCAGAGCAAAGGTATTTTATCTGTATGTTCACATTTTGCAGTACCCACAAGAGTGCTTGGCATAAACTAGACAATAAATATGTATTTATTAAATGCAAAATGAATGAATTGATAAAATGATGGTTATTGTTATCCACTACTAATATTCTCCTTATTTTTCTGTGTTAAGTCATTTGACTATTTCTGGTTCTAATTTCATGCTATAGAGGTGCATAATGGTTTTGTATCAGGAAAGAGGCAAACTACATGACTGAAGGAGCTCATTTATATGAAATATAATTTTTACTGGGAATCTTTAGGTAAAAAAGTACACATTTTTCTATGCAACACATCAAGCAAAATGTTAATGTATTAAAAAAGGAGTGAACCTGGAGGAATTTTAGGGCAATGAAAGTATTCTGTAAAATACTATACTGGTAGATATATGTTATCATACATTTGGGAAAATCTATAGAATGTGCAACACCAAGAGTGAATCTTGATGAAAACTATAGGCTTTGCATAATAACGATATGTCAACATAGGTTTATTGATTGCAACAAATGTACCTATTGGTGAAAGATGTTGGCAGCGGGGAAGACTATTCATGTAAAAAGAAGGCAGAAGATATACAGCAACTCTGTACTTTCAGCTCTGTTTTTCTATGAACCTAAAATTGCTCTAAAAAATTTTAAGTCTATTTTTTAAAAAGAGTAGATTCTTCAATTTCCTTGGGAATTCAAGTACTGGATAGACAAACACTGACATACAATGCTTTTAAAAACATTTAAAAATATACTGTGATGTTTAACATTTTATAGCAATTACTTGCATTCTTTGAAGTGAGTAGACATGTTTATAAAATTGTTCTAACACTCGAAGTTATTCATTTAACCATTCTATTCCAGGGTATTTTTATTATGGCCATAGAAAAGTGCTTAGGAAAATAATTTATAATGGACACTTTAATTTATGAGTAGTTCTTGCATATAGCTTATACATTATTCCCATTTATCTTTTCTTAATGATAACAAACCATTATTTCTCTTAACCAATAATAAAGAATACAATAGGCATTGAAATACTAGTATTTATCATAAGATCAAATAAGATTTAATTTTTTATTAAGAGATTTATATGTAATATTTTAAAGTATGCATCAAAGCACATATGCCACAAAATACCAGAAATGAATTAAATACCCAAGAAATTTGTAAGAATCTTATGGAAATTATCTCTTTTGAGCCGTAATCCAAAGAAGGAGTTCACCCATAGAGAAGGTTAATTTGTCAGCATCAACTTTGAGGTTTTTTTTTAAGATTTCCAAAATTACATTTAATGTAAGTCTACATGGCTTTATCTGAAATTTTATCTGAAACTCAATAAATTCTAAAAGTCTGAAGGTTTTTTAAATAATTCATCTGGCAGTAAAATCTGATTTGTCTTGAATTCATTTGATGGAATTCCTGATCTGAGCAAATAGCAGGCTAATGATAATCTTTATTGATCCCTCCTACTGTGAATATTCATATGGTTTTCTGAAGATATAATAATATGGTCAACTAAAGTATAGTACCCCAGATCCTACTGAAAGGTATTGTAAAATAGATTGCACATAGACTGTACTACTTTTTGTACAATCTAGTGACTCCTGAAATCTAAAGATCTCTGCCCTCAATGGCTTTAGATAAGAAAGTGTTAATTTAAACATCCATATGAAAATAAATTGTGAGCAATATGGATGGGCATTCATTAAAAAGTAATAAGCTTAAATCAACATCTGGCATGTAGTAAGTGCTAAATAAATGTTAACTTATTATTAGCCTGAATTACTGGTCTCACAACTATTAAAAAAGAGTGCTTTCAACTAAATATCAGATACAACATCTCAAGTTCAATATGAATTCACTCCCACTTTCTTTTTTTTTTTTAAATATATTTTTTTAATGTTTTTATTTTTTATTTCTAGGAGAGAGAGAGAGAGAGAGAGACAGCGTGAGCAGGGGAGGGTCAGAGAGAGAGGGAGACACAGACTGAAACAGGCTCCAGGCTCTGAGCTGGCAGTCAGCACAGAGCCCGACGCGGGGCTCGAACCCACGAACCGCGAGATCATGACCCAAGCGAAAATCGGACGCTTAACCGACTAAGCCACCCAGGCGCCCCAAATTCACTCCCACTTTCAAACAACAAAGTAAATTTTCTTCATCTGCATCCTTTCCCCCCCCAATTCAGTTATTGCAAATTGAGTCTTCCAGTTACTCAGATCCAGTTACTCAGGTGCCACTTTTGATACACTGATACTTTCATTGTAGAATACAAAACATCTTAGTATCAAAAAATCCTGCTATTATCTATTGGCTGTAACTACAAAATATATTCAGAACCTTACCACTTTTATTCAGCTCCATTGTTAACCCATCTTCTAAATAGCAGATCTATCTCATCTGGATTATTGCAATTCCTTATTACTCTCCTGCATAATTCTATTTGATCTTCCCCCTTCTTCTCTATTCTTAACAAAGAAGCTTATAGATCCTTTTAAATCTTTATTCATACTATCCAAAGCAATCTAAAGATTCAGTGAAATCTCTATCAAAATACTAATGGCATTTTTCACAGAACTAGGACAAATAATACTAAGGTTTGTATGAAAGTACAAAAAGCCATGAATAGCCAAAGAAATTTTGAGAAAGAAGAACAAAGTTGGAGGCATCACAATTCTAGATTTCAAGATATATTACAAAACAGTAGTACTAAACACAAGATAGTACTGGGACATAATAGACAAATAAATTAATAGAACAGAATAGAGAGCTCATAAATTAACCCACACTTATATGGTCAATTACTCTAAAGAGATAAGAATATATAATGGGGAAAAGACAGTCTTAAATATGTGTCATTTTCAAACAGCCACAATCTATAAATGAAAATGAATACTTATTAAATCAAGTCCTCTAAGAACATTTACTAAGTAATGCACTGAATTGTCTATTACGCTAATAATGGAAGACCAGTAACTCACAATTTAAAATTTCATATGTGTACATAGCACATCCCGAGTCCATTTTTACTAATATGTGAAGTCGAACATGATAAAGCTGCTTATTTAAATAATTTTAAATTCTTTTTATTATATTTGCTTTCCCTGCAATTACTAATAAGTGAGATTTTATAATACATTCAAGTGTTATATAAATAACACTTATTAGAACCTACTGTGTACCCAATATGGAGTTTTATATCTCTCATTTAATCTTCACATCAGTTTTATGAAGAAAATAATATCTCTATATTTTATAAATTATGAAATCTTGGAGTGCCTGAGTGGCTCAGTCAGTTAAGCATCCGACTTCGACTCAGGTCATGATCTCATGGTTAGTGGGTTCGACCCCTGTCTCTGACCCTCCTTTGCTCATGCTGTCTCTCTCTCTCTCTCAGAAATAAATAAAACATCAAAAAATTTAAAAAGATAAATGATGAAATCTTTGTTACCATACAAATATAAAGTCTCTTGCTTTTTCCAAAGTGCTACTTGTGTTAGATATATGAACAGATCTACTTACAAAAATATTTTATAAAGATGCCTTTCATTTGATTTATTTTTGAGGAGTGGAGGAGAGGCAGAGGGACAGATAGATGAATCTCAAGCAGGCTCCAAAACCAGCATGGAGCCCCACTTGGGACTCAATTCCTGGACCCTGGGATCATGACGTAGGCCGAAATCAAGAGTCAGATGCTCAAACAAATGAGGCACTGAGACACCCAAGACTTATTTCATTTGATGAAATGTTTACTTTTCCATTTTTTTCCTTTCACAAATCCCTAGTGACTTTAGTACTGTATATTTCTATAATATGCTGGAAATTCATGCCAAAGAGAATGACATTATCAGTAGAGTAGTGTGGTTTAATTTAGAGGGTACCACAGTTATCTATATCTACATATATATGTTCTAGGACTAGAATGCTCACTTTAAATGTTGCCTTTGGAGAAAACGAGCCTTCCAAAAGTGTCAACAAATGTTCATTAGCTGTTCATATCTTTGCATCCCAAAGCAACTTAACAGTGGCCAAGTTATTCTGGCTTTCTAAGTCATTTAAAAATTAAAATTAAAATAGTTGCATCTTCCAATTAATTGGGGTGCAGATGTCAAATATAATCCGTTAAGTCTTTCAGCCAAGGTAGAAGTACAAAAAAGTGGGAGATGAAAATGCAAAACAGCTGGATAATCAAATAGATCATTACAAGTAATAATATTTTAATATTAACAATAATGATATATTCAAAAGCAGAGGACTTAGATAAAGAATATTTGCAGGACTTAAGTGAAGAATATTTGTGATTAGATTGATATTTTATAGAAGGTGGTCATGACACATTCTAAAGAGTTAAAATTAAAGCTGTAACAAAAATGAATTAGAAAATGCTTTTTGATGATGAAATGAAGAACACTCTAGGCATGGTATACACCGGGTACAAATGTCCTGTGGCTGAAAGAACTTGGCTTATTCCAAGAACTCAAAGAATCTATATTAGTGCTTAAAGCACAGTGAAGAAAAGATGAAGGTAGTCAGAGATAAGGATGGAAAATCACAGAGAAACGAAATTACATGGTAACTTTCAGACCAAAGTAAATAATATGATTTGATCCTAACTGCAGTGGGAAGTCACTGAAACACTTAATCTGCAGTGAAATGTGATGAGATTTATATTTTTAAGGTGGCTTTTGCAGCTGGATAAAAGCAGATTGGGATGTAAGATAAATAAAGATGGGAAAATAAGTTTGTATGCTACAGGTGTGGGCTAAAAGTTATAAATGTGAGATGAGTAAAAGGAAAAATGGAGCATAATTTGCGCATAACATTGAAAGGATCACAGATTGTTTTGGAGAGATCATGTGGACATGCAAAGAGAGAATCAAAGAGGAGGGGTCTCGGGTGGATAAATTAATTAGGAAACATCAGCAGACAGGTGGTCTTTGAATCCACTGGAATTTATGATTATCATCGTAGATTAAATATTCAGAGACCAAAGAACTGGACCCAAGCTGATACCCTGGGGAATCCAGATATGTGGAGGCTTTGTACAGAAAGAGGAGTGGGCAGCAGATAGCAAGGCAAATCCAGGTCGAGGAAAACAAGGAACAGTGGTATAAAGGATGCTTCCGCTCCCTTCCAAATTCCACCCCATAAACAGTTTTGCTACCAGGCAGAGACTACTGTGCCACTTTTTTATAATTTCTAGAAGGCTGAGTGAGATGAAGATAGATGAATGTTCACTCCTTTGGATAAATCTTTTGTTGTTGACTGTAATAGAGTCAGGATCCATTCAGCAATGGATTGAGTAGGAAACACAGCTGTTGTTGACAGGGGGTTAGGAGTAGGGGTGAGAGTTGATCAAGGGAAGCATTATTTTTTGTTTTGTTTTTCTTTATTATTTGGTGCTGTTTTTAAGTGGGATAGTAGATCACAGTTTAATGCTGATATAGATAATCTGGAAGGAGTTTGATGATAGTATGAGGAGACAGAATTAACAAGGACATGAGACTTTGAGAATGAGATCAGAGATGAGATCTGAGTGAAAGTGGGGGAAGTAGTTTGACAGAAAAGACAGAGATTTTACTATTACCCAAATAGATAAAAGAAAACGGGATTCACATATGTATAAGGCTGTACACTCAGCAGCATTTGTTGCTAAAACTGCATATCACATTTATTCAGGCATTTGTGTCAGATATAGGTCATGTTTTTCCTCTACTATTTGTATAATTCTATTAAATTGAATCTCATTTAGATGTTATTTTCTTTTGTCTTTAAAAATCAACACTTTAGGGGCACCTGGGTGACTCATTTGGTTAAGCATCTGATTAAGCATTCCCCTTCACCCCAACCCCCATCCACCCTCAGTTTGTTCTCTGTATTTAAGAGTCTCATCATGGCTCAGGTCATGATCTCACAGTTTGTGGGTTCCAGCCCCTCTTCTGGCTCTATGCTGATGGCTCAGAGCCTGGAGCCTGCTTCAGATTCTGTGTCTGCTTCTCTCTCTGCCCCTCCCCCACTCATGTTTGCACACTGTCTCTCAAAAATAAACATTATTTTTTTAAAAAAATCAACATTTGTATCAGTAATTCTATTTTTGTGCAAAAGTAAATTACATTTTTAAATATTCAGATAAACACTGAAGTCAAAATGTTCTTTTATTAAGTTACTGTACTTTTTAAAAAATATAATTTATTTCAAATTTGCTAACATACAGTGTGTAAAATGTGTTCTTGTTTTTGGGATAGATTCCTGTGGTTCATTGCTTACATGCAACACCCAGTGCTCATCCCAACAAGTGCCCTCCTCAATGCCCATCACCCATTTTCCCCTTTACCTCAACCCCCATCCACCTTCAGTTTGTTCTCTGTATTTAAGAGTCTCTTATGGTTTACCTCCTCCCTCTCTGTAACTATTTTTCCCCTTCCCCTCCCCCATGATCTTCTGTTAAGTTTCTCAAGTTCTTCTTTTTATGTTTTTATTTATTTCTGGGAGAGAGAGAGAGAGAGAGAGAGAGAGACAGCATGAGCAGGGGAGGGTCAGAGAGAGAGGGAGTCACAGACTGAAGCAGGCTCCAGGCTCTGAGCTGGCAGTCAGCACAGAGCCTGACACGGGGCTCGAACCCACGAACCGTGAGATCATGACCTAAGCGAAAGTCGGACGCTTAACCGACTAAGCCACCCAGGAGCCCCAAGTTTCTCAAGTTCTACATATGAGTGATAACATATATCTGTCTTTCTCTGACTGACTTATTTCACTTCGCATAATACCTTCCAGTTCCATTCATGTTGCTGCAAATGGTATGATTTCACTGTTTCTCATTGCCAAATAGTGTTCCATTGTATATATAAGACACATCTTCTTTATCCATTTATCAGTTGATGGGCATTTAGGCTATTTCCATAATTTGGCTATTGTTGAAAGCGCTGCTATGAACATTGGGGTACATGTGCCCCTATGCATCAGCCCTCCGCTATCCCTTGGATAAATTCCTAGCAGTGCTATTGTTACATTGGAGGTAGGTATTTTGCAAATATCTTTTCCCACCCTGTCAGTTGCCTTTTAGTTTTGTTGATTGCTACATTTGCCGTGCAGAAGCTTTTTATCTTGATGAGGTTCCAATAGTTCATTTTTTGCTTTTAATTCCCTTACCTTTGGAGATGTGTTGAGCAAGAAATTGCTGCAGCTGAGGTCAAAGAGATTGTTACCTGCTCTTACCTCTAGGGTTTTGATGGTTTCCTGTCTCACTTTCAGGTCCTTCATCCATTTTGAGTTTATTTTTGTATATGGAGGAAGAAAGTGGTCTAGTTTCATTCTTCTGCATGTTGCTGTCCAGTTCTCCTAGAACCATTTGCTAGAGAGACTGTCTTTTTTCCATTGGATACTCTTTCCTACTTTGTCAAAGATTAGTTGGCCATAGCGTATGGGTCCAATTCTGGGCTCTCTATTATGTATTATCTATTTCATTGATCTGTGTGTCTGTTTTTGTACCAATACCATGCTGTCTTGATGATTACAGCTTTGTAGTAGAGGCTAAAATCTGGGATAAAATGCCTCCCATTTTGGTTTTCTTCTTCAATATTGCTTTGACTATTTGGGGTCTTTTATGGACCCAAAGCAATCTACATATTCAGTGCAATCCCAGTCAAAATTGTACCGGCATTCTTCTCAAAGCTAGGACAAAAATCCTAAAATTTATATGGAACCACAAAAGTTACTGTGCTTTGTATAATTCATTACAGAGCACAAAGCATATTACCAGAGATTGTTAATGAATTTCAAGACTTGATAAATTTATTTTTCATAAAATTTCTGCATTTTAAAAAATTCTGAATTGAAGTATTCCTTTCCAGAGTTTAAAAATATATTTCAAGATAATTTCACTTCTTGTAACCAAAAAATGAATTATTCTTTTTCTAGTATCGAACATTCTAGTATCGAATGTTATTTGAATAATAAGTGCCAGAAAATTTAATGAATGAAATCAGAGTTTGCTTTTAAATTATGGAAATGATAAGGCACTAGAATCTGGATGCTTCCAAGAAATTTAATAATAGCTTTTGGAATGTGGGTTAAATGTGGATACCTGCTATTTTAAGATGAAGTGTAAAGGAATATACCTTTCATCATGTCAAAGGTTCTTGCAATGTAGCAAACAATGTTTGATCTTCTTTTAATTTGGCTCTCTTCAAGTCTTCCTAACATAAAGATTTAATACTAACATATTGACGGACCATATAAAATGTATTCTAATGATTTGTGACCAGCTTAATAACTTTTGGGCTTCTTTCCGCATGATGTAACAAATGATTTAAATTATGGAATTTTTAGTCCATTCTATAAATTTATGTATTCCTTTCTTGAACCAGAAAGATATGGAGTTCTTGAAGGATGGATACCTGCTATTAAGCCCATTTTTTATTTTTCTTTGAAGACATCTCATAGACTACTACTACTCTATGGTGTTTAAATAATGATAAATTGTGACAGAATTTCAATGAGATATAGAAAAATTGTGCAGGGCACATGATATGTATATTAAATTATTTCATTTCTCACATATGAGCTATGAAGCTAGGACTGGCCTAAACTGCAATAGATGAAAATGTCATATTTAATCATACTAATAAAATGTATATTCTCAATCACCAGCTTGTTTAAAATACATTTGAAATTCCAAAGAGCTTACTAAGTGAACAAATTAAAATCACTCGGCCTTGGCATAGTTAGGGTATGATATATAACACAGTTTACTTCTCAAGCACTCAGTATATATTTCCTCATGATTTTGAAATACCTTTAAAAATATATTATTACCTTGAGTGTTTACCATAGGCTTGGCTCAAAAATTAGACTTTGGGATGATGCAAAACAGAATGTGAATTAATTCATGTCTGTCAAGTACATGTTAAACAACTGTTCTTAATAAGTTAATTTATCTCCAGTGTTGCAGGGAAAACATTCTTGCATATTGAAAAGAGTCATCTAATATAAGAATCTTCATTTCTGAATGCTTGCTCTTATACAAGTTATTGTGTTAAAAATTAAGATCCACTGGAATCTATAGCTTCCTAAATGTGGGCATGGAAGTTCTTTGTGTGTGTGTATGTGTGTTTTATAGTTTATTTATTTTTGAGACAGAGAGACAGAGCATGAGCATGGGAGAGGCAGAGAGAGAGGGAGACAGACTCTGAAGCAGGCTCCAGGCTCTGATCTGTCTGCACGGAGGATGAGGCGGGGCTTGAACCCATGAACCATGAGATCATGACCTGAGCTGAAGTCAGATGCTCAGCCAACTGAGCCACCCAGGTGCCCCTGGAAGTTCTTTATGTTAAACAAAATTGATATCGAGAGTTTGGGACCCAGAGAATTCATGAATGTAGTGAGATAAAGCATATACATACTAACCTACTGGAGTTATTAATGATGCAAGGTGATATTCATTGACAATATATGTTATAGTCATTAGAATTTATTGAACATTGATGATGCTTGGCCCAGCTCAGCACCTTTATTCCCATTAGTCTGGTACTGGGGAAGAACCAGCAAAGGATAAGTCAAGACATCTTGGCTCACTGCCCGAGTTCTCACATTCTGGTAGATAGTGCTTTCCTCACCCCTCAGAATTCTTATCCTGCAGATAAGTCTCATTTTTGGTTCTTTTCCTTAACGATGAGTCTCAATGACTGTTTTTATTAGGTTTCTTCTGGGGTCTCCATGTTGTTGCATCATCTAGTACAGGCTGAGCCAAAGACTTTATCCCCAAATCCAGGACCTTCTGGCATTTCCATAGGGCAGGTAATGGAACACTGAAGACATATTAACTCTTTGGGGAGTCATAAATTTATTGCAGGATTAGGAAAGGTCTGAAAGGTATCTCATTTCATTGTATCTCATCATCATAATGCTAAACCAAAATTTACATTACCCCAAAACTTTATATATAGTTTCTTTAGATTTTCCAACTAGCCACTGGAATATCCATATCATGTGTTTTTCTCCTGGAAAGAATTGTATGTAACATTGTTCAGCATCTGAATGTTTTTTATTCAGGTTTAGAACTTTATTGAGACCCAAAGTAATGTTTTCAGAAGGACTTGAGCACGTTTTGTTGTTTTGTTTTGCCAGTTAAGGAAGAAAGAATATAGGTCTTTTGGCATGTGCAGCCAGGCGTTTCTTTCCAGAAAGATTAGATAAGATTCTCATCAACTCAGTGAATTCTTTAAATCCTATGTCCCAACCTGGCCAGACCTGAATAATACCATGACTTCCCACCTCTTCAATGGCCATGGTGTTATTCAATTACCATGCTATTAAGAGGTGACACAGTGTTCATTTTAGAACAACAGCACAATTAGACAATGCAGCAAATAAATGGGGGCCAGTGTGTGTGCATGTATGTGTGTGGCAAAAGTTGGATTTCCATAATTTTGTGGCAAAGCTATTAGTAGAAGTTCACATAATTTTGCAATGGACACATTTCTTTAAAATATTGTAAGACATATACTGTTTTAATGAAAATCAGCTAAATGAAAAAAAACCTGGAAGTATTTCAAATATTGTTTCTCTATATATTTCCCCCTTCAGAAATTTCTTTCTTATCTTACACAACAGCTGATCTCTAAGCCAGATGTTATTAATCTTTTTAGAGTTACCAACTCTTTAAATTTGATTCCCAAAAGTTAAAAGGACCTATTTATAAAGCTGGGATATTTTGCATATAATTTTCGTGCCGTGTGGCCTGCCTGAAGTTCACTTTCAGATTAAGAAACTTTGCCCTGAGAGGTGGTAAGAGGTCTGTCCCTCCTCAATGTGTACCTTTCAAGACAAAGTTGTCTTGTGAGTAAAATATAAAATAAATTCCTCAAAGATACAAAATAAATTATCCCAGGAGGGGTTAGGGTCCTATTAATGGCCCTATTTTACAGGTGAGGAAATAACTTGCATTTCTCTTTTTGGGGTTTAGTCTCCTGTTTGGAGACAAGATTCCCTTGTGGAAATCAAGGTGGACCTAGCTTAACAATGGCATGTGGCTTGCCTTCCTTGATATACATCTCCACTTAAGGAGAGTAGATAGGGATTTGGAGGTAATGTTCTAGTCAGAAAAGTATGCATGTGGCTGGACTGACTAAATTCTTGAGGCCCTGTCAGGGTTTGAGGTCCAGGATCACTTTTTTACAAGGATAGAATGAAATCTTTACCTTCTGGCTGGGGGCCTGTTTCATCGCAGATGGATCATTTAAAAATTACGTTAATACTATCCATTTGTTGACCGTACAATCAGAAATGTATGCTTTAACATAGCATCTTCCACATTAGACATTTTAAGATATTGCAGTTTTATCCCAGATTTGCATTTAGTACAGATCCTTGCGAGTTGTGATTTCTTTTTGCTCACTCTGGAAAGGCACGTTTCTATATTACTTCCTTTTTGAGGTATCTGTCATTTAGATTCCAGAAACGAAGAACATTATTGGTTTTTAGCAAAACAAAAAAAGAAAAGAAAAGAAAAAGAAAAAAAAAAGTGCTTCTAAAATGCAGAAATTGGCTGGAATTGTTTTCATCATTTTGATATTAAGTTGCCTGATAAAGAACCATGTTTCTTTCCTGGATTTAGCCATCTTTGGAATCAGAAGTAAATGCCTCTAAGATGGCCGATGGTAGTCAAGAGTAGAATGTGTCATTGCAAGTCCACATTGGGACGTATCCCAAGACGTTGGCTTTATTGTTATTGTGTTTAAATCAACCGATTGTAACCTATTAATGGCATAACAGAACATTCGGTATTAAGATTTTTAATTGCCTAAGATTTTTAACATAGCAACTTAAAATTTGCTTTATTTGTTTACTGGAACCTTAATAGATATGATATGGATTATACTGTCTAGTTAAAAGTCTTTTATAATGCAAACTGCATTTTGAGAAGATATCACCAAATTTTATTAAATTGCTTAAAATTTAAAAATAATGTTTTAATTTTTTTTTTTAGATACATAATTTCTGTCCTTCATTTCCAATTCAGGGCTCTGTTTAAACTGTGGTTTAAGGCTTTACCATTTAGACAACTTACTCTTGGTGCCTAATTGTTAAAACAATAACTGGACAAAAATCTACGTGACCTCTTGTCCCTGGAACGCTTCTGTAATTGTAATGAACTTTCTAAAATTTAACTTATAGAAGTTTGAATTTTTTGCCTACTTAACTGTGCTACATGAAGTGAATGTGTTTCTTTCATTAAGTTACAGGAATTAGGATTCCTATCAACAGTAAAAATATGTTTTGTTTTTTCTCTTAAATTGAATTCTATTGTAAATGATAGACTTCAAATACACTGAATATCTGATTTATAATATCAGTTCAAGAATATTCCAAAATTGTGGTAACTGGCCACTCTATCTCATTTCTTCAGTGTTCAATGTTGATACAACTTCTTGAGAAGTAGTTAGTACTTACAATGGAAATAATGTACTACAGCAGCATGATAGAAAGTGAAGAAATAGTGCCAAGTTAGCATTGCGAGAACACAAAATGGATCATGGAAATAAAGTAATGAAATCTGGATCTAATGCTTCTTAGTATGTGAGAGCATTATTAAGATCAGGTTTGTTGAGCTCAAAAGTCATTATCTTGTTGTTACTATTTGGTAGTTAATATGACTCTGTCATAGCAGTGAGTTCTCCTGAGAAGTATTTATTCAACTGTTGGTGGTAATGAATGTTGGCTTTTTTATTGTGGTTGCTATTGTTATGTTTTTTGTTTTGTAGTGTTCTGTTTTGTTTTACTTTTTAGCCACTTTTATGGTTATGTGGTCTCAAAAAGATAACTAGGTATGACCAAATATAAACTCTGAAAATTACTAATAACGTGATGTGGACAAGTTATTTAATCTTTCTCAATTTCATTTTACTCTTCTGGCAAATTATTTCAATTATACCTTGAAGGAGATTGGTCAGTATTAAATAAGATAACACAGATGAAAACAACTAGCATATCACTGGCACTATGATTATTCAATAACATTCTTAGTTCCATTTTTGTTTGAATAACATTTTTTGGCAGACCTTTACATTTATAATTTAAAAATGCAAAATTGTGAATATTCTTGGAGATAATTACACAATTTTTATTTATAGGGACATTTATGTTACAATTAATGAGATAAAATTAGAGTAACTGATCAGATTTCATTAACTTTGTTTACAGCTCATCCATGCACTCAATAGATCTGTTTCCTTACTCAAAAAAAGGAAGATAATATTTAATATGTAGGAAACAGTTAAAGATAAATTGATATTAAATGCATTAAATCGATTTAATTAGGCAATGCTTCCTTTTTAAACGCATTATTCTAAATAACCTTTACCCCATTTCAGAAATTAAAGCACATCATTGTACTTAAAACATTTCTGTGCTAAAAATAGAATGTTCATATTATAATCATGAATGTAGTTTTCAGATATACAAGTGTCCTTCCTAAATAGTAACATACAATAATGAAAAATTAATTTATGTTGAAAGCCTTTTTATAGTGGAAATTCCAGAGATTTCGAGTATAAGGAATTGATCCAGTTCTATCTACTCCTTATTAGCTATAGAACTTGAAGTAACTTACTTGTATCTCTTTCTCAATTTTTACTTCTATGGAATCGTTCTACTGAAACTACTATCATTACTAATGATACTATCCCCCACCTTGCCACTGCTACCTACATTTTAATGCTATTGAAAGCAAAATAAAATAAAAAAATATATATGAAAAATGTTTAACCATTGTCTATACTGAAGGTCATCATTACTGCTTCTGAAATTGAAAACAAATCCTTAATGCTCTCCTCAATACTTTTCAATATAAATGCTCCATCTCCCACTTGTTTCTGAGGTCCACTTCAGCTACTTATTAGCTCGTCGATGACTAGTAAAACACTAAAACTGGACAGAAAGTGACTTTCCTTAACATTTGAGGTGTGTGATTGCTTAGATTATTCTGTGATTAGTGATACTTTCCCTAGTTTGCTTCTATCAAGCATTATTTACTATAACTTGAAAGTCAGAATTCAGAAAGTTACCTATATATCAGTTGCTCGATCCAATGCAGAAATTTCTATCATTTCCTCTGAATCCTGTAAATACATTATGCATATTATTTTCTTTTGAAAGATTCATCCAAGAGATTTGAATTCAGTTAGCATTCCCAGTTCAGGTTATACAACCATAGAATTTATAAAGAGAGAAATTAAATAAACAGATTTATATCTTAATAATGGGTGACAGCTGATTCACAACTTCTGGGAGAGATGACAAATTAGGAAGAAAGAATATCAGTTTGGGCTAAGGCACTGAAATACTGTATAATACTAGTATATATAATTATTACTGGACATACAGTTACTACAAGTTGAAATAAGAGAGGAAATGCAGAAAATATGAAAGCAGTAAGAAGATTTTACTAATATCATATTTCTATGATATGTTAGTTCATTAAAGATATAATATAGGGTTTCAGATGTGGGTTCTGTAATCAGGAAGACTGTGTTGGTAACTAGGCTCTGCAACTTACTCAGCTCTCAGAGTCACTTTGAGCTCTTTACCTAGTCTATACAGCTCAGTTTCCATATCCATGAAATGGGAATGATAGCAACAATAATAACAGTACTTAGCACATAGAATTATTTTATGGATTAAATTTAAATATATAAAGCATTAAGGGTATTGGAAAAGTCTGTTCCAACTTTATAGACTAGGAAACCAAAACCTAAGAAGAGTAAGAACTTCATAAAGTCACTGCAGTCAGCAAGTTTTAGAACTGGAATCCATCTGCTTTTAAGTCAATGTCTTGTCTCTGTACCAGAAAGAGCCTATGATAATGATAGTCATCAACTATTACAAGTAAGATGGAAATACAAATGAACTATGCCTGCAGTGAAGGATGAGGAAGGGAAGTCAGCAGGTAGTTTTGACAGTAGTTTTTATTTCAGTTAAAAGAACTTGAATGTAAGAGGCACCTGAGTGGTTCAGTTGGTTGAGTCCTCGACTTCAGCTCAGGTCATGATCTTGCAGTTGGTGAGTTCAAACCACCACATCCGGCTCGCTGCTGTCAATTCAGAGCCCTCTTCAGATCCTCTTTCTTCCTCTCTCTCTGCCCCTCCCCCACCTGCGATCTCTCAAAGAAAAATATTTTTAAAAAAGAACTTGAATGTAAGCAACATAGTGCTTGATATGTGGATTGGGAGGGTTTTTTGGAAGGCTTGGTGACTTACTTTTGAGTGTTTGCTAGTCTGTAACTTGTTTCTCTCTGGGGATGTATTTACAGCCCTCTCTACTTTTCTTCTTCTCATTGAGCCACATTCAGTGATTTTCTATGCAATCACCCAGTCCAAGACGGCTAAATTTTAAAAAAAAATCTTTTAGTTAAAACACAATAGTCTTGTAACAAAAGCTTTTATCATCATGGTTGAAGACATAGTCATTCCTTCCCTGGACTACGACAAAGACCTGATTATGAAAGCTTCTCAGTTTATTCTTCATATATTAGCCAGCATGAGATTTTTAACAGTTCACATCAAATGTTGACCCCCCTTCCAACCCTTGAAACCTTCCAAAGTTTCCAAACTTACTTTCAATGAGACCAGAGCCACTTACCGTGGTCTCCATGATTATACATGTTTTGGTTTGTACATACCCCTCCCATATCAATTCATAATACTATTTATTCTAGCTTATTCAGATTCAACCATACTGGTTGAATCCTTCTTTCTGTCCCTTGACCATGTAAATCATGCTTCCACTTCTTATTTATTTATTTTTTTGAGCCCCAGTCTTGCTTTACTTATTTATTTATTTTTTTACAAATAGTTTATTGTCAAATTAGTTTCCACATAACACTCAGTGCTCATCCCCACAAGTGTCCTCCTCCATGCCCATCCCCCTTCCCCCCACATCCATCAGTCCTCAGTTTTTGTCAGCATTCAAGAGTCTCTCATGGTTTGCCTCTCTCCCTTTCCCCCACCATTTCCGCCCTTCTTCTCCCCCTTGTTCCTCTGTCAAGTTCCTCCTAATCCTCCTATACGTGCAAACATATGATATTTGTCCTTCTCTGCCTGACTTATTTCGCTCAGCATCACACCCTCAAGGTCCATCCATGTTGCTACACATGGCCAGATTTCATTGTTTCTCATTGCCATGTAGTATTCCATGGTATAGATAAACCGCATCTTCTTGATCCATTCATCTGTTGATGGACACTTAGGCTCTTTCCATGTTTCAGCTATTGTGGAGAGTGCTGCTATGAACATTGGGGTGCATGTGCTCCTATGCATCAGCATTTCTGTATCCCTTGGGTAAATTCCTAGCAGTCTTATTGCTGGGTCATAGGGGAGTTCTATTGTTAGTTTCCTTACATGTTTCCACTTTTTAATATTCCTTTTGCTTTAAGGTTAGGTCTTACATGACATCTATTAGAAAGTATTTTCCTCATTTTTTTTTAATTTTTTTAATGTTTTATTTATTTTTAGGAGAGAGAGAGAGACAGCGTGAGCAGGGGAGGGTCAGAGAGAGAGGGGGTCACAGACTGAAACAGGCTCCAGGCTCTGAGCTGGCAGTCAGCACAGGGCCCAACGCGGGGCTCGAACCCACGAACTGCGAGATCATGACCTAAGCGAAAGTCGGACGCTTAACCGACTAAGCCACCCAGGCGCCCCGTATTTTCCTCATTTTTAAAAATTTCTTTAATTATCTGCCTTCTCTCTCATTCACATATAAAATACAGTATAAGTACCATGAAATAAGGGATTTGTGTATCACAGTCAGTTATGTAGCCTTACACTTAAGTGATAGGTAAATAAAATAACACATTGTCCTTTACATACAGAGATGGATCATCAGTATGGCCCACAATCTGGATGATCACCCCTGCTTTTACTATTGAATTTGCACTAATCTATTTTCCTTTGTGTTTCATTTACTATGTAATTGAAAGAATTAAAGGTCTCTCTGGTGGTCGGGAAAGTACATGAAAAAAGAAAGATTTAAAAATTGAACCCATATGTTCCTGAGGAATGCAGCTTGGTTTTCTGAGGCAATCCATTGAGTGGTTACAATGCCCTCTTAAGCAATTGTATTTCCTTGAAATCAGTATGCTGTGACTAAGCCACTTGTGAGAACAGAGGATTGATTTCCCTCTTATACTTCCTTTCCAAGTTCAAACCCTACCGTAAGAAGAAACAATTAGATTCCCTTTAAATGCGATGTTACTGATGAGCTTGTTCCATGGTCAATGGTGGAAATCAATTTTCATTTAAGAACCTACAGTACTTTGCCTTTTTCCTTTTTTGTAGTCTTTATTGATTCTTTTTTCCGTGGAAAGACACTATCCATTCTGCTGGAGCCAGGCAATGTTTCTAAGTTCTATAATAATAGAGTAAAAGTTCCCAGAGAGCTTTCCTAAACTGGCAATGTGCCCACTTTGTAATATGTAGATGAAGGCCATTCTATCTTTTATGGAACCCGGGAGAAGACTTTCATTTAGAAGAGAAAAACATCATTGTGGCAAGGCTCAAAATAAGTTCCCAGATTTATAAAAACAAGGGAGTCTATCTTATGGAGAATGGCTCTGTGTTTCACAGCAACATTGTTTTTGGACAGTTGCTTTCTCAGATTAGATCATCTTCCCTTCTGTGTTTACAGTGGAGATTACCCATGAAAATGTTGGAAGGTAAAAAAAAAAAAAAAGCCTCTTTCACCTTTAGTTTTCACACGTAGGTCTTCTCGGGCATGACTTTTCTGATAAACACTTAATAAATTCCTCTCCATGTACAATTGTTATTTCATGGCTTTAGGAATGGAAAATAATGTGTCACTTAAATGCATGAATCAAAAGGAGAAAGCAACAGCAACATAAACTTTACAATAAAATATAATTATCCCTGATATTTTTGTTTATAAATAACAGGAGAAAATGAATATCCTATCTCATTTAATTAAAACAGGAAGAAAAAAAAGCTTTTTCCAGGGTCCAAATGAAAAAATTTAAAACAAGTTTTTGACTACAATACTTGGGCATTGTACCCTGCCAACAAAATTGTTTCTTACTTTAACTTTTTTTCATTTTTAAAAAGTGGAACTAAAATAAAGTCATCTAGCCATATATATTTTTTCTGCACTACTTTATGAGATTTTTCTGCTATCCATTCTTTCCCAACTGAAAATTAGAAATCTTTCATTATCAAAATTACATTACAAAGTATTCTTTGATTACAAAATTAAAAGCTTAACTTGGCAATAAAATGAGAAAATATTTTCCTTTTACATCATGCTTATGAACACATGCTAATTTGTCTAACTTTTTAATTAAAAAACCCTTTATTTCTAGTAGCTAATAACTTCCAAAATGATCTTCAGCTGTGTTTATTAATTGGAAATTTACTCTCCATTTTTATTTAAAAGTGTTGTACTCTATGAGTTTGAGTACTTCCTATTTCTAGAGATTTGGTGTGGTTTTATTTCAGTTTCTTTGTGGATTTCTGAATTCTTAGCATTATTTTGGCCAGTGTATACAGCTTTCCCTATGTTGGAGCTGCTGATGCATTTGAGCATTGCACGATCAAGTCACTGGGTTAAGATAATCAGAACTTCCTTGGTTTATTTAAAAAGATATTTTTGAGTTGTTGAGTACACAAATGTGCCATAGCAGCCCACTGTCAAGACTTGGATTTCTTAACAGTAGTCTCGCTATAGAATGTTTTTAGCTGTGTTGTGATTTCTAGTCTTTTCCCCACCAGGAAATTCACCTGTATACCTGTAATGCTCAGAGGACACTATTGCCCTCTGGGATGCCAGCCAGACTTCTCCAATTCAGCTATCAAATCAAGAAAAAAAAAAAAAAGAAAGAAAGAAAGAAAGAGAAAAAGCTTAATCAATAAAGTGGATCTAAGACATGGTATCTTTTACCACGTAGATGTCTATACTTTCTAGAGTGAAAAAGCATGAAAATCAATTTTTAAGATGTTTCATAGGAAAGTTTGAAGAACAATGTGTATATGTATATATTTAAGTGTGAGTTAAACATAAGTTTTTAAGTTATCTACAAGGACTTTTTACCATTATGTGACAATATTTTTGTTGTTGTTGTTACTGAAGTTATTTATACAAACAGGGAATTATCAGTTAGTTGAAAGCATTTGGAAAGATTTAGGGAGGAAAAATTAGAAATACTTGTGCAAGATTCTTCTCTACTAACTATGGATTAGTTTCTAGCTGTCTCCCATTCACTTTGTGGTTCAATAGTGTGTTTCATGTATATTCTAATTATCTTAGTGATCCTTTTTATAGTCTTCATTTCTGTAGACTTTTCAACTATAAAATATATAACATGCTCATTATTTGCAACTTGGAACCTGAGAAATAAATACCTGTACCATATTCATACATTTCTTTCTGAATTTGGTAAGCTAAGTGTATTAAATTAAATGGTATATTTCTAACTAAAAGAAGCATATTTTCTCATAGTGGATAAGGTTATCAAAGAAAATACAGGTGTTAAACTTGTATTTCAAATTAGCAATGGGCATTTTTATTATTAGAAGTATTTTCAAATATTGCATTGGGCATATACTAAGAATTATTTGTTCTTATCTAAAAATTCAAATTTAATGTTAGTGTAAGTATGAACTTTGCAATATCTGAAACACACTTATAACATTTCTAATAATGATTTTTTCTGTAACACAAACAACTCAATATACATTATTTTTATTTATTAAGTCTGACAACTTTAACTGTGGACAATTTGAGATGTGGAAATCATATAAAATTTATTTATATACCTATAACTCTAAAATGGAGATATGATAACTTGTAACATTTTTTTTAATTTTTTTTTTTTAATGTTTTATTTATTTTTAGGAGAGAGAGAGAGACAGCGTGAGCAGGGGAGGGTCAGAGAGAGAGGGAGTCACAGACTGAAACAGGCTCCAGGCTCCGAGCTGGCAGTCGGCACAGAGCCCGACGCGGGGCTCGAACCCACGAACCGTGAGATCGTGACCTAAGCGAAAGTCTGACGCTTAACCGACTAAGCCACCCAGGCGCCCCATATAACTTGTAACATTTTAATGCACTTCCTTCAGACTTTTTATATGAATATTTGACAAGAATTGAGCTCAGAATACAAATTTTAATTTTAAAAATAATGCAGAACTATTGTCACTGGACTAAAATTCATAACATGAGTGGCTTGAAGATAATATTAATATTTGGTGAATATATTGGTCTTTCGGACTTAGTAAAAAAAATATTTCTATGTTTTTTAAAGGAAAAAAATTGTGATTCAAGTCTTCTTTTTATAGCAAAAGCAAGTCTTCTCAATTCAAATCAATATATTGATAAGGAACAGTAATAGCTATTTTGTTTAGTGATTCTTCCAGCATGGGCCATGGCAAAAATGATTTGGTATTTCATAATTTGGAAATAGGTGGAGATCATTATTGTTTTAGCTATTAATGAAACAGCAAAATATTTAATTAAGCAGTAAGATGATAGAGCTGGTGCAGGAAAAAAAAAATCCTAGAAACTAAAGAGAAATAAAATGACTAAGCAAGAAAGTTAAGGGAAGCAAATTTCATCTTTGTGTGACAGAATCTAACTAAAAGAATGACTCCTGAGTTCTGATTCTAAGCTAGTTAACAAAATATTCTAAAACTTATTTTTTTTAATTTCTTAATGTTTTATTTATTTCTGAGAGATAGAGAGATAGCGTGAGCAGGGAAGGGTCAGAGAGAGGGGGAGACACAGACTCTGAAGCAGGCTTCAGGCTCTGAACTAGCTGTCAACACACAGCCTGAAGCTGGGCTCTAACCCACAAACCATGAGATCATGACCTGAGCCGAAGTCACACGTTTAAACTACTGAACCACCCAGGCGCCCCTCTAAAACTTATTTTTAAACGATTTGCCATTTATGAATTTTAATTTCCTTCCATCTCTGGTGAACCAGAATAATTCTAGTATTGCTAAAAAAATAAACATTTGGTTGGTATGTTTTCTAAAGCTTTGCAAAATTGAAAGGGAATGATATTTTCATATTTGGAAATTATTAGATATATTGTTTCTGAATTATAATTTATTCTTCCAAAATTTGAAAACACAAACCTATTGTCTCTTAACACTGAAGGAAGCTTATGAACCCAGTTTTGGTACAGCCTTGTTTTCTACGCCCTAAATTTAACTTCTATTTTCTGTCTTCACATCAGCATGCCTTTTTTTCTTTTCCTTTTATTCAAACATTTACAATTTATTTCTAAGGTATTCTGAGATCCCTTCAATTTACATTTTACATGTTTGCCTTTAGCTCGGGTTTCTTCTAATTGTTGTTCGTTACCTTTTAGACGTTTGATTTTAATGGGATAGGATGTATCTGAATACAAGATCAACATTCTCTTTCCCTCACGCTTGTTTTACTTTCATTTGCCTATTAGCTGTCTTTTCTCCTTTTTTATAAATCTTTTGAGACATATTTTGCATATCATACAGTTCACTCACTTTAAGTACACACTTCAGTGATATTTTATGAATTTATGAAGTTCTGTAATCAGTAACATAAATCAGTTTTAGAACATTTTCATCATCCCACTGAGATTCCATTTACCATTGACCTCTGTTCTCCCCAACTCCTGGGTATTAGAAACCACTAGTTTACTTTGTTCCTATAGATTTTCCTTTTCTGAACATGTCATGTAAGTGGAATCATGATTTATAGTCTGCTGTAGATGGCTTCTTTGTTTTCTTCTTTTCTGTGTGAGTACTTCTAGTTTGTCTTCTAGATCAATGACTCAGTCATCTACAGCTTCAAATCTATGCTCAACCACCTCTATTACAGATTTCTATTTTGATATTGTACTTCACTAAAATTCCTCCTTGAGCACACCCCTACACACACACACACACACACACACACACACATTTTAATCTCATTCTGTTATCTTCTCATGTCCAGCAGTAAGCACTATGTGGTAGTTTTTAGGAAGTAGAAACAGGTTTATATCTCTATGAAAAGTAGCATATATGAAGTAAAGAGAAACTTCGAGTTTGGGTGGGTGGCACAGTCCCTAGATTTTTAGGAATGTAGCATATAGGGACATGACAAAATGTCTTACTGATATATTCTATATTCTTTCAGGTAGTACCAAGTTCAATAGAAAATTCCTTACAGAGTTAATTTGTATGGTAATTGCCCACTTTGTCACTTATTATGACTGGAACCAAGTAATTTAAACACTCAATAAAAGACTCAGTTGAAGGTGTGTCATCTAAAAGAGGAACATAACTTAATGAGGTTCAAGTGTTGAGAAAGGAAGCGATGCTTTGACTGGGCCAATTGCCACAACTCCACATGTATCAGTGGTTGATTGGGTGGATGGACTTTCAAGAGGTTTAATTAAGCCCTAAAATTCTATGCATAATTTTCTTTTTCTTGGGACTATTTTAATGACCTACTTAAAGAGACTTAAACCCTGCCCTCCAATTTGTGGGAATTTCTGTCAGTGTTAAATTCATTTCTTAGTAATGGCATACAGTCATTTGAGTCATGTAATTGTATCAAATTATCTTTTTGTTTATCTTTTTGTTATATTGCCCGGCTTGTGCTAGAAAACAATAAAAATACTTTTTTTTATTTCTCTGATTAAAAACATAGTTGGATATTTTATAGTCAGCTTTCATAAAAATAAAAGTACAATTGATATTCTTATGTATATATAATTTTATTGATAAACAATTTTACTAAGGATAATGGTCCTCATAAAATTTTTTATCACAGAAAGTAGTCTCAGAAAGACAGAACTTTCCTTTCATTCCCTTTTTAGAATATCTGACCTATGAACCAAAGTAACATTGCTGTTTTTAAAATTGTTTTTCAATGTTTATTTGCTTTTGAGAGTGAGAAGGAGACAGAAACTGAAGCAGGCTCCAGGCTCTGAGGTGTCAGCACAGAGCTCGATGCAGGGCGAACTCACAAACGGAGAGATCATGACCTGAGCAGAGAAGTCTGACGCTTAATTGACTGAGCCACCAGGCGCCCCACCGAAGCAACATTTCTGATAAAATCTAGAAGCACTAGAACCTAAAATAAAAAAACAAAACAAAACCTATGGTGTCAAAATATAAAGCAAACAGATTAACAAAACTCTCCCTTTAAATTATCAGGTTGCTGAGGTATGCGTTGATGTAATCGCAATATATTATAAAAATGACTCCCTCATTGTCTTTTTTAATCAAGTTGTAGTCTGAGAGCAGAAGCTGAATTCTGTTTCTGAATTCTGATTCTAAAATAATCATTAGTGTCTGTAGAACAGGCAAATGCTGGCAATGACCTTGATTCCCAGAGTAAGGGTACAAGGTTCACTGAGCAAAATATTGGTAATTAGTTTTGATTTTACTGTTGCTGAATGTGTTATTTAATGAGTTTTCAAGTGCTTAACTATGTTTTTTTTCCTCAATGAAAAATTTATACAAATGAGCAGTCAACATACTTTTATTTGTCCACTGAGGGAAAGTAAAAACACACCAAAAATATTTTTAAGAACTTTTTCAGTTAAAGTTTGAGAGAGATGTATTTCTTCTAAAACCCATTCCCTTATGTTTTTAGAGGAATTGAAATATTGATGGCATCTTAGAAAACTTAAAACACAATTCTTATTAAGGAATATACATTTGTTTCTAAAATTGATAAATAAAGGAACTTAAAATAAGTATTTAGATTCTTTTTGGTATTCCAAAACTCTGAAAATTATTCATCAGAAATATAAACATGTGTTAAAAGTCAAATTAAGTGATGGGGCAATTATAAACTATATTGCATCACATTCCTCAAACATATATTCCAGATTCCAAATTGAGGTTTATAATAGTGACAAGGGTCATAGTCCAGAGTCATCTCGATATATTTACTGCAAGTATTTATGGAGAAAATTTATAGAATAAATATATAGAATAATCACAGTTTGAGTAACCTAAATTTTAGTATAGTTGGGGGCTGTTGAAATTGTGGATCTATCACTGTGTTTATCTTATCTGCTACGTGGGAGAAGTGAAAGAGGTAAGAATCAAGTTTGTTTGTCATCATGAAGCAAAATGATAAATAAAAACCCACAAAGCAAAATACACACAGTTGACAGACTCATAATGTTTGACACGTGGATTTTCAAATGTTTATTTATACCCTGATCCCTTGCTCTCTTTTGTATCCACTGACACACACTGAGGACATACAAAGATATCATGGAAGCCATCAACATACAAATTATTTTTTGCAGTGTGACACAGTGTAAACAAATTTTGTCCTGGTATGATGAAAGGGCTATCCAATAAAGAAGGCTGGAAAGAAAAGAGCTGGATTTGTTTTATTTTAGAGTCATCTACTTCTAAATGTGTCATTTCAGGTTTAGATAACTTGTGTCTACAAAAGTAGCACCAATCGTCATTGTTTTTGTTCTCTTGGATCAGAATGATGAAAAATACTAGTTTTCCACTTTAGGAAAAGGAATGCTTTCTGCCTTTATTCACATTTCAGCCTTTGGCCAAGGAGGAGTTATTTCTGCCCAAACTTTTGTCACTTTTCACAATCAGGGGGGCAGAGAGGTGGAGAATAAATGCCTCTCTTTCCATTCTCTAACTCTCTCATTTGAAGGAAGAAAGGGTCTGCTATTCTAATAACTCAGACCCTAAGAATTGGTCATTCCTTAATAAGCATTGAAAGATTCTGTGCATCCTTGAAGCTTTTTCTTCCTTCCTTCCTTCCTTCCTTTCTTTCTTTCTTTCTTTCTTTCTTTCTTTCTTTCTTTCTTTCTTTCTCTCTCTCTCTCTCTCTTCCTTCCTTCCTTCCTTCCTTCCTTCCTTCCTTTCCTTTCCTTTCCTTTCCTTTCTTTCCTTTTTTCTTTCTTTCTTTCTTTCTTTCTTTCTTTCTTTCTTTCTTTCTTTCTTTCTTTCTTTCCTTTTTCTTTAGGTAAGCCAGGAAGAACATAATTGTCAGAGTCTGCTCCTGTCATCTCAAGGGTTAAATTCTTATTGAATCCTTATAAGTGTGTTACTGTATGGAGCAGAGAATTCTGCTTCTGATATGAAGACAGAACTAAATTGGTCCAGCATTCCTGAACAATAACTCTTAAGAATTAGCTTTAGAGAGGATGTTAGAAAAAATGGATTCATCATTCATTTAAAGTTTTACCTTGCAATATTATGCTTCATTTTTTTTTTCTACTGCTAATCAAATATCTATTTTCCTTCATTTGGCTATTGACCATGTTGAAGGGAATTAGATCATACAACCAGATTTTTGTAGAATGGATTACTTGTTACTGGTTTGTCCCATTTGCCAGGTTTCATTGCATCCATATGAGCATATAATCAGAACTTTTAACATAAAATATATTTTTATAAGAATGATAACTAGATTTAGCAACTATTTAAGAATTGATGTAGTGATCTTTTTAAAGAATTTTCTTTCCTTCCACCAAGTTCTCATGTTGAACTTCCCCTCATTGCTTCTTTGTGGGAAATATTTTACCCAGAACTATGGTTTCCTTATAGATTAAGTGGTAACATCTCAAAACCACAAATCCATGTAAGACACAGCCTGGAATTGATTAGTAAAAGAGCAACATTAGGTGGTGAGAAGATATTAGTAGTCATAAACAAACTAAGGAAAGCACTCAAAGAAATCTAACCAAACTGATTGGGAAGCAGTAAGGCCCTCTGGAGAAAAGAAAAGAAAAAAGAAAAAAAGAGAAGAAGAAAGAAATAGAAGATAAAATGTTAACAAGGCACATTGTACAGCCCACATCTGGGAAACCAGATATCAGATACTAATGAGAGCCTTTTAAACAGTATTGGGTCACTCAACAAAGTTCTTGTGTATTATCTTTATCAATTTTCTGTATGACTTTATAACAGTAAGTTGATCTAATTCTTTTTTTCAAACTAATTATTTATTTTATATTTTTAAAATATTATTTTATTTTGAAGCAATAGTAGTAAATAAGGTTTTGTGTATATTTTTTAAAAAATTATATTTTCTCATGTAAAACTTTTCTAATAAAATTAAGAGATGAAATAGATGATCTTAGCAAGTTGAATTTTTCATTCAGCAACTACTTGCTGTGACCTTTTTAGTTAAAAGTGGAAAATCTAATTTCTCTTATATTGTTAAGAATAAAAATTCTATTTGAAATGTAAAGAAAGGCATTGCCTGAGTTCAATTTTAGAATTAAGAAAGAGTTTGGTTAAAATTCATTATTTGGAAATATCTGTCCATTGTCATAGTTGTTTATTAAAATTTATTTTTCATCACTAGGTGCATGGGTAGAATACGACCATGGGTCGTATTTTAAAAATAAAAGTAAATAGCATACAAACAAAAAAAAAAGTTAAAAGGATAAGCCTTTCACAAGGATCAGGGTTCACTTTTATACTGAACCATTGTCCAGGGGAGAAAAAAAAAGAAACTAAATGTTATTTTAGAAGGTGCAACCTCTCAGTGCCAACCTTTCACTTTATACCTTTATTTTATTTTCCACCAGTGCTTGGTTAAGCTAGACTTTGAATGGGAAGGAACTGAAGAGGGAAAAGATCGGGGCAGAAAGACTATAAGGTGAATCTCATGATCCCCACCTGCTGGTGTTGACACACTTGTATCATCTTAGATCTTTGAGAATGGATAGGACCTACCCTACTTTGCAATGTCAAATACCACAAAGTGATAGGACTTTTCTCCCATTATTATATATTACATATTATATAAAGCCCTGTCTGGCCAGCAGACTCAATCTAGAAACTGTCTCCTCCCTTTCTGGCTTTTAAGAAGCAAGTTGCTAGGAATCCTTGAGATATGAGGAACTGAATGAAGTCAGTGACCACAGGAATAGGGAGCTGGATTCTTTCCTAGCCCAGCATCCACTGAAATATATTTGATATGTAACATAGCGTAAATTTAAGGTATACAAGATGTTGATTTGATACATTTATATATGGTATATCCTTTATGGTTGTAATTGTATTCATGGGTAGTAATCATGTGATGTGATTATTATTTCTTTTTTTGTGATTGCAAAAATTAAGATTTAGTCTCTTAGCAAGTTTGATGTTTATAACACAGTACTGTTGTCTATATCCATTATACTGTGCTTTAGCTCTCTAGGAGTTATTTACTACTCATTGCAAGCTGGTATCCTTAAACAAAATCTCTCCTGTCTGCCGCATCCCCCCTGCCCCCAGTAATCACCATTTTACTCCCTGTCTTTATGAGTTTGACTTTTTAGATTTCATGTATAAGTGATGCCATATGGTATTTGTCTTTCTCTGTGTGATATCTCACTTAGCATAATGCCTTCAGGATCCATCCATGTTGTCGCAAATGGCAGGATTTCATTCAAATGATTCATATTCCAGTGCGTGTGTGTGTGTGTGTGTGTGTGTGTGTGTGTGTGTGTGTGTGTGTATCTCCCATCTTCTTTATCTATTCATTTTTTTGATGTTGTTTCCATATCTTTGTTATTGTGAATAAAGCATAAAACTGCAATAACATGGAATACCTATATCTCTTCAATATATTGTTTTCATTTCCTTTGGGTATAGACCCAGAAATGGAATTGCTAGATCCATGGCTCAGCCAGTAGATGAGAACCCAGCACTAACTGATGCTCTCAGCTGTTTTGCAGATGGTAAAATGTTCCTAGATTTCTGTTATAGGATAACACAAGTGTGTTATTTTAAGCTGCCAAGTTGTAGGTACTATTACACATTTGAGAAAATTAATACAAGGTTCTAGGACTGAAGAAGCTCTTCTCTTTGTTGTTATCACCACAATAATCGCCTAAACATATAAGGTGTATATCGTATATCTTCAGGGACCTTGAAAACTGAAAGGAGAACAAAAAAATTCAATTAATAGGAAAAAACTAGCTCATCTTCATAGTAAAATGAGTTGCAAGATGTTACTTATTCTTCGAAAGAAGCAAGTTGTTTCATACATTCTGCAGGGAGTGATGATTGCATCATTTCTACATTTCCTTCTACATTTCCTTTGGCCCTTCTACTGTTCCTGACACAACTTCAAATTGGTTATAGAAACTAGTTAATGATACAAATGATTATTCATTTTGGCGACAAATTATTATGTCAAGTTGGCTTAAACTATATGATTTGTTGAAAAACTTATGTCCACACAAAACCCTAAACGTGGATATTTATGGCAGTTTTGTTTATAATTGCCCAAACTTGAAAGTAACCAAGATACCCTTCAGTAGATAAGTGGATAAATAAGCGATAGGCCATCCAGACTGTGAAATATTATTGTGTTAATGAGTGCTAAAAGGAAATGAGCTATCAAGCCATGAAAAGACATGGAGGAAAGTTAACTCTGTATTACTAAGTGAAAGAAGTCAATCTGAAAACACTGTATAATTCCAACTATATGACTTTCTGAAAAAGACAGAACTATGGAAACAGTAAAAAGTTCAGTGGTTGCCAGGGGTTAAGGGCTTGGAAGGAATAAATAAAGTGAGACACAGACTATTTTTAGAGCAGCGAAAATGCTCTTTGTGACACTATAATGATGGATACCTGACATTATACATTTGTCCAAACACGTGCAATGAGCAACAACAAAAGTAAACTTGAAGGTAAACTAAGGATGGTCCGTGTGTGATTTTGAAGTGTCGGTGGAAGTTTACGTTGGTAAACCTTGGTAACAAGTGTATCATTCTGTTGGGTGATGCTGGTAATGGAAGAGGCTATGTGTGTGTAGAAGCAAAACCTCATGTGGAATCTCTGTACTTCCCCTGCTTCTCGATTATACTGTGATCTAAAACAGCTTAAGAGACAAAGTTTTAACAAGATAATTTTTTTAAAAAAATTATGGATAATTCCTTTCTCTATCTTTTCTTTAATGTTTATTATTTTATTTTTGAGAGAGACAGACAGAGTACAAGTGGAGGAGGGGCAGAGAGAAAGGAGACAGAACCCAAAGCAGGCTTCCAGCTCTGAGCTGTCAGCACAGACAAAGCCCAGTGCAGGACACTAACTCACAAGCCATGAGATCATGATCTGAGCCAAAGTGAGCTGCTTAACTGACTGAGCTATCCAGGCGCTCCAATTCCTTTCTCTATCTTAAATCTTTATTCCCTATGTTTACGTAGCAATATCTTTGGCAAAACAAAGTAATCTGTATAATTTATGTATTTAAAACTAACAGAGACATCGGCAAATATTTGATTTTGAAAATTTATAACATGGGGGCGCCTGGGTGGCTTAGTCGGTTAAGCGTCCGACTTTCGCTTAGGTCATGATCTCGCGGTTCGTGGGTTCGAGCCCGCGTCGGGCTCTGTGCTGACTGCCAGCTCAGAGCCTGGAGCCTGTTTCAGTCTGTGACTCCCTCTCTCTCTGACCCTCCCCTGCTCACACTGTCTCTCTCTCTCTCTCTCCTAGAAATAAATAAAAATATTTTAAAAAAATAAAAAAAATGAAAAATTATAACATGAAGAAATGTAAAATTCCTTGTTATTGCAATAATCAATAAGTCATTTTATATGTATCTAGTCATTTCTTTTTCCTTTGTGAAAATAGAATAATGTTTGCACATTAGTGTTTTCCTGCTGTGTTTGTAGTGAAAGCAACAACAACATTTGAATTAATTAAAACATGGGAGTTGTAATGACACACCAAAAAATCATTTTATTAATTCTGTTAGGGAGTCACTGGTGCTTGCTAGCGTTTCAAGAAGAGCAACATTTTTGTTCTTGTAGAAAATTGGTCATTAACATTGCTTTGTAAGTACATTAAATTGATTCTGTGCCATACTAGTATCTGCTCAACTATAAAAATAGACTTGTAATTTTGAAAATCATGATTTTAACTGAACTTCAATGCTTTGCAAAAGTGTTTCCAACAGTGTTTTGTTTTTTGTAACCTGTTTCTAGTCTGAGTAGAGAAGCTGAATGCTTCTCTAATAAAATAATCATTAGTGCCTGTAGAATAAGCAAATGCAGACAATGACCTTGATTCCCACAATAAGTATTCAGGATTCACTGTGCAGAGATATTGAGTAATTAGCTCTGATTTTACAGTTGTTGAAAACGTTAATTATTTAATGAGTTTGAAGTGCTGAAATGTTTGCTTCTGACTTAAAAAATTAAAATACATATGAATACTAGAACATGTCTTTTAGAACTGGGGCAAAAGTTAAAAAAATATCGTGTATAAAAGTGTCTGTCATCCTATACAAAGCAGGTGCTCAGTTAATGCTATCCCTCTCATCTGTCTCTCTCTCTATCCACGCTTTAGTAATCAAAACTCAGGCTTAGACCAATGAGGAGAAACTAAAGTGACTGTCAAAACCCTGTGGACAAATTAAGTCATGTGTTTTGAAAATAAATAAGTGGAGACAAGCTATTGAAGTCCCACGTTATATGGTACCTGATGCTGTAAAACAAATCAAAGGACAGATAAAGAATGAGAAAATCAGTTGAAGACATTGTATCTTTAGGCAGAATAAGTATTATGCTACTTTCAGATTTCATTTGAAATAAAATATGAAATGTAAACAAATTGGAGTTTCCCATTTTAGGAGACAAAAAGTGAAGGCATTCTGTATTAAACAAGATAATTCTTGGAATACAAAACTCTGCTCTAACAAGGCAGAATGGAAAGGTTGAATCACTATGTTATACAGCTGAATATAATATTACGCTGTATGTTAGCTAACTGTAATTTAAAGAAAAAAATCTTAAAAATGCAAAGGGAAAAATAAATCAGGGGTAAAAAAATACCTTCTCTGCTTTATAAAATACAGACAGTCACCCACTTATGATAGTTCTACTTAGAATTTTTTTACTTTATGATAGTACAAAAGCAAGAGTCATTCAATAGAAACCATATTTCAGACATTTAATTGTGATCTTTTCCCTGGCTAGCAGTATGTGGTTTGATACATTCTAGTGATGTTGGGGAGGGGCAGCGAGCCACAGTCCCAGGCAGCCACGTGATCACCAGGGTGAGCAGTCAACACACAACCATTGTGTACTTGCACAACCATTCTGGTTTTTGTTTTTAGTACAGTAGTCAGCAAATTACCTGAGTTGTTCAATACTTTAATACAAAATGGGCTTTGTGTTCATGATTGTGCCTAACTATAGGTTAATGGAAGTATTCTGAGCATGTTTGAGTTAAGCTAGGCTAAGGTATGATGTTCGGTAGGTGAGGTGTGTTAAATGGACTTTCAGTTTCTGGTATTTTCAGCTTTCAATGAGTTTATTGGGATGGAAACCCATCATAAGTAAAGGAAGACTCTGTGTATTTAAGGAAGTTATCTACTCTAAATAGTAGAGAGCCCTAAAAACAGAATGCATCAAATAAGATAGCACACTTCAGAATAAAAAGCACATAAGAAAAAAATAAATGGTAGCAAAGAGGAAAATTATCTCCCAATGTGCTCTCTGCAAATTCTCCTCTAATAAGGGAAGAATAGCTGGGCCACTGCACTACAAACTACTACAGTCTACTACAAAATAAAAGACCATGATAAAAGCAGGTTATTTATAAGTATTTTGATCTGAAAAGAAAAAGAATGCCTATCCTTCAAAGAAAGGAATGAAAATAAATCATTCAACAGCTCACTAAAAGTTAAACTTGCTAACTATCACTTAGAAAAATACTGTGAAATAATTTTTTTAAGAAAGGAAAGGAACATCATGGACTAGAAAGAACAGGAATAAGATCTTTAAAGTTACAAAAACAGTCAATTGAAGGAAATTCAAATATTTGAGTTAGAGAGTACAATCTTAAGAAGGGTTTTACATAAAGAGATAGTTCAGTCATTAAAAACTTTTCAGCATCCCTATGAATGGCAAGAGGATCATCTCTCTATGCTATGATTATGATATGGTACACATTTTCTTTACAAACTAATTATTTTGGACAAACATAAAAAAGAAGAATTGATCTACAAAGAAAGCCAAAAAGCAAGTTATGCTGAACAAAAGTAAATCACAGCAAATATAAAAGAAATAAAATGAAATCTTGCACAGAAAACTGCAAATATATGTATTTTTCTTCTTTTTAATGAGTTATCAATAATGTGTAATAAAAGTCAAACATTTTACAGTATCTTGGTCTGAATTTATATACTCTCATTTATGATTTGGTTTTGGAACTTTCATTCTTATACAATTATTAGAAAATAATGTGTGCTGCAAATACTCTTCCATCTAGAATATTTCTATGGCAATATAAACTCTTTAAATTGAATTCTCAAAGCAAAGATGTTTTCAAGGAACAAACAATATAAACTATTATGTTGCCAGTTTGTTACACTTTTTGCCTCCTGAAAACTTCTTTGATAATCTTTTTTTTTTTTCATAACTTCAGCAAAATGTATGTTTATCCAATCCCACTTTATTCTATTTCTGATCAAATAAGTTCTAAATCCATTACTCAAGGAACATCATTATAATGAATAGTGCACTAAACTGAAAGGATTTTAGGATCCTAGGTAATGGCCAAGAATAACACTGCTTTTAAAAATCATTTAGATTGAAAATCATTGTCAAAAGTTATTCAGTAGAGAAAGTGCCTTCCTTTCTCAGCCTTTCTTCAATATCTTCCTAAGTTAAAAATAAAAAGGAGGCCAAAAACTTGATTGGGTATCTTAGCACAGATACAAAGAGGGCATAACCCCAACTACTTGTCATTGGGATGAGATTTGACCTATGAATGTTCTAAATTTTCTCTTCTCCCAGGGGAACCCATATTCTATAGACTAAGAAGAGAGAATCCTTGCTTCATGTCCCTTTCCTCTATATTCTTTCTAAACAAGATCTGAACCTCTTCCAATAACAAGCCATTTTGTCCCAGTTACAATGTTACCAGCTATTTAGAGCTGGCACCCACAAGTTGAGTGAGGCTGTGTGGTATGATGTGATTTATGGATTATCACCTGATGGGCTAAATATAGGTAGAGAGAAGGTTCTTCATGAGACAATCTTTCCAACCAGCCTCTGTTCCCTCCATGTCCAGGCTGGCTTATGCTCCAACCTTGCCATATTTCAGTCCCTCCATTTAGCCAAATGCTCTCAACCTTCTGCATTTTTCTCCATATACTGTTCCTTCCTGGTGTCTGTTACTATGAATATCCCCACCAAAGTTATTTGCCTCTCATTGCTCATCTGACTTATATAAAAGTTACTTTTAACACATTATAGTCTTTAATACATGAAAAATACATGTGCTATGGTATACTCTATTAAGCATTGCACTAAAGAACTATCATCAATAAGGCATGCAAATGGAGTTCTGTCACCCTAGCAGCATCAATGTTTTTTCCTAAACCATATACAGTATAACCAATTAAGGAAAAAAGAAAAGGATTTAAGAAGGCTTTCAAGTATTAGAGTTTTAGCCTAAGGCCATGAAATATGAGCAATGTTTGTTTATTTTCTTATTTTTCCTATATACTTTATTCTCATCAAATAAATTCCTCTTCCACATTATATTAACCTACTTATTCAGGAAACTGGGAGCCCAAATGAAAAATAAATTACCAATATAAGGATGTTGGTTTCATGAGTTGATTCCTAATAAACACTTGAGAGTTTCCAAATTCTTAATTTAGGAGTTGGATAATTCTAATCCTGAAAATTAATTCAATGTTTGTGCCATGGGCAACATTTTCTTACCCTTATTTATTTGGATAAATTCAATATAAAATATTGAATTATTACAATTTAAACCATTTTGTATTTTTAAACAAAGAAAAAAACTTGTTTTCCTTACAAAATGTCATTAAAAAACATAAGAAAAACATGACTCTGATATAATGGGCAGCAGTCCATAATGAATTCTTGGTTTCCAAGAGACAACTTCTTTCTACCTTTGATTTTACTGGTAGAGAACAACCAACGGTTACGTATGGTAACATCTGCAGCTCTTCCTTGCTCTGTAGTGCAAATTAAAACTGACACTAACAGTTTTAAATATTAGGCTGAAAGCCAGCCTAATATTTGTGGAGCATGAATAATGATTATGTCAAGGAAAAAAACTTTTTTCTACCCATTAGACCATGATCATTATTTGCATACATACATATACTGGGTTTGTCTTATCCTATATCAATCTAATGCCTGGGATAATATATACCTCTTTGGAGGAAAACCAAATAGTATACATTAAAATTTTTTTTTCCTACCATTGATGGCTGACAAGGTTTGCAAAAGAAGCACAAAATCAGTGAAAACATTTGTTGGTAATTAAGTACAAAGTTATATGGTTCTTGATTTTTGGTGAGGAAGTGACAGCAATAACTATTAGGAATCATGCTATAAAGAAAACTCAATATTCACACAATTTCTCCCATGGGATTAAGAAGTTAGAAAATCTTGGTTTGCAATATGGCTGGATGAAAATAGAGTATTTTAAAACCATGATTTATTTTTATTTTTATTACTGAACTTATAACCAATATAGGCTGCTATTGTTGCTGCTATTATTGTTTTGTTTCTTATTCCAATTTCAGTCTCCCATCAAGCTCACTAAATTGCACTCAGTTACATTTGAACCTCTTTTATCTTGCTTGTTTGTAAAGCTTGTATATTCAAAATGGTTATTCCCAATTTCTACATGACCTTTTCATTAAATCAAATTAGGAAGACGATTCCAACTTCATTATCATGAATCTTCCTTTTCATCTTCTGTGACTGTTAAGTGGACATTTTGAAGTAAGGTATATTGTCCACTCTGAGCCGATACAGTATATATTTTTTTGTGTAGAGGGAGTGTTAATAAAATGTAGGTGTATATTTTGAAACACATTTTTTAATGCCTTGATTATGTTTAAAGTATTTTGTTAAGCATCATGAATATTACCAATACTAAAAAAAATGGCATATGGAAAATATCACTTATTTTTTTTCCCCTTAGGATGGAGTACAGTGATTAAATAGAGAGGCCTTATAGGCAAGGATAATTATGCTTTATTAATCAAATTTGTTGAGAAGTCAGGTGCAACAGAGAAATTTCATTTATTTATTTATTTATTTTTTAATGTTTCAAGTTTTTATTTAAATTCTGGTTAGCTAACAGATAGTGTAATATTAGTTTTAAGAATAGAATTTAGTGATCCATCTTACATGTAACACCCAGTGCTCATCACAAGTGCCCTCCTTTACAGTGACATACAGGGTAAATTCTTTTTTTTTTTTTTCCTTTTGAATCCATATTTTATTTTATTTTATTTTATTATTATTTTTTTTTTACAAATAGTTTATTGTCAAATTAGTTTCCACATAACACCCAGTGCTCATCCCCACAAGTGCCCTCCTCAATGCCCACCCCTCCTCCCCCCCACATCCACCAGTCTTCAGTTTTTGTCAGCATTCAAGAGTCTCTCATGGTTTGCCTCTCCCCCTTTCCCCCACCATTTCCGCCCTTATTCTCCCCCTTGGTCCTCTGTTAAGCTCCTCCTAATCCTCCTATACGTGCACACATATGATATTTGTCTTTCTCTGCCTGACTTATTTCGCTCAGCATCACACCCTCAAGGTCCATCCATGTGGCTACACATGGCCAGATTTCATTGTTTCTCATTGCCATGTAGTATTCCATGGTATAGATAAACCACATCTTCTTGATCCATTCATCTGTTGACGGACACTTAGGCTCTTTCCAGGTTTTAGCTATTGTGGAGAGTGCTGCTATGAACATTGGGGTACATGTGCTCCTATGCATCAACATTTCTGTATCCCTTGGGTAAATTCCTAGCAGTGCTATTGCTGGGTCATAGGGGAGTTCTATTGTTAGTTTCCTTAGGAACCTCCACACTGTTTTCCAGAGGGGCTGTACAAGTTTACATTCCCACCAACAGTGTAGGAGGGTGCCCGTTTCTCCACATCCTCGCCAGCATCTAGAGTTCTCTGATTGGCTCATTTTAGCCACTCTGACTGGCGTGAGGTGGTATCTCACTGTGGTTTTGATTTGTATTTCCCTGATGAGGAGGGATGCTGAGCATCGTTTCATGTGTCTGTTGGCCATCTGGATCTCCTCTTTGGAGAAGTGTCTGTTCATGTCTTCTGCCCATTTCTTCACAGGGTTGTTTGTTTTTCGGGCGTGTAGTTTGGTGAGTTCCGTGTAGATTCTGGATATCAACCCTTTATCTGATATGTCATTTGCAACTATCTTTTCCCATTCCGTTGGTTGCCTATTAATTTTCTGGGTTGTTTCCTTGGCTGTGCGGAAGCTTTTAATCTTGAGGAGGTCCCAACAGTTTATTTTTGCTCTTGATTCCCTTGCTTTTGGGGATGTGTCAAGTAAGAAGTTGCTGCGGTGGAGGTCAAGGAGGTTGTTTCCTGCTTTCTCCTCTAGGGTGTTGATAGTTTCCTGTCTCATGTTCAGGTCCTTTATCCATTTTGAGTTTATTTTTGTGCATGGTGTGAGAAAATGATCTAGTTTCATTCTTCTGCATGTTGCTGTCCAGTTCTCCCAACACCATCTGTTAAAAAGGCTGTCTTTTCCATCGGATATTCTTTCCTGCTTTGTCAAAGATTAGTTGGCTGTATACTTTTGGGTCCACTTCTGAGTTCTCAATTTTGTTCCATTGGTCTATGTGTCTGTTTTTGTGCCAATACCATACTGTCTTGATGATGACAGCTTTGTAGCAGAGGCTAAAGTCTGGGATGGTGATCCCTCCCATTTTGGTTTTATTTTTCAGGATTACTTTGGCTATTCGGGGTCTTTTGTGGTTCCATACAAATTTTTGGATAGTTTCTTCTAGTTTTGAGAAGTATGCTGGTGCAATTTTGATTGGAATTGCATTGAATGTGTAGAGTGCCTTAGGTAGTAATGACATCTTAACTATATTTATTCTTCCTACCCATGAGCATGGAATGTTTTTCCATTTCTTTGTGTCTTCTTCAATTTCCTTCATAAGTTTTCTATAGTTTTCATCATACAGATCTCTTGTATCCTTGGTTAGGTTTATTCCGAGGTATTTTATGGCTTTTTGTGCAATTGTGAATGGGATCAGTTTCTGGATTTCTCTTTCTGTTGCTTCATTGTTGGTGTATAAAAATGCAACCGATTTCTGTATGTTGATTTTGTACCCTGCAACTTGGCTGAATTCTTTGATCAGTTCTAGTAGGCTTCTGGTGGAGTCTGTCGGGTTTTCTATGTAGAGTATCAAGTCATCTGCGAAGAGTGAAAGTTTGACTTCCTCTTTGCTAATTCTGATGCCTTTGATTTCCTTTTGGAAATCTGATGGCTGATGCTAGGACTCCAGCACTATGTTAAACAACAGTGGTGAGAGTGGGCATCCCTGTCTTGTTCCTGATCTCAGGGGGAAAGCTCTGAGTTTTTCCCCGATGAGGATGATGTTAGCTGAAGGCTTCTCATAGATGGCTTTGATGATGTTTAAGTAGGTTCCTTCTCTCCCGTCTTTCTCTAGAGTCTTTATTAAGAAGGGATGCTGTATTTTGTCAAATGCTTTTTCTGCATCTATTGACAGGATCATATGGTTTTTATCTTTTCTTTTATTGATATAATGGATCACATTGATTGATTTGCGAATGTTGAACCAGCCCTGTAACCCAGGAATGAATCCCACTTGATCTTGGTGGATGATTCTTTTTATGTGCTGCTGGATTCGATTGGCAAGGATCTTGTTGAGGATATTTGCATCTGTATTCATCAAAGATATTGGGCTATAGTTCTCTTTTTTTGCTGGATCTCAGTCTGGCTTGGGAATCAGAGTGATGCTGGCTTCATACAATGAGTCTGGGAGTTTTCCTTCGCTTTCTATTTTTTGGAATAGCTTGAGAAGAATTGGGATGAATTCTGTTTTGAATGTCTGGTAGAGTTCCCCAGGGAAGCCATCAGGTCCAGGGCTCTTATTTGTTGGGAGATTTTTGATCACTGATTCGATTTCTTCACTCGTTATGGGTCTGTTCAGGTTTTCTATTTCTTCCCGTGTGAATTTTGGTAGTGAGTGTGTGTTAGGTATTTGTCCATTTCTTCTAAGTTGTCCAATTTGTTGGCATATAATTTTTCATAGTATTCCCTGATAATTGCTTATTGTATTTCTGAGGGGTTGGTTGTAATAAGTCCATTTTCATTCATAATTTTGTCTATTTGGGTGCTCTCTCTTTTCTTTTGAATAAGTCTGGCTAGAGGTTTGCCAATTTTGTTTACTTTCTCAAAAAACCAACTCTTGGTTTCATTGATCTGTTCAATTGTTTCTTTGGTCTCTATGTTGATTATTTCTGCTCTAATTTTTACTATTTCTCTTCTTCTACTGGCTTTAGGGCATTCTTGTTGCTCTGCCTCTAGTTCCTTTAGGTAAGCTGTTAGATTTTGGACTTGCGCTTTTTCTAATCTCTTGAAATAGGCCTGGAGAGCAATGTACTTTCCTCTTAGGACTGCCTTTGCCACATCCCATAGATTTTGAATTGTTGTGTTTTCATTTTCATTTGTTTCCATATATTTTTTAATTTCATCTCTAATTGCCTGATTGGCCCATTCATTCTTTAGAAGTGTGTTCTTTAACCTCCATGTTTTTGGAGGTTTTCCAGACTTCTTCCTGTAATTGATTTCAAGTTTCAAAGCATTATGATCTGACAGTGTGCATGGTATGATCTCTATTCTTTTATATTTATTGAGGGCTGCTTTATGTCCCAATATGTGATCTATCTTGGAGAATGTGCCATGCGCACTTGAGAAGAAAGTAAATGCCCTGGCCTCAGGATGTAAAGTTCTAAATATATCCGTCAGGTCCATCTGGTCCAATGTGTCTTTCAAGTCCATTATTTCTTTAGTGATTTTCTGTCTGGTTGACCTATCCTTTGCTGTAAGCGGAGTATTAAAGTCCCCTGCTATTAGCACATTCTTATCTAGAAGCTTGTTTCTGTTTGTGATTGTTTTAGATGTTTAGGTGCTCCCACATTAGGTGCATAGACATTTATGATTGTTAGTTCTTCCTGATGGATGGACCCTGTAATTATTATGTAGTGTCCTTCTTCAGCTCTTGTGATTGTCTTTAATTTAAAGTTCAGTTTTTCTGATATAAGTATCGCTACTCTGGCTTTCTTTTGATTTCCTGTAGTATGATATATATTCCTCCATCCCCTTACGTTTAATCTGAAGGTATCTTCCCGTCTAAAATGAGTTTCTTGTAGACAGCATATAGATGGATTTTGTTTTTTATCCATTCTGCTACCCTATGTCTTTTGATTGGATCATTCAGCCCATTTACATTCAATGTTATTATTGAAATATGAGGGCTTAGAATCTTTGTATCTTTTGTAGGGTTCATGTTTGTGGTGATGTCTCTGGTATCTTTGTTCTTTGCAAACTTTCCTTCAGACTGTCTCCATCAGGATTTCTTGTAGGGCCGGCTTAGTGGTGACAAATTCTTTCAATTCCTGTTTATTTCGAAAGGTATTTATCTCTCCTTCTATTTTGAGGGACAGGCTTGATGGATACAGGATTCTTGGCTGCATATGTTTACTGTTCATCACATTGAAGATCTCCTGCCATTCCTTTCTGGCCTGCCACGTTTCAGTAGATAGGTCTGTCACCACTCTGATAGGTTTCCCTTTGTATGTGAGGGCCCTTTTCTCCCTAGCTGCTTTCAAAATTCTCTCTTTGTCCTTGTATTTTGCCATTTTTACGATGATATGTCGTGCAGAAGATCAATTCAAGTTACGTCTGAGAGGAGTCCTCTGAGCCTCTTGTATTTCCACATTGACTTCCTTCCCCAGGTCAGGGAAGTTCTCTGCTATAATTTGTTCCTGGACTCCTTCAGCACCTTTCCCTCTCTCTTCCTCTTCTGGGATTCCTATGATACGGATATTGTTGCGTTTGACTGTGTCGCTGAGCTCTCGAATTCTTCTTTCCTGTTCCTGGATCAGTTTGTCTCTTTTTTTGTCAGCTTCTTGTTTTTCTATAATGGTGTCTCCTAAATCACTTATTCTCCTTTCTGCCTCTTCAAGCCGTGCATTGGAGGCCTCTAATTTATTATGGATCTCATTTATCGCATTTTTTAATTCTTCATGCCTATTTTTATTTTCCATTCTGTCTGTAGCCATAGTTTCTTTGATGTCCCCTATGTTTTCTTCAAGCCCTGCTATTAATTTCACCATTATTATTCTAAAATCTTGTTCACTTATGCTGCTGATATCTGTTTTGAGCAGTTCATTAGCTGTCATTTCTTCTTGGAGTTTCTTTGGAGGAGAGCTCTTTCGTTTCGTCATTTTAGTTAGCTTTCCGGCTCTTGTTGGTTTTAAAGACCTGTTATGCTCTCTGTTTCTATGAGCACTGCTATATCCAAGAAACTCTTTGACTTTCCAGGGCCTATCCTTTCAGAGATTGTTTTTTGAATGGTATCCCTCGGTCACTCTTGTTGGGACCTTAGTTATTTTATTCTCCTATTCGTAGTGATATTTGGGACTCTTCACCTTGTGTACTCTAGCTTGTTTCTTGAGGTAGCCCTGGAAAAGAAAACAGACAGACAAACACACAGGGAGCAGGAGCACACAAACGCACAGGCTGATTCAACTGACATGCAAAGTGAGAGGGAAAACGAAAAAGTTAATAGAAAAGACGGAGGAGGGAGGGCGAATAGGGAGCATAAAATACATAAAAGGGTCAAAAAGGGGAAAAGAAAAGGAAAAAAGAAGAAAACCGATGGACAAAGAACGGTTTAAAGCATATACTTGGATTTCCCAGCTACAGTTAAATAGCCGTGTGTATGCAGTGCTGGTTGAAGAGCATAGAGAAAAGAGAGAAGGCAGGGCGAGACAAGGCAGATTTGGAAATAGAATGAACAGGCAGAAGGGATAAGAAACTTTTTTCAAAGAGGTAAAGGGTAGAATATGGTTGGATAGGTGAGAGAAGGATGCTGGAATTATCCAGAGAAACTATATAGTCTAATTATTCCTGAGAGAAATAGCTGAAAAAGTCGGTAGGTGTAGAATTTACATTTACAGAATGGACTTGTTGTGATTGTTTAAGCAAGCTGGCGACCAGAGTTAATCAGGTCAGTGTTTTGGGGAAAAAAGCGAGAAAAGAGAAAGAAGAAGAAAAAAAGAGAAAAGAAAGGGAAAAAAAAAGAAAGAAGAAAAAAAAAGGAAAAAAAAAAAAAAAGAAAAAAAAAAGGGAGGAGGGCACCTCTCAGGCAGGGATGGGCGTGGCGTGATCCGATGCCTCAGGCGGGGGTTCTGCCTTGGCGATTGTGGGGAGGAGAGTGACGGTGCTCCAGTCCCTTCTTGAACCCCGCGCTGCAGCTCGCTTTTTTTTTTTTGGCGTGTCAACTCCCCATTCCGGGGACGCAGCCGAAGTTGGTTGCACTCTTCAACCCAGGCCAGTTCCATCTCCAAATCACAGTCCGCGTCCCGCTGAAGTTGCCTTAGTCACAGCTTCCCAGACAACCCCCTCGGGCTATTCCAGGCTCCCTGCTGAGCTCTGGGTGTGGAGTCAGGATCGCTGCTTCCTTCTCTGGGTCGGGCTGGTGCGCATGCGCGGGGGCTTGCCTGCCGGGTCCGCGTAGCCTGAGCCCGCTGGAGTGAGGAAAACCGGGTCTCTCTATGGCTCGTCACCCGAAACACGAACTCACAGGCAAATTTCCCAGTTTTTAGCTCTTTGCCTTCCCTCTCGAGTTCCAGCCAGCCAGGAGCACGGACGCCCGGTGTCTGCGTGGCTCTTTCAGAGGTCCCAGCCGCCCTGGAGCTACAATGGCAGCAGGCGCGCCCGCGCCGCTTTAAAACCCAACCTCCAGGAGCGGCACAAAGAAGCAGTTTGTGTGTTCAGCCTCCCCCAGGACCAGTTGTCGCGAGGGGACCTGGTGTGCAGGTATTTGGCAAGTACGGTCTTTCTATGCACCGAGTGGAGATTTTTCTGTCTTGGACTCTCTCCTTTTCCCCTCTCACTCCCCGTAGAGGGTAGAGGGGGATCGCCTCCCACCCTGGAGTCTCCGATCCCGGCCTGATTTTACCTTCCCCGGTTCGCACTCACGTTAGAAGGCTTTCTCAGTGGATTCTGCGTCCTTTTTCTCCCAGTCTCTCAGGTTTTGTAAGGTTTCCAATGGCTTCAGATCTTTTCTGTGTGATGTATGGGCGCGAGTGCAAGTACGGAGCTCCTTACGTCTCCGCCATCTTGCCCCCCCTCCCAGGGTAAATTCTTATAAAGTAAAACCAGTGCCATTATTTTATAATAATCTGTATAGTTAAAAATAATTTTCTGATTTAAATTATTTATGACTTTCATTTCATTATTATAAATACTTTTTATTTATTTCAAAGTCTTCTGAATACAGAAAATAATACTGCTTTACATTTTCTCATTATTTTTGTTCATCATCTTGTTCAGGTTCCTGTCTGGTATTATTGTTCCTCACTTAGGCAGGATGTTATTAGCACTTGTTGTTTTTTAAACGAATTTGAATTATTTTTTATCTTTCTTTCAAATACTGATTCCTAAGACTTCATATGTCTTAACAATTTATTGCTATATTTGGCTCACCCTCCATGTATTCTAGATCTATTTGTGTGCTATTTAAACTAAATAAAAAAGATTGAGTTTGCGACCTCAAAAAAAAATTCCTGACTTTAGTAGATTTTATCACTGAAATTCTATATTTGCAAACAAGGAGTATTTGCAATCCAAGGACAAAAGCGATAAAACATATAATCATAATTATAATAAATAGATGCATTATTATTACATAAAAATGAAAAAAATAAGAGTGTAATAATATTTTGGAAATGACATTTTAAAAGAGAGTTTAAAAATGTGTGTGATGTGCAGTTGTATAGTTTCACACTTATTAAGCCAGTGTTTAGTTAAATTTCCCCACTGGTCTGGTGGTTTCCTTCTTTATTCAATATTGAGCTTACTGTATTCTCACGTGTAAAACTTTCCTTTGCACTTGAAGCTCTGAAAGAAACATATGCAGTTTCTCCCATTGGATTCTTCTAATGCCCTACCTGGCCCAGGGGATTTAAGTCTGGCATGAAAAGATATCTTATGTGTATAAAGTGTTTAAGTGCTTTTCATAATCTAATGGCTTTTGCCAGGGTCTAAAATATTCAGTAGCAAAAACAATGCCTCAAACTGGTTTTGCACAGTTCACAAAAAATGTTAATCATTTACTACTTGAAAATCTACTGTCCATAGTTATAACATTTAAGTGCATGTCTAACTTGCTCTTTCTTTTATTTTAAAGCAATCATGTCATATCTCTATTCATATACATATATGTATATAGATACATACATACATATAAAATCTCTCTTTAAATTCAGCCTGCCTGTTGAGGAGGCTCCTTTTTACCATATTATTGTATTAACATCATAGTATCAGAAAAGCAGGGCATCATGTGATGATATTTTCTTTAATTTTCTAAAGCCATAAAGTTTTTTAGACAGATGTTTAAAATAAAATGCAAAGCAAAAAAGAATTGTTTTTCCTTTTTGGTAACATTACATGTTTTGTTTTGTTTTGTTTTTCAATATAAATGTCCCACAGTGATCTACCATCCTTCTCAAAATTACGAGGAGTCCTGGGAGGGACATTCCAGTGACTGATGGGATGGAAAGCATTTTCGTTTAAGTCTCCTAAGATAGTGTATCTCAGTTAATATCTGCCTTGTATTTGTATTTGCTATCATTTGTAAAAAAATAGATTCTAAGAAGCTGAGAGTAACAAGTATGATGAATCATTAAATAATGTTGCCAGAGTTTAATTCTTGAAATCAAGGGCAGAGAAGACATGCTCGCAAACCTGCTCCTTTGTTCTGAGTAGCACATAGAAAACAATCCCACTCTAGAGACTCCAGGACAAAGTAAACACCTAGGTCTGGAGGACTACTGTAGACAAAATATATTCTCATGTGTATTCACTTGGGAAATAGCAGGTACAATTAGACAATCCCCAGTAAAATCTGTAACATAAATTCTAACGGGCATGAGTTAATAGTTGTCCTCACAAATGGCTAATAGGGTTAACAGATTTTGCACTTGAAACAACAGATACATCAGTCAGGAAAGGCCAAGATAAACTGTAGTAATGAACAAACTCCAAACTTTATTTTCCTAAAACAACGAAGGCTCATTTTGTTACTTATTCTATATGTCATTTGCTCTAAATATTCATTCCACCTTGTCATCATTCTCACTGTGGGACCCAGGCTGTTGGAAGAGTCATGTCAATAATATATCCACTTGCTCTGATAAAGGTTAAGTAGCAGAGGGTGCTGTAGAACCATTTACAGGGGCACCTGGGTGGCTCAGTCGGTTAAGCGTCCGACTTTGGCTCAGTCATGATCTCACGGTTTCTGAGTTTAAGCCCTGCGTCGGGCTCTGTGCTGACAGCTCAGAACCTGCAGGCTGCTTCGGATTCTGTATCTCCCTCTCTCTCTGACCCTCCTCTACTCATGCTGCCTCTCTCTCTCTCTCTCAGAAATAAATAAAACATTAAATTTTTTAAAAAATAATAATAAAGAAATGCTCAACCCAGAAGTGACACAAACACGTTCTACTCGTACTGCATGGACTAAAATGGTCACATACCCCCTCCCCTACAAAGCACAAGGGGACAGGGAATAAAATGCTACCAGATGACAGGAAGACATAAATATCTAGCAAACAACAGTAATAAGTACCATAGTTGGCCAAGGTCTTTGTGTCCCTTATGGCCATTTATTTTTAGTAAAAGAGAACTACAGTATCTAAAGTGTTTTGCTAACAGCTCCTTTCAAGAGTGATTATGCTTATATTTTATGCTTCTTTGAAGGAATTCTTGTTACCATCAATGTTTCAAATATTAGTGAATCATATTTGAATATTTTTATAGACCTGTATTTTCTGCCTTGGATGAAGTAATTAAAGTGATTGGCTCACTTTTTTCCTTAAAAAGGCATCTTCTATTCCCATTCAACTGAATTATGCCAACTCTTGAATTTTAGATGATCAGATCTTTGAAGAATTTTACCTTCAGATAGAGGGCATGGAAATGAGTGATAGCTAGATACCACTTGACAATGTATTTGAAAAGGAACAAAAAAAGAATAAAAGTGATTTTAGATGCTTTCTGATTCATTCTATATTGGCATTTCTATCTTTTTGGGGAAAAAAAACTAAATTAGAGCTTTGCAAAGAGAGATGAGAAATGCTTCCCTTTTATTTTGGCAGGATCATATAGAAATTGCAACGAAAACAGAATTACTTTTGTGATGTGAAGGATTTATGCCCAAGCCTGAATCAAATTATTTATATAACCTGAGACAATTATTTATCCTTTCAGCAAACTATGGCAAACTATGACCTATGGGCAAAATCCAGCTTGTTACACGTTTTGTATGATCCACAAGCTGTGTTTTATATTTTTAAATTATTGAAAAATATTTAAAATATACTATTTTGTGACTCATGAAAAATATATGAAGTTTAAAGCTCAGTGTTCATAAATAGAATTTTGAAACAGTATAATAGTTTATTAATTAATAATATAAAATAATAATAAATTAATTATTAATAATTAATTAACCATACATATTGTCTATTACTGCTTTTATGCTTTAATAACAGAACTAATAGTTGCAACAGAGACTATGGTATTGCAGACTCTAAAGAGTGGTTGATTATTGCACTTAAAACTGGACAAACAAGGCTCTGAGTTTGGGGGCAGCAAAGAGATAAAATATCAGACTGAAAATGTGAGACAAAATACTTCCAAAGACTAGGTTTTAGAGAGATGATGGAAGATTTTGCTGTAATGAAAAAAAAAAAATGCTTTCTTTTTAAAAAGTTTTTATGTCTGTCTATTTTTGAAAGACAAAGCATGAGTGGGGGAGGCCCGAGAGAGGGGGAGCCCCAGAATCTGAGGCAGGGTCCAGGCTCTGAGCTGTCAGCATAGAGCCTGATGCAGGGCTTGAACTCACCAACCATGAGATCATGATCTGAGCTTAAGTCCGATGCTTAACCAACTAGGCTACCCAGGGACCCCAAAACAAATTGCTTTTTACAAGAAAGCATATGAAAATAATAGAGGGCAATTTGTATCTCATAAAATAAAATATTCTCAGATTAATAGAAACACTGAAAGTTCAATCAGAAAACATGAAAATATAAAAACATGGGCAATAGAATAAGAGAAACAATAAAATAGAAGATAAATACTGGAGATCCCATTTCTATCTAATAAGAATTGTATTAAAAAAGCAACAAAGTAAAGTGTGGCAGAGAATTTTAAAAGCAGCATTTACAAAAAAAACAGTGTTTCATAATTGAAGTATAGAGTCTCTGGATTGAAAGCTACATATTTACTTTAAAATTTAAGAATATGAAGTACAAAGACAAGACCCTAAAGTCTTCCATAGAGAAAAAGTGGCATGCACAGTCATTGGACTGTTCAACAGCAACCCAGAAAACTATTCTCTTTCTTGTTCATTTAGCTCTAATCACACTCGCTTCTTCTCTCTTCCTTGAATGAACCAAGTCTCTGCATTTGTTGTTATCTTGTCTATAATGCCTTTTCCATAGATAATTACATGGCTTGCTTCCTCAGTATATTCAGGAATTTATCCTATTTTTGCCAAGAGAGGATAGCAGATCCATAGTTACTTCAATGTGTGATGTACAATGCCCAGTGAACAATTCAAGTTCAGCTCATGATACAAAATAAGAAAATGTAATCTACAATAAAAAGCAATCTGTCAGGAGAGAAAAAAACACAAGATAATCAGATTCTTGAGATTGGTAAACAAAAACATTAAGACAACCACAGTAAGTAGTTTAAGGAGTTAAAGGGAAAAATGTTTATAATGGTTATACAGATATGATTATTGACAAAGAAGTAAACAATAAATAGTAAAATTTGTAGGGTGAACTTTATAGTAGATTGGAGACAGCAAAAAATGGGGTCATTTATATAGGCTAGATTAATAGAAATTATTCAGTCTAAGCAACCAAGGGAATAAATACTGAAAACTGAAATAAACAGGGTTCAGTGGCCTTTGGAACAACATTGTTTAGCTTAATATCCACTAAATTAGAGTCCTAGAAGTAAATTAAAGGACATTAGAAAAAATATTTGAGAATGCAATGTCTGAAAATTTTTTAAATTGAGGGGAAATACCAACTCATGATCCAAAAAATTTCAATAACAATTAAGCATTTTAAACCCAGAGAAAATAATACCTAGACGTACTGTATTTGCTGAAAAGTAAATAGAATAAAACATTCTTGAAAGGCCCTAGAAATAAATGGTATGTTACATGTAAGAAAACAACTATGCACAAGATAACAGATTTGTGTTTAAATAATAGCCTCTTAATAATTTGAACTTAATAATTATATTGTGGTATATAAAATCGTGATATTGTTCTTAGGAAATACACACTGAAGATTTAAGTGACATGATGTCTGTAACCTTTAAATGATTTAGAAAAATGTGTAGATATATACATGTGGGCTTATGAGAGTTCCTGTTACTCTTACTAAAACTTTGCTAAAAGTTTGAAATTTGTAAATATATGCAAGACATAAAAAGAGTGAAAGAGCTGAATGTATAACTTTAAGTATATCACAACTTTTTTGATGTTTATTTATTTTTTGAGAAATAGACAGAGCATCAGCAGGGGAGAGGCAGAGAGAGAGACACACAGAATCCAAAGCAGCCTCTAGGCTCTGAGTTATTAGCAAAAGCCCAATGTGGGGATTGACTCACAAACCAGTGACATCATAACCTGAGCTTAAATACAAAGCTTAATCGACTGAGTCACCTAGGAGCTCCTGTGTGTATTATAAAAGATTGACTTAAACATTTAATTTGCAATGATGGAAGTCATTCAAACTTTTAGTAGAGTAAGCAGTCTCTGCTTGACTTAATTGTTGACATATAAAAATATGTGTCCTTATAGCTAGATTTTTAAATTTTTTTCTAGATAAACTGGAAATTCAGAACTTTATGTGAAATTTTATAATTTCACATGTCAGTACAAAATAAAAAGTTTATATTGCATATTTGAAACCATGAATTTGTCATCTCACTATTAATACACAATATTGCAAAGTCGCTTTATATTTTCATAAAATAATGCAAAATTTTAGTTAAGATTGATTTTTCAGGGGTGCCTGGGTGGCTTAGTCGGTTAAGCGTCAGACTTTCGCTTAGGTCATGATCTCTCAGTTCGTGGGTTCGAGCCTCGCATCAGGCTCTGTGTTGACTGCCAGCTCAGAGCCTGGAGCCTGCTTCGGAGTCTGTGTCTCTCTGAGTCTCTCTCTCTGACCCTCCCCTGCTCATGCTGTCTCTCTCTCACTCTCCTAGAAATAAATAAAAAAATATATTAAAAAAGATTGATTTTTCAATAATGAACACTTTAATATGGGCACTTTAGGTCATGACATATTTCTATACTCTTTAACACCTATTATACTTTTCATATTGTTGCTAAATTGTTTATTTAAAAATTATTTTACATGCTTATTATTGTCTTTGTTTAAGAGTTGAGTTAGTAAAAATAATGGCTAAGATTTTCTAAATTCTGTGTTTCTAATATTTTCACATATAATTTTTTTATATTTTAGCTTTATAAACATTATGAATTTACCATTTTAAAGTATGTATATCCCAAATTCCTTCTATTCTTTTCATTTCTCAGAATAATGAAGATAGTAAGGGTTAGGGTGAAAACCAGGTCTCTATTGCCAGGGACTATATTTAGGATTTTGCACATAGTACTATAGTGAACACAGAAACTAAAGACTGGAGCAAAACCATAATAACTTCAGAAGTCCTATCAACTCTTGGAGATAGGGTTACCGGATAGTGGAAAGTCACCATAACTGAATGGAGGCAAAGTTACTGTTAAAATTGGTTTATAGGGTCAGGTTTATGGCCTAGAAAATGAAACAATATACAAATAGAACAATAAGTGTTTTGGGGGGGAGGGGTGTGAGGTCATAACATTTAAGGGAATAGTGAGGTAGAAATGAACAGAAAAATAAAATTCTGGTTACTTGTGTAAACACCTATTAGTGTCTAAACATTTAGTTAAAGAGTTGGCATGAAGAATAGTGTATACATGAGTAAGCCTGACTTAGAAAGTCAGAGGTAAAATGGATGTTCATACTATAGATAACATGGCCAATAAAGTAAATCAGATCCATTTGCCCATATTAAATTTCAGAAGCTCATCTGATAGCATTGATGTGATTAATGAATCCCTATTCCACTTTTATATGTACAGCAGGTGTTGGTTCTTTGTAAGCTGTGAGAATTGTGAGTTGTACTGTAATCGTAATAGCCTGATTGATGGTTAGACTGTCAACATTATAATGCTGTTTTCTGAACCTTGAGCCCATATTACATCAAAGACAAAATAACGATATCAGTCCTAATATACTGTAAAATATCCAGCATTTATCTTGTCTTATTAAGGTATCTCTTACAGTCTTTACTTGTCCTAGGTCCATAGCCACACTGCTAATATGCTCATACTTTCTGGGGATCTCAGAAGGGTTTGTTTTCATTGATTAAATAACGTCACTTTTCATTCTCCTCACACACTCCCACGTTTTCTCAGAATCTTTCTCTTTACTAGATAATTATTTATTTATTTATTTAATTTTTTTTTAAATTTTTATTTTTATTTCCAGGAGAGAGAGAGAGAGAGACAGCGTGAGCAGGGGAGGGTCAAAGAGAGAGGGAGTCACAGGCTGAAACAGGCTCCAGGCTCTGAGCTGGCAGTCAGCACAGAGCCCGACGCGGGGCTCGAACCCACGAACCGCGAGATCATGACCTAAGCGAAAGTCAGACGCTTAACCGACTAAGCCACCCAGGCGCCCCAGATAATTATTTATTTTTAATTATTTTAAATTATTTTTGAGAAACAGAGAGGCAGAACTTGCATGGGGGAGGGACAGAGGGAGAGGGAGACACAGAATCTGAAGCAGGTCCCAGGCTCTAAGCTGTTAGCAACACAGAGCCCTACACCAGGCTCGAACTCAGGCATGGTGAGATCACGACCTGAGCTGAAGCCAAATGCTTAACTGACTGAGCCACCCAGACTGTCCCAAACAGATAATATTTTATATCTACTTAAATATATTACTATGATTAATAAAGTAATTTATATATATAAATTATATTTGCATACATCTGTCTATATATGTCTATATCTGTGTATAGATAGATATAGAGATAGAGATAAAACAAAATCAAAATGTAAGATCCCTAGAGTGATATAAAAGTCTCTGTCTTTCTAAAATCTAGTTTTTTTGTGGGGCACTTGGGTGGATCAGTTGGGTAAATGACCAACTTTGGCTCAGGTCATGATCTTGCGGTTTGTGAGTTCGAGTCCCGCTTTGGACCCTGTGCTGACAGCTCAGGACCTGGATCCTGTTTCAGATTTTGTGTCTCTCTCTCTTTCTGCCCCTCCCCCGCTGGCACTCTGTCTCTGTCTCTCTGTCTCTCTCTCTTAAAAATAAATATTTAAAAAATAAAATCTAGTCTTTGTAATGAAGAAAATAATCAAGATATAATTTTAAAAATATAATACGTCAATACATAATTTGTTATTTTGTCTCTGTATTAGGCAAAAAACTTTCTTCCCCCAATTTGAATACCTTTGGATTCATATATATACACATATTTGAACACATGCACACACACATACAGGAGTCAGAGCTCCTACTTTCCTCAGGGTTTAAGTAGTAAGAACAGGCCAGCACAACACTTTTCTTCAGTGCCTCATTCAGGAAAAGGTCTGTTTATCACCCTGAGACACACGTATATCAAAGACTACCAGGCTACTAATCCCAGAATAACATCCTAGGGTTGTGGAAAGGGAGGAGGCATTAGTTGTTAGTAACACTATTGTGATTAAGTGAAATGGGCAGGTTAGAGGAATTTTAATTCTTTCATCTTCTGATCCCTTTCTGTCACACGGTAGCTCTTGGAAGGTTCCTGCCATAAAGAAACTCTCAGGAGAGATGACTGAGATCACAGCATGGACAAAATAAGGTATGTCTAACAGTCAAGCTGCCCATCCATAGACAGCACTGATATTGCTGCCCCATCAGATTATTTTTTTTGGTAAGCCAAGATATGCAGACTCTACTCAATACAGAGCTCTGATAATATTCAAGTCCTTGCTTGAAGTAAAACCTACATCCCATTCTGTGGGTCAAACCACCGTGGTACAAGGTGTAGTGTTCTTGCCCTGAGGTTTAGGGTTGGGTTTTCTTTTATAACCCCTTTTATTGAAATAATTTATAGGAGGAATTCTTAGCAGATTTAATTGACAGAATATGCAAAATCAACTAAATAGAACCCTATACAAAAAAATAACTTGCCAATCATGGTGATTTAGATAGTTTAGAAAGGGCTTTCGTAATTACATATATTTTTCCCTTGTGCAAAATAAACTGAATTTTAAGAACGTTATCTACTACTAATTGCAAAATACAAAATGCCTGGTTGTTCTGATTTGTGCAGGTAATTTTCTAACTATTTATTTAAAGTTGGTATGCATAATGAATTTACAGCTGATCCTAACCATGATTATAAATACAAATTAAGTATTGAAAATTATCATATTAAACACAAAACTCTTTAGTTTGTACAAAAGAGTTTTTTATTTTACACAATTAAAAATGGTGAAGAATTGAAATTAATATACAGGCCAAATGGGACAGATATGTGGCATATATGGAAACATGATGAAGACTTTAAGATACAAAACAGATGAACAAAAGGGAAGGGAAGCAAAAGAAATATAAAAACAGGGAGGAGGACAAAAACATAAGAGACTCTTAAATATGGAGAACAAACGAGGGTTACTGGAGGGGAACTGGGAGGGGGGATGGGGTAAGTAGGTAAGAGGTATTAAGGAATCTACTCCTGAAATCATTGTTGCACTATATGTCAACTAACTTGAATGTAAATTAAATAAAAAATTAAATTAAAAATTTTTTAAAATAAATCACAGGAGAAATTGACTAAGTTTGGCCTGGATAAAAAACTAAGCCATGTTAACCGTTGAAATGTATTATTTGTCAAAGCCACCCACTTAATCAGGATCATACACATGCACATACGGGAACACACAAGCCTGTACACATACATCAGCCTCTGTCCTTAGCCCTGAGTCTTCAACCATCGGCAGTTCGAACCTCTTCACCTATACATGTGTCTTTACTCCTATTCCAGAGGTTGGGACCTACTTTGATCCCAAGTTCAGTATAAGTAGTTCTAGGTTAACAGATGATAGATAGATAGATAGATAGATAGATAGATAGATAGATAGATGATAGATGATAGATAGAGATTAATATGTATGTATGTATGTATATATATATATTTAATGTTTATTCATTTTTGAGAGACAGAGATCGAGTCGGGGAGAGTCAGAGAGAGAGAGGGAGACACAAAATCCGAAGTAGGCTCCAGGCTCTGCACTGGCAGCATAGAGCCAGACACAGGCTCGAATCCGTGAACCACAAGATCATGACCTGAGCTTAAATCAGACGCTTAACCGACTGAGTCACCCAGTGCCCCAAGGTTAATATATTTTTAATAATATAGACAAATATATAAGAACCCTGTGATGTGCTATTCAGATAAGTGAAATCTTGTCCACTTGCTCCAGGCACATTGGTCTTCCTTCATGTTGTTCCAGAGGATCTGCATTTGCTGTTCCCTTTGCTTCAAATGCCCTTCCCTACGTACGTGGCTTCTCTTTCATTTTCTACAGGTGTCTGCATAATTGCCATTATGATAAGCCTCTACAAATAGCATCCAGCCTTGCTACTAGCTACTCCTTAGTTTCCTCCTCTTCATTTTTCCTCTGAAGAATTTGTCATCTTCTGACATAAAACATATTTACCTTTCTACTATCTCTCTACCCTCAGTGCATGTCTTCACAAAGCAAGCTTAATGAATCAAAGGCCTTTGTTTTATTTACAGCTATATTCCTAATACCTAAAAGAGTTGCTGGTTAATAGTGGGTGCTTATTAAATTGTGGGAGTCCGACAGTGACCACAAGAAAGTGTGGTTAGGGACGCGGGGATGTGCCTGCCTGGGCAAGGCATTCCTGCAAACAGGATGCTCTGCCAGGAGGCCTGCACACAGTATCCAAGTTTAATGGTCCTCTTGCAAACGAGGGAACATGCCCTCCTTAGAAATAAGGAGAAGGCTGGAATTGTGAGCAGGCCTCTTAGTAAACATGTTTCGATCACTTCCTCTCTTTGCTCCCCCCTGTCCTTGAAATGTGTTTGGCTACTTGCTCTTAATTGGTAAAGGAATGCATCTTGTAGATTTCAGTTTGTATCCAGTTACCCGGGTATAAAATAAACCCCAACAGGGGCTTGCGTAGAATTGTTCCTCTGGCCAGAGTTGTTTCTGTGTCTGTCTTTTGTGTGTGTCTTGTCCTTTGTGTCATTTCGTCCGCAACATTAAATTTTTTTTTATAACTGATGAATTTAAGATGATTTTAATGCTGTGTTCTAAAAGCAATATTCTGGGGCACCTGGGTGGCTTGGTCAGTTAGGCATCTGACTTTTCATTTCAGCTCAGGTCATGATCTCACAGATTGTGAGTTCATGCCCCCTGTCAGCCTCCATGTTGACATTGTGGAGTCTGCTTGGGATTCTCATGCTCCCGCATTCTCTCTACCCCTTCCGCACTCATTTGCAAGTGTGCTCTCTCTCTTTCTCTCTCTCTCAAAAACAAGTAACTAAACCTTAAAAACTGAAAAAAAATAAAAGCAATACTGCAACAATTCTTTCAGTTTTTCAGCTATCATGTTATAGGAAAAGGATACAGAATTCTCCAGACGCAAGTAGAGAAAGAGAACAGTCTTTTGTTATATATAAATAAAAAGGATATCAGAGAAAGGAAAACAAACAAAATACATCCATCTGGCAGACTGGTGGAAGAATATCAGGGCCAAGGTCTAATGCTGTTTGACTAAATGGAATTTGTCTTAAACTGAGAAAAGGAATGGCTAGCACTTCTCTAGAAACTCGCTTTAGTAGGAATCATATTTTCATGCTGAATTCAGTCAGCCCAACACTTAACCTTTACAATTTTTAAATTTTCACCTGTGATGATTTCATTATCCTTAGAATTTTGTGTATTTGAATGCACAGTTACTTTGATAATTCCTTAACAATGACAATCCCTTGTATATCTTAAAACATTTTTGTCTTACTAAGGTTTGTTCATGTTCATTATTATCAATATTGATGATGTTTGAGCTATAAATTCCCTTCTAGCCCCCTGCTTAATTTGGCTGTTTAGTAGCAAATACTGAGTAGAGTAAGAGTACTTGAGAATTGGCTCTGAATTATTTTTATGAATGATAGAATTTGTCCCCCCCACACAGCAAAAACTGATGGGAAACACTGGAAAATAAAAAATCTCAGGAGAGCTGGGCTTCACATCTTCTCCTCCAAGATGGTGACTCTATCTAGATGAATGTTGCTGCTACTGCACCTGTCTGGATCTCGGGAAAGTACTGCCCTGGAAAAGGAGTATTGTGATGAGGCAAGAAACCGGATGCAGAAGCTTCAAAAAGAGTGAAGGACAAGGTTTCTCATTTACTCCTTAGGACAAGATTACCACTTTTCCAGATACTTTTCAAGAAAAAAATTAAATAAAAAGGACAATATTCACCAGCACATTCATAATATGAAATTCCAGGCATCTGCTATGAAATTAGCAGATTTTTTAAAAAAGTGTTTATTTTTGTGAGAGAGAGTGTGCGTGTGTCAGGGAGGGACAGAGGATCCCATGTGGACTCCGTGCTGACAGCAGAGAGCACCATGTGGAGCTTGAACTCAGGAACCAAACTGTGAAATCATGGCCTGAGCTGAAATCAGAGGTTCAACCAACTGAGCCACTCAGATGACCCCAAATTAATAGATTGTTAATTGTTAAGGGGTTACAATATTTTAAAGATTCCTTAACTGACATATAAATTCTAAACAAATTTGAAAAATTAAAGTATATATATTTGCATGCCAAATACAGAAATAGATTAAGTGTATACCATATACTAGACAAAGGTTTTGGTATACAAATGTATCTGTTAATCCATTGCCAACACACACACACACACACACACACACACACACACACACACACACACACACACACACGAGATGAAAGATTGAAGCTCAGAAGTTAAATACCCTGCTCAAGGTCACAAAACCAGTAAGTTCAAAGCTGTATTTATGCTTTGGTCTTCTGACTCAAACTCCAGTAATTGTTCTCCTATATCATAGCTACTTCTTTTGATGATCTAAAATAGAATGGATACTTCATACTTATATTTTAATATTGTTTATATTGCTGGCATTTTCAATTATTTACTTTATGCCCTATCATGTTTTTGAAAACAATATCCTAGCTTTACCTGAGGAAAAGTAATTGTCAAAGTTAGTTGTTAATGATATAATTTCTCTTGCTTGTTCTACTTCTGAGTTATTTTTATCTTGTGGTTTATTTATTTTGGCACAGCAAGATTCACAGCTTCCTCTGCAATTTTATAAAATGTTCTTGCCTCATAACCTTGTTGGCTGTCCTAATTGCAACGGTCCTTTAAAATAAAGTGAATTTGGAATGTTATTTAAATACTTCTAAAGTTTTCTGTTTTATGCACTTTTGCCACATACAGAGTAGAGCATATTTGTGACTGTGATGCACATTTTTCTTTCTCCATCTTCTCTACTCCTTATCTATATCCAGGGATTTTCTTGGAGATGTATACTTTATACTTTTGACTTCAGAGAGTGTCTAAATAAGTAGTTTTGATTAGTTTCCATATCGAATTGAAATAATTTCTTTGTCCAAGAGCAGAGAATATTACTGTTAACCTAAAAGTTTTATTTTAAAAATTTCAGTATTGCTGCTCTGTTTTTGAAAATGCCAGCTAATCAATTTGTTAAACCAGTCATATAGCTATTTTTTACATATTAGTGTTGTACTTGTGTATTTTTACTTGGGGTGTGTGTGTGTGTGTGTGTGTGTGTGTGTGTGTGTGTGTTTTGTGTGTGTGTGAAATGTCTATCCCACTTCGGAGTACACTGCTGCATTGCTCATTCAACAAATGTTTATTGACCATTTACAATAAACATACACTGTGAGAAGTTGAGAATGTAGATCTACCCTCTCAAAGGCTTACAATGAAGATAGAACCTACATCAAATATTTCCATACAGTGCAGTGCTAAGTCCATTCCACATAACTGCACAGGGCACTGCAAGTTTATAGAATTATCAAGAACAGTAAGTGTAGTAGAAAATTGATGTGTAGAAGCCAGATATTTGAAACAAGGTTGTGGTATTAGGAATTTGCAGATTGTTTCTTTAAGCTGAAGTGAAAATTATGTGGACAATGGGTATTGACTTAGATAGAGGTAGGCAGGGATCAGCTTCTAAATGCCTCAGGCAAAAAGTTTAAACATTGTGATAAAACCTAGGGAGAATAAAGATAAACTTACTACCTGTGAGGTTCTTCATAGATGTTTCTATTTATGGTAAAAGGGTGGTTGACCATTGATTTATTTAAAAAGCCAGAGAGAATCTTTTCAATTAACTGTATGATATGCTTGAAATTTTCCACTGTGGTTAGTTTTTGGATAATTAACCTATAAGAAAAATTCAAACTCTCCATTTCTCTCATCATGTGTTTGATTAGCTCTAATAACTAGCCAAACTCTAATTAGAAATACAAAATTTATTTTAATACTAGCTGATATAGGATGTAGAGGGAAAATTAGAAGTCCCAAGTTCCAGTTTCATTCTTAGCAATTATTAGCTATGAGATAGATTAAGTGAGGCTATCAATCAGATACCATCCTATGTATTTACATACATTTTTATTTTACCACTGCCTATGAAACTAGTCTTATCATCTTTAGTGTGTATGTGTGTTTGTGTGTGTGTGTAAGAAGATTTTTTCAAACAGGTTAGGTGTAAGTATCTTCCCCAGGTTGCTAAAGGTAACAATTGACAAGAAGTAAGTTTTAAGCCAGATGTTTCTGATTCAGAGTCTGAATTTTCTATTCCTTCCTCATTTCATTCCCCAGGCAATTTTAATTACTTCTTTTATAAAGTTAAAGATTTTGTTAGATTATTGGTTATCAAAGTATGGTCCCCATATCAGTAATACCTAGGAACATGTTAGAAGTACAAATCCTTGGCCCCCATACCAGACCTACAGAATCAAAACCTCCAAAAGTGAATACAGAAATCAGTGTTTTAGAATTTTTCCTAGCTTATTGTTCCACAAACCAAAATTTGAAAAACTACCCTATTAGAATATCATGTCTTACACGATGTTTTTCAACCTTGACTACATATTAGAATAACCTTAAGGGCTGGAAAAATACTAGTATTTTGGCAACCTCAAAAGAAATTGTGATTTATAATAATTGTTCTGAAATTGAGTGCTCTCTCAGTGTGTACCCTATATACATGTGTATTCACACACACACACACACACACACACACACACACACACACACCCAGTGTGTATCATCTATAGACATGTATATAGTCTCCCAGGGGATTCAAAATGTGTATTTAAGGTTGAGAAACATTGTAATTGATCAGTGCTTCTCATATTTAATGTGTATTTAAAATACCTGGGGATCCTGAAAAAGTGCTACTCTGGTTCAGTGTATCCAATTGATGTTGAGATTCCGGAATTCTTGCAATCTACCGGATGATGTTGATGTTGTTGGTCCACAAGAAATACTGAACAGTAAAGTCACCATAAACCTCCTACAAGATGGTGTTCAGAGAGCTTCCAGGTTGGTGAACATGTAGAGATTTGGGGAGAGTCATGATCTCAGAGATGACACAGAAGCTTTGCGTCGTTTCCCCAGCTTTGCCCTATGTGTCTCTTCCATCTGGCATTTCCTGAGTTATATCCTTTTCTAATAAGCCAGTAATCTAGTAAATAAAATGCTTCTCTGAATTCTGTGAGCCACGTGGCAAATTAATCAAACCCAAAGAGGGGGGTATGGGAATCTTTGTAATACAAGTAAGAGTCTGGGCTTGCAAATAACATCTGAAGTGGGTAGGGATTCAGTTTTGTGGGACTGAGCTCTCACCTGTGGAATTTGATGTTATTATTGAGTAGTTAGTGTCAGGACTGAGTTGAATTGAGTTGAATTGTAGAACATCCAGGTGGTGTTCCCAGAGAATTAATTGTTACTGTGGAGACTCCCTCCGCCTCCAGTATAATTAAGTCTGAATAAATTTATAGTATTTCCATGTTATAAATATTTAATACCTTATTATTATTACTGTTATTAATACTACTGTGAACTTTTCATTCTAGCTTGATCCATATTAAAGCAGTTTAATATATTTTTCATGGCAATGTATAACATGTGAAAAATCTACATGAGTTTTTATGATTTACATAGAATTGTGCTGAAAAATTACGGCAAAATCGGAATGAAAAAATAAGAAAACCACAACCCATTTATTTATCCTTAGCACCTATGTGGTAGACACATGTACAATGTATAACATCAAAAACTGCATAATACAGAGTAACTGGCTACAAGGTATGGTGTTTTTAATCGCCTGACTAGTGCTTTACACATTTTAGTATAAACCTTATCACCTATTTGGGTATGTACCCTTTTCTGAAAGTCCTTGAATTCTGAGATATGTGACTTCTAACAGAACTATTCTTTGATCCAAATGCTTTCTGTTAAATACAAAGGATTTCTGAAGAGCTTCTTCACAATGCAGTATTCAAAAGAAGTTTGTTGGATATAATAACTAATTAAATTCATAGTTTCTGATTTTAACAGACCTCAAATTGCTTTATATTTTCCCTTAGAGAGTTTGACCTACTTAGATTGGAGACTTTGTGATCTGAATCATATTCCTGCCTGACAGCAGGAATTCAAATCCCTTGAGGACTTACCTTAAGTAGGATTCATTAGTCCTCTGTAGCCCAGTGCCCCAGCTGCCCATGCTGAAGACAAAAGGGTAGCCAATTTAATTAACCACAGCCTCAAGGAGCATAATTCATTACCAATTTTTCCAAGTAATCTAAGACGGTATCAATGCTCCCAATGAAAAGATAGATGGAGCCAAGTGGTCTACTTAGGAAAGAAATCCCTTAAATCGAATTGCTCTTTTGACTATTTAATTGAAGGTAAAATTAGAGGCCATGACAAGACCACAAAACACCATCAGAGTAGAGAGACCTATATTTCTTTTATGTGATAAGAAGTCAATAAAGTATACAATTAAGCTTTGAGAGAAGAATTATCTGTAAACCATTGTACCAAAACATTGTATCTCTTCTGCTACTCTTATTTATTTAACTAATTTTATGGCAAATGAACAACAGTTGAATGATTTATTTCACAGTTATTTACAATAAATGTCTGACATAAATTCAGTAACTAGAGGGAGGCTCCCAATGATTCCTTAACTTACTTTACTCACTTCTACATTAGATGCCTACTATGTGTTGTGCTAAATGCAGAGAAGGTAAAAACTTTTTTTCTGGTTTTGAAATGCGAACCGCTTATTAAGAAAAAGTAGATAATCATATATAAAATGATATTTGGAGGAAATGTTATGTGAATTGGGTCTGAAAGAGAGATTTGGATATCACAAGGGGGAAGATAGGTGAAGGAGACTTGATATTGGGAATATTATGTGAAGTGAAACACTGGCATGTCCCTAATCTTCTGTGGTAGCATGACTGGACAAATGAATGAAACCGAGGTAGAAAGAAAATAAAATTACTGATGACAACTACGCCCTGATTTTATGGATTATGTACTTGAATATGTTTTTTTCCATATATCAAGGTTTTCAATCTTATCTTCAGCTTGATAAATGAAGGCACTGAGAATTAAGAAGATGTGTACAAAGTCCCATGTGATTTGTATGTGATAAATGAAATCCCATGGCTTCACTCACATGACTACCTGATGCAAGCTTGCAAATCTTTTCATACTCTGTACTAACCACACAACTGGTAGATGTATTAAGGTTATAATCTATAGATAAGTATTGATCCATTATAATCAGGAGATCCATGATTATACTTGATTTCAGACAGACACACACACACTGAAAACAAAAACAAAATAACAAAGCCAGAAAGCTAGCAACACATTAGATTTTTTATAGAAAGGATGTTGAATACAGTAAGAGATTAAGAGAATTGAAGTAATTTCAAATTATTTTAAAAATAATTTGGTATTTGAATAAATGTTAGAAATATGAATATAATCATTTATCTTTGATTAAAAATATATATGTGATACATTTTATGTGCATTGCCTCATTTTTAGTAAGAGGTACATGGTGTATTAAAAAGCATATTGTCCTTGTCATTATTATGTATCTTGCAGGGAATATAGACATAAAACAAATAGATATAGTAATAAATGCAACTTAATATAAATTTCATTGAATTAAAAGAATATTAACAAGTTCACACTGTGTGTTACACAACTACATTTAAGTACAAGTACAGCAACACTTCTTATAAATTCAAAAATCAACAATTGTTGAATGTTTACTGTGTACTAGAAACACATCAAAAGACACAATAAAGTTCAGCTGCTTGAGTCTAAGCCCTATATTTTCCCAAGGTAACTGGTTGGAGAGACTTTGAGGCCCTATATTGATTTTCATCTACTTTGCACTACTCTTTGAAACTAGATGTGATCATTTCAAATTGCAGCCTCCAATTTCGAAAATATCTGTGTGCAAGGTCTGACAGAAACATAATAAAATAACTTATTAGGGAAAACTATTTTTGACAAGCTCTTCCAACTCTTGAGAAGTTCCAATTTATTTATGCCAAGCTCTGCTTCCTCCTCAATCCATATGCCACTGAAATGTGTACCATTCTTCTCAGCTCCTCAATTTAATGCACAAGCATCTGTTTCCATAATTGCAAAAACTTAGCAATAGATGTGCATATAGGGTTAGATGGTCAATGATATTCAGTTCTCACTGCAGTAAATTGAAGACTGATCAGATAATTGTATTGTTAAGTACAAAATGGCTATTATTTCACTAGACCAAAAAAAACCCACATTGGTTTAAAATTTTTTTAAAAAATCAAATGAAAACATTTAAATGACTTGCAGTAGAGTAAGAACTAAAACATAAAAGTGATAATTCTTAAGTGTATTTTAAGATGGGCTAAGTGTAAAGAAGCCTGTCTTAGTTATCTATTGCCATGTAATAAATTACCCCAAATCTTAGCAGCTCAAAACAATATGTGTTTATTGTCTCACAGTTTCTATGGGTCCAGACTCCAGGCACAGCTGGACTGGTTCTTCTACCTCAGAAGCTCTCAAAGGCTGCCATTCATGGAAGGCTGGACTACATCTCAACTGGAAAAGGGTCTGCTTTCAAACTTTTGTGGTCCGATTATTATTCACTGTGTTTGGCCTCTCTAACATGGTGGCTTGCTTTATGAAAGCATGCAATCCATGAGAGCATTAGGTCTGCTGACATTACAGAAATCAGTCTGTTGTAACCTAATCATGAAAGTAATGACCCATTACCTTTTTTATATTCTATTGGATAGAAGCAAGTCCCCAAGTCTATCCCACTCTCAAGGCCTGAATACCAAAAGAGATCATTGCAGACCATCTTAGAGTCTGCCCACCAAAGACCTTATATGCATATCTATGATGGAGGTGCTCTCAGGAGGCTATAAATAGCTGCTGCTATAACTTTGATCACAAAAATTAGAAATACAATTTACCTCCACTTGCCAATAAAAAATCCAAATTATCCTTTGAACATAAAAGTTTGCAAATATTTACATATACATTTTTAATCTAATCCTTATTAAAACTGTGCTAAAAATCATACGTATTTTTCTCATTTCTGTAATTTTAGTGCAATTCACAATTAAAAGCACAATTTAGTATACAGTTCTAATTATTTGAAAATTACAAAGGTAAATATTTGCAATTATTTATCACTCCGTATCAAAGCAACTACAACAGGGTGAAATCCTTGAACAATATAATGCATTGATTAGTTAATATAGCTAAAAACATATGTATGTGAATATGAGCAATATTCAGTGATACATAATTAAACATTTGCATATATTAGCAGCAATTGTTGTCATCGATTACTATGTGCCAAGAACTGTTGTATGGGTGACAGGTGCAGGAGCAAATAAAACAGGAAATGTCGTTGCTCACATGGTGTTTATATCCCAGAGTGGTAATGAGACAACTAACAAAAAGGCAGAAGTCGGGGTGCCTGGGTGGCTCAGTCGGTTAACCTTCCAACTTTAGCTCAGGTCCTGATCTCAACGGTTTGTGGGTTCCAGCCCCGTGTCGGGATCTGTGCTGACTGCTAGCTCAAAGCCTGGAGCCTGCTTCAGATTCTGTATCTCCTTCTCTCTCTGACCCTTCCCTGCTCATGCTGTGTGTGTGTCTCTCTCAGAAATAAATAAAAACATTAAAAAATTTTTTAAAAAGCCGAAGTCAGTCACCGTAAGATGGTGATAACAAGCAAGTAAAACAGGTGATGAGTCATAGTGGTAAGGACACTTCTGAAGGTTGGCTGCATGACGCAGGACTCAGGGGATAACAATATTTGACCAAATACCTGAATGACAGTTTCATTATTATCTGAGGGCTGAACATTCTGAAAAGAGGGCAAAGTAAGTCAATGTCTCTGAAAGCAGGAAAGCCTGCTGAGGACTAAAGATTAGTGTGTGTGTACATAGTGTGTGAAGGATGTGGAGTGGTCCAGATGATTTTGTACGAGCCATAGGGATACTTCATATAGAATCTTTTTGAATATTTGAGGTTTATTCTAAGTGAGAGAGGGGGCTATTAGAAAATGTTTATGTGGAAAGTGGCAGGAACTGGAGACAGCTTTTTGTGTGAAGTCTTGCTGGAAGAGGACCTGTGCCTTACTGTGAAGTAAAGGTATTTTTAAGATAGAAAACTTGGGGCACCTGAGTGACTCAGTTGGTTAAGCATCTGACATCAGCTCAGGTCATGATCTTGCGGTTGGTGGGTTCGAGCCCCTCACTGGATTCTGTGCTGACAGCTCAGAGCCTGGAGCCTAGTTTGGATTCTGTGTGTCTCTCTCTTTGCCCCCTCCCCATTCCCATTCTGTCTCTCTCTCTCTCTTTCAAAAGTAAATAAACATAAAAAAAAAAAATGAAACATCAGATGGAGCTCAAGCAAAATCAGGTGTCACTTAAAGTTTAAAAAATAAGATAGAAAACTCTAGAAAACCATTTTATTTAATTATAGGAACCAACCAACATAAAATGATGTTGCAAAAGAGAGGTGGCCGATTGCAATTCTGCAGACAGTAGGTAGTTTCATAGGACAAGTGGAGATGTTGGCGTCAGAGAGAATGTCGGGGTCAAACCACTCAGTGCCACTGGAAGACAAGTAGGTACATGAGTGTGGAAATGAGTTTTTGTTGTAGAAAGAAGAAATGATACTTGATGGCATTTTAGGAGGCAAGTGAGACATTAGAATCTCAATAACATTTCTTCATAGGATGAGATTCTATGACTTGTATATATTCCTCTAATCATGTACTCACTGAGAAGCTGTGATTTCAAAGATAAATATGTTTCAAGCTATGCAGTCAAAAAAAAAAAAAAGGAAAACTTGCTTTAAACTAGTCATTCTCAAATGCTGGTTGACATTAGATATACAATGAGAAAAAAAATGAAAATACTCTCTGGAGAATTTTCATGAAGTAAAATTTTCAGTTTTTCAGGAGTTATGGTCTTCCTACTGCTTGTGCTAAAATGTCCTTTTTTAAATTAAATTATGATGATGAAAGATAGATGTGTTCTAATACCATTAACTGGGAAAAAATTAGGAGAGATAACATTCACAGATTGGGGAAACAGTTCTTTTTCTTTTTCCTTTTTCTTTTCTGAGCATCCTCAAATTTTCCCCAAAATATTAGTCTGTTAAAAAAATTGAATATTTAACTTCTTTTATAAGAGAAAGGATATTAAAAGGTAATAAATGTTGAAGAGTAACTATTACTTTATTGGAGAACAAAAAGCAGTAGAAAACATTCTTGCTTAATATCAGTGCTTCCCTTACACCTTGGTCCTTAAAGAGGCTTATCTGGAGTACTCAGTTTTAAGCATTATTCCTTGTAGGAATCAGAAAACTGGCACATTTGAGTTATTTTTTCAAACATGTGAAATTTATCTGATGATCTCAAACTCATTGATTTCAATAATGTGATTTGTCTGTGTCTCCTTTGCAAATTAAGAAAGAGAGACCAACTTTCTTGAAAGGAAACTTTCTATTTGCCTTTTCTAAGAAAAAAGCAGGATCAGGAAATAACCTAGAAAAGAGTAGTATATCCCTATGGAGACTAGAACAAAGAACTCTCAATTCAAGCTCTTTTATTTACGTAAGGATTGTCATTAAATAAAAAACAAGATGTGCATTTATCATTACCTATCTACCTATCGATCTATACACATGGCTAGGTACAGAAAGGATGCATTTACATACACATTCACACATGGCATGTATTGATTATATAGATACGTGTGTGTATATGCATGCACACGCACACACACACACACACCTGTGTTTATCAAACACCATTTTAAGCACTTGGCAAATAATATCCAATATGTATAGATTGAAATCACTAAGCCTTAGTAATTTTATAGTAATTATATTCTGTGAAATTTGAAATATGTGAATAACTGTAGAAAATTATTTATAAAGGGGTTTTAATGTCATTTTGGTGCTTTCTTTTCTTAACACATCAGTTTTAGTGACCACTTTTGATCGAAACTATTTTTTGAGGACACTGATGAAATTACAATATCATTGTCTCCTAAATCTAAATTTATTTTCCGGCAATTACTCCCAAGAATGTCCAACTCCTCACTACCATCTCAGATCCAAATTGTTTAATAGTGTCATCTAAAATTTCATCACTGCCTCTCTATTTTTATAAAAAGTATTAAACTGTGACCAAATAATTAGGCTCAAAATGTCAGATTCATTTTAATTAGTAATGGCTAGCATTTATTGAAAATGTATTATATCCCAGGTCTTTTGTATCCATCATCTCAGGCGATCTTTACAGCAAGAAAAAGTGATTAACGTTACTTATTTGCTTCACTTGGTGGAGAAACAGCCCGCGGGACTTAAATGAGTGGACTATCCCATGATGGCATCAGGAGCTGAATTCAGTTCATGAACCCCAGATTCATTTCCAGTGAAAGTCTTAGGCAGTTGAATATGTGAAAACGATTATTGGTATTTCAAAAGACAAATCCTGTATATTGTCTTGTCTTTTGGAAGTCAATGAGAAGTTCTGCTAAATAAGTCTTTAGGAAAACATTATGGATAAAGATCCAGGGTTTCTAAGCTCTATTAACATGTATTTTTTTGACCAATTAAAGACTATTTCACAAAGTCAAACATTTTTTTCTTTATTTTTGTTACCTATATGAGGTTTCTAAGGCTTCCTTAAGGTACACACAGGAATAGACTAATACTTTCTCATGTGACAAAGAAAAGCAGTTATCTTACTTTAAAGAGAATAGTATCAAAGTTATTTATACTATTCATGTATTTCAACTTTTTATTTTTATTTTGAAGTATGACTAATTATTTATTCCAGATTTATATATTTTAACTTTTACTTTCAAAGATTGGTTAGATTAAAGCTAAAAAAGTTACACTTGTTATTAAAAGATCAACAGTTATGTTCATATTTTCTTATTGTCTGGCATTTTTATTCTAGCAAAACTTTTATCATTTAATACCAATTAGATTTTATGTTCTTTCTGACCTTAACAGTGTTTCTTTCTAACTCTGTCTGATTTCTTTCTTTCTCTCTCTCTTTCTCTCTCCTCCCTTCCTCCCTCCCTCCCTTCCTTCTTTTCTTCCTTTTTCTTTTTTCTTTTCTTTTCTTTTCTTTTCTTTCTTTCTTTCTTTCTTTCTTTCTTTCTTTCTTTCTTTCCTCCTTTCTTTCTTTCTTCCTTTCTTTAAGTTTGTTTATTTTTGAGAGAGAGAAAGAGAGCAAATGTGGGAGCAGGAGAGGGGCAGAGAAAGCAGGAGAAAGAGAATACCAAGTAGTAGGGCTTGATCCCATGATCTGTGAGATCATGACCTGAACCAAAATCACAAGTTGGATGCTTAACTGAGTGACCCAGATGCCCCTCTTTTTCTTATTTAAATAAATACCTATTACACACACAAGGTTTTGGCTTGTTTATACATTTTGCAAACAATTTCCTTACCTTTTCCTGTATAGAAGAGAAATGGAGAAGGCACATGTACTTTCTATTTAGAAAGAACACCACACTAGGAGCCAATCTTGTCTTATGGTGTGGTATTCAAATTAGATTATGGTATTTAAGGTCTCTGTCTCCATTTGCTGGTTACTTCAATGGAAACACAAACTGCCCTTCCTATCTTAGGGATAGTGAGTATGAAACTATGTAGACAAAAGATGAAGATATGGAAATTCTGGCATTTGTAAAATATTGGAAGTAAAACATTGGAGAAATCATTAAAAATATTGGTATGGAATTAGAGAAGCATATATAAGGTGGCATGATTTTTTTTTTTTCGTTTTGGTTTTGGTTTGGTTTGGTAAGTAAATACCTCATTTTAGTAAAGTTGTTAGTCAAATTATGGAAAGAGCCCAAATATCCATCAATGGGTGAATAGATAAAGATGTGGTATGTGTATATATGTAATGGAATATTACTCAGCCATAATAAAGGATGAAATCTTGTCATTTGCAATAACATGGGTGGGGCTAGAGAGTATTATGCTAAGCAAAATAAGTCAGTCAGAGAAAGACAAATGCCATAAGATTTCACTCATATGTGGTATTTAAGAAACTGAAGAGATGAACATAGAGGGCAAAAAAGAAAGAGATGCAAACGAGAAAATAGACTCTTAACCGTAGAGAACAAACTGAAGACTCCTTTAGGGGAGGTGAGTGGGGGATGGGGTAAATGGGTGATGGGTATTGAGAAGGGCACTTGTGATGAGCATTGGGTTTGTAATTAAGGGATGAATCACTAATTCTACACCTGGAACTAATATTACAGTGTAAGTTAAGTGACTGAAATTTAAATAAAAATAACGAAAATATTTTTAAAAAATGAGTTACCAATTTTCTTAGAATGTTACTGAATAGGTTCTATGTATGAGGAACTAATTTAGGTGATAGAGATAATAGACAAAGATCTCTAATTTCATGACATTTATACTCTGGTCAGGGAAAACAGATAATGCAAATTAACATAAGAATATATGTTGGAATCTGACACAGCATTGTAGAAAAAGAAGTTTAAAGCAGGATAAGGGGGATTAATATTACCTGAACATGGAAGGTGAGGGTTTAAAATTTTATAAGATTAGGATTCACTCAAACTGAAATAATAGCTAATAGATAAACATTTAGGGAGATCCCTTTAAAACATAAGACAGATTACATTAAAATGTTTGTTGGTCTTCTATTTTGCTGAAATTAAAAAAAAACACATTTTTACAATAGTCTATATTTCCTAAGCAACTTGAAGGCAATTCACTTTCTTAATCAATGACCTTTTCTATATTAGCTATGATAGCAAGAGCTGCTTTAACAGAAAAATATCAAATTTCTCAAATTGTGACTTGATGCATTATGATTTCTTAATTGTTCAGACTTGAAAATGGGTATCTGTGATGAATGAGCTTCTTTTGTAAGTGGTAATTCGTGACCACTTGTGCCCTGGCATTTTCAAGCACATGGCTTCTTAGGTTGTAAGTTCCCTGGTATCATGACAGAAGGAGCATGTGGGGGTTACTAAGAAACAGTATTTTACTTTTTATTTTTTAATTTTTTTCTTTACTTTTTTTACCTTAAATAGTTTATTGTCAACTGGTTTCCATATAACACCCAGTGCTCATCCCAACAAGTGCCCTCCTCCATGCCCATCACCCCCCTTCCCCTCGCCCCCACCCCCATCAGCTCTCAGTTTTTTCTCAGCATTCAAAAGTCTCTCATGGTTTGCCGCCTTCCTTCTCCCATATTATTTTTCCCCTTCTTCTCCTGCATCATCCTCCATTAGCTTCCTCCTAATCCACCTGTATGTGCAAACATATGGTATTTGTCCTTCTCTGCCTGACTTATTTCACTCAGCATAACACCCTCTAGTTCCACCCATGTTGCTACAAATGGCCAGACTTCATTCTTTCTCATTGCCATGTTGTGTTCCATTGTATAAATACGCCACATCTTCTTGATCCATTCATCAGTTGATGGACACATCTGCACGGCAAAGGAAACAATCAATAAAACTAATAGGCAACTGACGGAATGGGAAAAGATGGTTGCAAATGACATATCAGATAAAAGGTTAGTATCCAAAATCTATAAGGAACTCATCAAACTCCACACCTGAAAAACAAATAATCCAGTGAAGAAATGGGCAGAAGACATGAACAGACACTTCTCCAAAGAGGACATCCAGTTGGCCGACATATACATGAAATGATGCTCAGTGTCCCTCATCATCAGGGAGATACAAATCAAAACCACACTGAGATATCACCTCACACTGGTCAGAGTGGCTAAAATGAAGAAATCAGGAGACTCTAGATGCTGGTGAGTATGTGGAGAAATGGGCACCCTCATATACTGTTGATGGGAATGTAAACTGGTGCAATCCCTCTGGAAAACAGTATGGAGGTTCCTCAAAAAATTAACACTAGAACTGCCCTATGACCCAGCAGTAGAACTACTAGGAATTTACCCAAGGGATACAGGAGTGCTGGTGCATAAGGACACATGTACCCCAATGTTCATAGTAGCACTCTCAACAATAGCCAAAACATGGTAAGAGACACTATTTTAGAGTTCTCTCTGGAAATGCACATATTGCTTTCATTTGCATTCCATTGGTTCAAATTCAATGACTATATCACTTCTACAAAGGAGGCAGAGAAACTATTCTGTATGGGCAGAAAAGAGTTGGGTAATCAGCTTGTACTCTTTATAATAATTAACACCTATCACTTCTCTGTGTGTCACTCTGCTCTGCCGTACTAGCCTCTGTTGTTCCTGAAATTCTCAGATAAATTCCTTCCTCAAGATCCTTGCATTGGCAAGGTCAAATGCCATTGCATTTCTCTAGACATGCACTTGTCTTCCTCATTTGCTTCATTCCTGTAATTATTCAAATGCTACCTTACTACAGAGACCTTTCCTGGCACTTTATTTGCTCCATTTTCTGCTTTATTATTCTCTATAACTATCATATATATATATATATATATATATATATATATATATATATATATATATCAATCACTGTATGCAGTAAAACCTTGGATTTGAGTAACTTGTTCTGTGAGTGAACTATAGAAGCAAGCAAATATTTCTAATAATTTTTTTTTTAATTTCTGAGAGAGAGAGAGAGACAGCATGAGCAGGGGAGGGGTCAGAGAGAGAGGGAGACACAGAACCTGAAGCAGTCTCCAGGCTCTGAGCTAGCTGTCAGCACAGAGCCCGACATGGGGCTGAAACCCACGAACCGTGAGATCATGACCTGAGTCGAAGTCAGACACTTAAATGACTGAGCCACTCAGGCGTCCCAAACTAATAAATTTTAACTTGATAAATGAGCAATGTCTTGCAATACAAGTAGTACGTGACATCAAATGTCACATGATTACAATTGAGCCTTGAAATTCACTTTGATATACAAATGCTTTGGATTACAAGCATGTTTTCAGAACGAATTATGCTCACAAACCAAGGTTTTACTATATATGTATAAAAATCCCCTAACGTAGAATATTTGTTTCACAAAAATAATTATGTCTCTTCTTTTATAACTACCCTTTAAGTCCTGCTTTAGGGTGTTTACTTTGGATTAAGGGTTACATCTGCTTGAATATATATATATATATATATATATATATATATACATATACATATACATGTATATATATACATATATATGTATATGCATATATGTGTGTGTATATGTATGTGTGTGTGTATCTTCCTAACATTTTTTATTGTCTGTATCTTTCACTAAGCCAACAGCCGTATGAGTACAGATGTACAGATTTATTTTCTTTTATCAGTTAATCCTCAGAACAAAGAAATGTATCTACCATATAATAGGTGTTTTATAAATGTGTTTTGGGTGAATGAATAAATTAAGGAGAATGAAAATATTTCTATAACGGCACTTATGTTTTTAAAAATTATGTTTATATATCAATCTCCCTCACTGGACTTCTTGAAGTTAAGAAACAGTACATTTCCTAGTATGTAGAAGATTGAGGATGAATATTGGATGAAGAAAGGAGAATAAAATAACAGATGAAGAAATTTAAGTCAGGAGAGAATAAATTTTCAATTATAATAGTAGGTGGTTACTATCTATTATTTGTCTTCTACTTCAATGAGAGAATGTCTTTATTCTGAAAAATATATATATACCCACATATGTGTATATATGTATACTGTATACTATACTGTATTATGTGTGTGTGTATAAATATTGTGTTCTTACTTATGTTGGTTTCACTCAAAAACTCATGTTGTTTTCTTTATCAGATCGTTTCTCAGCACTTACACATTTCTTTTATTTTTGCTTAACTTAATTCAATATGACTTTGTTCTTCATTAGTTCAATAACCACAATCTGACATTCTTCCTTCATTTAACATAACTCTAATCAAACAGTAAATAATAAGTTATTAAGTATGGGTGTACCATATTCTGCTAAATTTTATGAGATTAAGAAAGGACTTTAACAAGATTAGAATATCATTAAATTTAAAAAGAAAGTACAGTCATGCACACCAATGAATCATTATTTCTAGAGAACACAATGGAATGTGCCTATATTTTTCTTTTAATGATATGCTAATATTTTTAAAATACTTACTCTCATTATTTCCCTTTGTGATAAGATTACATTTCATTTATTTTACTATAGTATTTCAAATTATTGATAATATACATCTGTACACTTATATAATTAAAATAGGTATATATGATTATCACTGTCTTGGATTGAATTTTCTGGAGAATTCAAATATCATCTGTGGCTAGATTTTTACCTCTTGTTTATGTCATTTTGCCCTTCCCTTCACTAAATATCATCTTATTTCTCTAACTTGTAAAATGCTCTGATTTTTATTAAAATAGAAAAAAATAATAAAAAGCCTTTTGAAATGATATAGAGAGCCACAGTTTGTTAAATTCAATACCAAAAGAGCATCTATGACTCATTCAGGACATAACACTCTAAATTTCCCAAGAATAGGAGGCATACGCAGTATAATATATAATACTAATGGTGAGGGTATGATTGTGACTGGCTTATAGAATTAATTCAGAGTACATTCAGTGCAAGTACTTGGGAATGATATTTAGCTTTAAAAATATTAGTTTGCAAAGTTTCAAAGTCTTAATTTTTATTTTATTTTATTTTATTTTTTTAATGTTTTATTTATTTCTAGGAGAGAGAGAGAGACAGCGTGAGGAGGGGAGGGTCAGAGAGAGAGGGAGTCACAGACTGAAACAGGCTCCAGGCTCTGAGCTGGCAGTCAGCACAGAGCCTGACACGGGGCTCGAACCCACGAACTGTGAGATCATGACCTAAGCGAAAGTCGGATGCTTAACCGACTAAGCTACCCAGGCGCCCCTCAAAGTCTTAAATTTTAAAGGAAAATTGAAATTCCACCTGGAAAACAACCAAGGCAATGGATAGATATAGTCACTATTTCACAAAAATAAGCATCACTTTTTTTATACTTAACCTGTAAACCCTACTTTGGTAAGTTGAGTATTTCAGTGGACAGACTATACATATTTTTACTTGTCTAAATTCTGGGCTTACGAGTAGAACCATCTAGTAATATATTTTAAATTATATTTTGCTATAAGCTAATTAGCTAGTGTTTCTTTATTGATATTTACAGTTATTATTTTTTCATACTATACACAATCTAGTTTTCTGTGAAAACAGCCACACAAAGGTAACTAAATAAAAAAAAATGTTCTTGGATCTTAGTGCATATAAAAGTTTTCAAGATTTCTTATAATATACTCTCAGTAATGGACAAAAGAACAAATGTCCATAGCAATGAGAAGGTATATAAATCACATGCTTGGGGGAAAAGTTTACAGATTAAATAAACAAATAAGGCAATATGTGGTTTTTCTTTAGTATATGTCTTAAAGCAAGCTGCTAAGGATACTTCTACTTAATAGTACTATTTGTTTACAGTTGGTTTAAGTATATATCTATTTCAATGGCAATACAATGCTATTACAAGTGCTTTATAAAATCTGGTTCAAGTAAAGGCCTTGTCGGTACTTAATTCTTATGATAGTTCCAATACTTATACTCCATAATCCACACCTTATAGTTCTAAAAGCCCTTTAGACCTGAATCTAGGATGTTTTCTGAAGAATTCTAAGCAACATTTCATTTCACTTCAGTGAAATGTCACACAGACTGAAGTGAAATGTTGATTATTTGCCTTATGGAGAGTCTAAACTAGTTATCAACTAGATGGGTATACTTTTTTGGTAACAATTTGACTCAGACCTCAAATAGGCAATAAAATAGAATAAAACATTCATTTGCCTAGGTAAACTTCAAGAATTGTAGGCTGTGATATTATTTATTTTCAATGAAAGAAAGAACTTTTTAATAATAACATTTCTTAAAATGGAAATTCCAAGAACTGGAAGTAGAAAATCTGGAACAAAGTCTTATTTATTATGTTACTTTGGGTAAATCTTATCTAGTTCTCGAAAAAAGTGAATTATACTCCTCTTACCTAAATGCCTAAGTAGTTTTGAGGATTAAAATAAAATACCTCATGGGCACATGCTTTCTATTCCTGAAAGTGCAAATATGAGCTTTTACTGATTTTGTTAGAATTTTTAAACTTACAACCTCTTTTTATGTAAATTTAATTTTCAGTCATATTCTAAATTAATCAATATTTGTTGAACTAATTTTAATAACTTTTTTTGTTGTTACCTTAAAGAATAAATACATTATTATAACAATTATGGTAAAGATAATAATAAAACTAATTAATAATAGGGGCGCCTGGGTGGCTTAGTCAGTTAAGTGTCCGACTTTCGCTTAGGTCATGATCTCGTGGTTCGTGGGTTCGAGCCCCGCGTCGGGCTGTGTGCTGACTGCCAGCTCAGAGCCTGGAGCCTGTTTCAGTCTGTGACTCCCTCTCTCTCTGACCCTTCCCTGCTCACGCTGTGTGTGTCTCTCTCTCAGAAATAAAAATAAAACAAAAAAAAAACCCTAATTAATAATAATGATAAATGATATCCATAGAGGTTGTATTCCTATTTCAAGTGAAATATTGAAAACCTCTCCAAAAGTTTAGCCACAGAGCTCTGGAAAAGCAAATTCTTAGTTATATAGTTTATTAATCATTTAGTGTCTTGGATAAGACACTTGCTTTCTCTTTTGTTCAGATATAGAACAATGATAAAGGGTCATATGACAAAAAGCCATTCTTCGACTGAGCTGGAAAGATAAAACTACACTGGGGCAATCACAAATGAAACAAATCACAGTTATTATATATAAATTTTATGTTGTCAGGTATAATTTTTAAAAAGTTAGAAACATGATTCTTACAAAAATACAATATGAAAATGTGGTAAAAATATCATTCAATCCATTAGTGATTGAACCAGTAAGTAATTAAGTTTGGGTTACAAGGAATTTGAAGGCATGGGTATTTATAAGCAATTTAAAAGGTGAATGTTAAAATAAGTAAGTATGTTAGTTTAGCCATAAAAACTGGTTAACGATCTACAAAGCAATCAATTGTAGCCTTAGGCGTGTCATTTCAACCAGACAGAAATCTACATTGTAATTTGCATGTTTTTCAAAGTCTTTAACAGGCTTATCCAAAGTTTAAAAAAATCTAGAAGTACTTGTTTTTGGTTTTGCTATTTTCTCTTTGATTAGTCTCTGGACACTATATATTTGTATGTTGCTGTGGACTGAATTGTTGCCCCCAAAATTTGTGTGTCAAAGCCCCAACCTTGAAAGTAATGGTAGTTGGAGAAGGGTCTATTAGGAAGGGGCCATTGTAATTAGGTTTAGAGGCTCTGGGGGTGGGTTTTCATGATGTGATTAGTAACTTTGTAAGAAGAATAAAAACAGAGAAATCTTTCTCCCTCTACTTTGTAAGGGCATAGCAAGAAGGTGGTCCAAGCCAGGAAGGGGGCTCTAGTCAGCAACCCAATTGGCTGACACTTTGATCTTGGAGTTCCTGGCCTCCAGAACTGTGAGAAATAGTTTCTTGTTTAAGACACCATCTACGGTTTTGTTATAGCAGTACTGGCAGAATAAGTAAATGTTATGTAGAATTCTAACATGCAGAATTGATGAAAGTAAAGTAGGCAACTGGATTTGTATAGGCTAAACCCGAACAACTTTAAGAGAGAAAACAGGCATAAGAATGGTAAGTGGCCTTCAAGCCATATCATTGAAATGATTGACAAAGCCCTGGCTATTTAACCTAGAAAATATAGTCAAGGGATACATAATTAAGTGCTTTAGGTTTTTTGGTAAAATCACACACAGAAAGAGCGCTCAACAGTTTTATAAAGAGAAATTGAGACATAAAGAGAAGTTTTGTGAGTAAGTAATGAATAGATATGGAATGATCCATTCATTCACTGAAGGCAAAGTCTCTAAGATTTAAGCTCATGTTTTTCATACGATTTCACTCAGAATTTTACCCTAATGAAAGACATTACATGCTTCTATGCTATACATATTCTCCAACAAACACATTTTGATACTATAATTTCTTCCATGTTAAAATTTTAGATTGAGGGGCGCCTGAGTGGCTCAGTCGGTTAAGTGTCTGACTTCGGCACTGGTCACGATCTCATGGTTTGTGGGTTCCAGACCCACATTGGGCTCTGTGCTGACTGCCAGCTTGGAGCCTGGAGCCTGTTCTGGATTCTGTGTCTCCCTCTCTCTGACCCTCCCCTGCTCATGCTGTCTCTCTCTCTCTCTCTCTCTGTCTCTCTCTCAGAAATAAATAAAACATTAAATTTTTTTTAAATTTTAGATTGAGTTAAAATTATAATAAAATTGTAATTATTATCAATATACTATTGGTATTCCTGTATACATAGCTAATTTAAATAAGCAATTATTATGAATTAAATTGTTAATTTAAATGCATTTTTAATTAGATTGATTTTCCTTCAGTTAGTTCATATATTATACTAGAATGATAAAGGTTGATATTATACTAGAATGAAAAAGATTTTATCATATTTGGTTTTAATGAATGTGAATCCTGAGAAGGCTTGTCTACATGATAAAAGTAGTTGGAATTAGAAGGAATCTGGTTACTGCAATGTAACTCAATTATTTTGGTCACCATGTCAATTATACGACAAAAATCACATAGCATTCTTTCATTAAATGTTATTTTTAATGATTTGTTAGCTGACAATTTGATGTTCTCCTTCAATTTTCTTGAAAGCAAAGAGTTGGAAACATCCTACTTTGCAAAGTGATTTGCTGCTCACTCTGTCACTACTTATGCCAATATTTCATGCTGTAATTTTTTTGACATCCTGAATGTAGATCTTTTAAGATTGTAGAACCCCCCTCACCTCTGCATCCTGTTAATATTAGGGAATGTGTGAAAAATATATCTTCCTTTTAGAATGTGGGAGATGAAGATTTGTGAATGTGAAATCAGAAAAGACAAAATCAGATGTTTTCTCTGGAGAATTAGTTTTAGGGGAGTGTGAAGGCAGAAGTGGGTATTTCAAAATCAATGACTTTGACTTGGTGTGCCTGAGTGTCTCTTAGAAAATGATTACATGTACCCAGTGAAACACTTTTCCTGCATTGAAGATGGGGGGAGCTTGTTCACTGAAATATCCAAGGCATCTAAAACACTGTCACTGCTCAATTTCTGAAAATATTGTGCACCAGAAAAGTGAATAAAAGCAATAATGAATAGAAAAACCCTATGAGTTTGGTGTTATGATTAGCCTTATACAAAGAGAAAAACTAAATCGAAGTTGAGAATTTATCATATTTATTACTTCAGATTGTCTGCTCTGAAGTGTTTTGCCATTGTTTTACAAAACATATTTGATTGATTATAAGTGCTGATTCTCCTGGGATGACTTATGGGATGACTTATGTGTCCCAGAGGCTATTCACATCAATTCAACTTCCAACTGATTAGGATAATGAAGATTACTAAGGGAAATTTTAAATTATAAGACAGTGGTTATTCTTATATATACTGGTCTGGTTAGTATGAAGTTAGACAAAGTAACTTTGTGGAAAAGTACTTTATCCACATATATTTTACAGGTGCACATACACTAGGATCACAAAAAACTATTTTCTGTTCTATCAAACATCATGAATATCCATATTATAGTTCACATGTACATGATCATTGATGATTTTATAACTCCTAATATCTTTATATAACATGGCAATGTTATATAAATATATATTAGGAAGTTTTATATGAGCTATCCTCTCTAGTATGTTGTCTAATATTACCATTTACTTTTGTTTGTAAGATAAAATTATGAAAGGTGTCAAACAACCTTCTTAATATGAGGTTGCTTTGCAGTCATGTTAATTATGAATACAACTTCTTCAAGTTTCTGTCAAAAATACATGGGAAGAAATATATACTAAACCATGATACAACAGTTGACTTCTAGTCTTCATCTAGAATGACATTTCCTCCTGTTAGTTATAGAACATGGAGTAAATGCAGGTATAAATATGTATTTTTGCAGCAAAGTAAATACATAGTTAAGATATATCATCAATCTTTTCATATTTTAATGCAACTTTTTTTTTACTGAAAGACAAACTAGTGGTTTATGCATATGCAATATCTAGAAATTAGTGAAATGGAAGGTGAGGACGAAGATTAAATGCTTTTAATACTGATTTTTCATTTCTGGTTAATGCTAACATATGTGTACTCAACATGTTAATAAATCGTGACACTAGCTCTGAGTGGTTAAAATTATAGTAGGCATTCTAAAGAATAATGCATTTAAGAAGAGGATAACAAAAAGATAATTTTCTTGATGTAGATTACAAAGTAAAGAAGAAATCTCTTAATCCATACTTAATCACTCTATTTATTAGACTGTGAACTTCTTAAGATCCAAAATGATGATTTTAGGAATTTTCTTCCACACATATTCTCAGAAGGTGGTTTTTGAATGGATATATAGTGAATACTGTTACTGATTTCTTTGTGTTATGTAATACTATGAAATATGAATTTCATCAACTATTTATTGACTTTGTTAATTTTTATTCAGTTTAATTTGGTAATCCTCACAAAGTAGATATGCATTCAGAAAAGAATGAAGATTTAGGTATTTCATTTGGGGGCTTATACCACCTCAGATATAAATGTAAATCATCAGATGCCAATAAGTTAAAGATATAATAGAAACCTATCCAGATTTCAGGATAGTGAATGGCTTTCTCTGTGACCATACTTCTCTAATGGGTCCAAGAAGAGTTGTTGCTTTTCAGTTTCTCCAGTTTCTTTCTGAAAGAATGAAAATGACAATGTTCAATATCTTTACTCTTCTGAACTGAAACAGGAGCCTTTATGTAATATTGTAGGTAAGTAGCAACATCACCACCAACAAAACAAGTAATGATGATCTGATTGGGCATTATCATGAAAAAGGGGTGGTTCTATCATATAATTATAAGTTTCTCATTATAGCTAGTGAAAATATATTATTACTATAATAATAACTAGTATTATTTTCTTCTACTTTCCTATTGTTTCTGAAGTAGGCTCAACATGGGGCTTGAACTCATCACCCCAAGAACAAGATTCGCATACTCTACCGACTGAGCCAGCCAGGCATCCCTCTTCTGTTTGTTCTTAGTTTTCTATGACAAACATGTAGGTAATTTGTAATAAATTTCACATAGAACATTAGGTATGTGCTTACTCAATTTCAAAATTATATAAAACCATAGTATAAAAATAAATATTTAAATGACCAATAAAGGAAGGAAAGCATAAACATTCAAAAAATGGGTGCCAATTTAATTAATGGAACTGAAGCTCATGTTTGTTTCCAAACTTCCAAAGCAGCAAGAAATAAGAAATGGGGTAAACATGTTGAACTATGTAACGTTCTTCAGAATGTTCTCAGAAAAATAAAAATTTCTTAGTTCTAAATTACATAAGACATTTCTCAGTTGGGAAAATATTTCATAAGAAAAATCGTGAAATGGATAATGTCCTAAAAATGTGACAATAAACTTTAAATCCTATTAATTCTTACAACATTATATCAAAGTCAAAAGCCAATACAGTTTTGTAAGAGATAAACTAATTTGGGCCAAATAGACGGAATCCTCATTATTCATCTGATCCTGGAATAAGTAAGATCTATAAAATCCATAGAAGGAGAGACTGCATGTTGGATATTCATTCCAGGCTAACTCTCAGAAATCCCCTACTTCTGGTATTTGTAGCGTTGTGTGTTTCCCTCCCACATGGTATCAGGCTTGGTCTGTGTGATCTATATAATATGGCAAAAGTGATGGCATGTGTTTTCTGAGACGAGGAGACAAAAGGCATGGTGACTTTTCCAAGCTGTCTTCCTCTTGGACCATTTGGTCCTGGGGAAACCTATTTTTCTCTCAGAAGGACACTTGAGCCTCCCCGTGGGGAGACCCATGTGGCAGACACCTGGAGATTCCTGCCAACAACCTCTGGCAGGGGGTCTTTAATTCAAAACAAGTTTTCAGTTGACTACAGATGCAGCCAACACCTAGATAACAACCTCGCTTCAGACAGAACCAACCAACTGAGCTATTGCTAAATTCCAGATCCACAAAAATCACTGTTGTTTTTAAACTGCTAAGTTTTATTACCCAGCAATACATAAATAATTTATGTATCTTTTATCAAGTCTTGCCTGGATTTCTTCTGTCTCATATAGATTTGGGAATGTAATTGGAGAGAGGGCATGATTGGACTTCTAAAAATCTCATTTTTAGTATTGCTTTTACTCTTAAATATTGGTTGAATGTGGCATATTTTGTTTTCAGAATCAGTTTTTATTAGTGGTTTAGAAACTTAACTCCTGCTGGAGTTAAAGACCACCTAAATAACTGAAAAGGTAAGTTATAGTCATTAATTTAATAAATATTTATTTTATAAATATTTATTTATTTTGAGAGAGACAGAGGGAGCATGAGCGGGGAATGGGCAGAAAGAGAGGGAGGCAAAGAATCTCAAGCAGGCTCTGTGCTGTCAGCACAGAGCCCAGTGTGGGGCTTGAACTCATGAACCAGATCATGACCTGAACCAAAACCTAGAGTCTTCGAGTCTGTTGCTTATCTGACTGAGCCACCCAGGGACTCCAATAAATATTTAAATTAGTGTGCTCTCTCCCAAGTATTGTGTCAGCATTGTCACACAGGCAAACAGACTTAAACTCTCCTTTCATATAGAGTAATTCTACCCTTACTCTCCATTGTGAGCAGATTCCCAGTTGAATAATCAGAGGCACTACCCCAAAAATGTGGAGAGTTAAATGTTTGGAAATTTTCAGTAGTCTTTAGAACACTGGGGAAGAAAATCAATACACCTTTCATGGATTATCTGGTTTTAAGCAACTTGGTTTCTTAGTGCACCTGCCAGGATTAATTATGAGCAAACTGTTCCTAAACTAAACTGTTCTAAAACTAAATGAATTGAGTTGCTGATATAAACCCACTGATTTCAGTGTACTACCTATCAGGACCAATGATTTCGGTTTAAGAATAATTGTCATTGGGCCCTCATTTTTGCTTGTAGCCTTTATATAAAAATAAAAATGTAAAATGATGAGAAGAAAATGAGAATATTAGCTTGGAGAGAGATTTTTCATGAATAAAAGGCAGTGTATGTTTTTACTCTCAAAGCAGTTTATTCAATGAGATTGCATTGTGGTAGTTTCAGATAGCTCCTATTATTTTCAGGTAGAAAATAACACATAATTGACACAAATAGGTCATTATTTTTTTCCAAAAATTCATGTCAATGTGGTTAAATATGGAAGCACACACTTTCAAAAATTAAACACTAAAATTTTTAGATACAATCACTCGTTCTATTAATGTTATCAGTCGATTAGACTCCCATATACTTTGGCCCCAGTACCACTGTTTTCTTCTCCACATCAAGCTCTAATGTCTGGAGCTGACTGAAAATTACTCATAATTACTCTGTCAAATCTGCCATACTTCACCCAGATAGATGATAGCTCCTGAGAAAAGGAAGATCACCAATGCAGAAAGAACTCAAAAGCACTTCAATAATTTGCCATTATTGGGGTGTATGATGTTTCAGATAAGCAAAATTGTTCTAATTATGGAAAATTGGCTTGTTTCCACTGAAAGGGCCACCGTAAATACATTTTTGGCGGGGAATAGGGCAAGGGTCAAAATGGAGGCCCCAAACTGATAAATAAAATATGTTCTATCCTTTATCCTGACAGTAAACTTCTATAAGAACACTGAAAAATGTGTATAATTTATATTTTTATATGATGTATGTGATTTATATAGGATTTGCACATATATAGTATATATATCATAATATGATATGTTGTATTATATGTTACCTACTTGTATATTTATACATAAATGGTCATTTATATTTATTTATGAACTTATCTATTTATACATTTATATAAAAATATATACTTATATATGTATACTTATACATTTATATAAAGAGTGAATGTATTTAGGCCTCGACTCAGTAGTTTAGGGGTCACTCAGAAAACTGGGAATTAGCTTGCTTTGTCATATAATAGCTAAGTATTGGTGGACGCTGTCATTAAGAGCAAACTGTCTGGAAAAATGTTAGCAGGCATTTTCTGAAGGAAAGGTGAAGTGGTACACTAATTTGCAGTCTTATTATCCTGTGGAACAATACACTGAAATAAACAGTTGTCTTGTGTTGACACAGATGATCATCATTATCATTATAACATGTTTTAATTTAATCATATCAATTTAATCATATCAAAGTAATTTGCTATCACATGTATCATGATAATCACCATCACATGAAGTATCTAGATCTATATATTGTTTTTTAAATTCTTCTTTCCACTTTTTTACTGCTGGATTTTTGTAGTAAAAACTGATTTCTTTTTTTTATATATATATATTTTTATTTATTTCTAGGAGGGAGAGAGAGAAAGACAGCGTGAGCAGGAGACGGTCAGAGAGAGAGGGAGACACAGACTCTGAAATAGGCTCCAGGCTCCGAGCTGGCAATCAGCACAGAGCCCGACGCGGGGCTCGAACCCACGAACCGCGAGATCATGACGTAAGCGAAAGTCGGACACGTAACCGACTAAGCCACCCAGGTGCCCCGTAAAAACTGATTTCTAAAATAAAAGTACTGTAGAAAGAAATTTTGTAATTATTTGCACACGAACCTTTTTCTTCAAAGCCATGCAAATGTTTTATTTTCTTGTAGTGTTTTGTATAACAGGAATGTCACTTTTGTTGCATATTCCCTATGGAGATATTTTTCCTTTTAATTTAAAAGCGTATGTATTTTAATTTTCTTAGAGTTAAATGGCCAAACTTAGGATGGTTTGAATTTTTAAAAGCTACTGCTATCAGTTGCAGTTTTTACTGAGTAGCTACAGAGAAAATTCAACATTAATATAATTTTTTGGTCAAAGACCACGATTAGGATGCTTAAGTGACTGAGCTGCCCAGGAGATTCATATTGTCTTAGTCAGATACACAGATACAAAATTGAAAGAAAAATTATAAACAATCTGAATTGTTACAAAAAACAATTTATATTGTTACTCTTTGATATTTCTAACATGATTTTGACATACTCACTCTAACTAATAATCTAAATAATTTGAATAAAAATTAATTGCATTCAGTGTGTAATATTTAAATATGTATTCATCAGAAATAAAGTTAGTACAAAATTAAAAAGTAAAACATTTTTATACATTTCCAGGGGAAATTATTTTTCTATATTAATATATATAAATAAATAAAATACCTAATATATTCAAATCCATTCAAATTATAATTCAATATTAAAATTTTAAATTACATTTATTTAAATAAATATGAACATTATAATTCATTTAATTTTTAAAATTAAACTAAAATGTATAATCTGCATATAAAGAAAACCCTTAGTTAAATCTAACAATATAGGACACCTTGTGAATTACAGAAATGGTATCATGCTTCCTGTATGTTTTATCTGGTCTGATACACATTTCAAAGGAATATCAATATATCAATTACTTTGTAGAAAATGTTTCTTGGTTGAAATTCATCTAATGCCAGTGCTATGCTAATCCATAAGTACTGCTGCAATTACAAACTGGAAAAATAGGCAAGAAAATAAGCACAGAACCACTGAGAAACTATTCTTTCCTGTGCAAAAATCCACTGTGTGAACAACTACCTAAGAGACAAGATTTGATCATTAATTTTCTACATGCTACTCTTCACTGCCCTTCAGAGCATTTCCATGCCCTTCACTGGCAGTGGTACAGCCCTCAGTCCTTTCCTCAAATGCTTTTGGTCCTAGGATTTGTTGAAGAAAAAGGAACAAGCCACCTCTTGGGGTCTGAACAAGCTTTACCATGAGAATGAGTATCTAGGGTTGGGGTGAACAGTGTTGGTGTTGAGAGATAGATCTTAAGTGACAGAAAATGATGCTGGTTCTATAAATGTTTTTGCAGTAACCCATGCGGGGACTTGTAAAATATGGGACCCAGAGCAAGCATCCTCTTATTTGAATTTAAGAGTTCCATGGTTTTAAAACTGCATTTAGTTTTCAGTGATATTCATTTTATGGGTAAATATTTCAGAATATTTACTTTATAATTTCTGGTTAAGACATTTTCAATTCTTTGTGGATGGAGTCAGTCTATAAATAAATTAGATAAAATAAATACATATATTTTTTTCTTAGAATAAATACAATAAAATGAGATATATTAGGAGTAGAGATTCACTGTGCTGTAATAGAGAAAATGATTTTCTGAGTTAAATTCTGGTTCCATTATCTCAGAACAACTAGATGGGCTAAGTCTACCTTCAGTGGGTGTCATTGAGTCTCTTTCCTCCGCTTTCCTTCCCTCCTCCTCTTCCAACTGGCCTGGACTCCTTGGATTTGGGACTTCTTTCTATCCCCCAGGGATCTTTTCTTCACCTTGGCTTCTGGTTCAGGTTTTTAGACAGTAGGTTTAACCTGATATTTTCTTCCAGAAACTTGGAATATAGGTGGGAATGATATAGGAAAAGAACTTTTTGATCCAGCTCCAGAGTAAAACAAATCCTGGTTTTTCTGTTTCTGTGTTATGAGTAATAAAATTTCATTGTGTTAATATCCTTAAAGAGTCTTTAATTTTAATCTCTCTGTGACATCAAGTAATCTATCATTTGTATATTATTTCTATTTATATTAACTTGGCTGATTATGAGCCCAAGCTCCTGGAAAGTGATGGTTAAAGTGTCTTACTCCAGAAGGAAGTTAGGCCAGGAGAAGAAACTTTTATTCGTGTGTGTGCATGTGTGTGTAAACTATATGAATACAAATGTATATAATAATATATAGATAGTTTACATACACATGGTTTAATGATACCCATCTAGCATAATCATGTTGAGAACAGTAGAAACACTGCCTGTGAAACACCTATCATAAAATAGTTACTTAACCAATTGTGGCTATGATTCCATATGAAGTTTAACTTTAAGTACAAGGATCAGGCTAAAGAACATTAATTATTACATTGTTAGTATTTTTAAAGCTATGTGTTTACTTTTGACTTGCCCATGGGGGAGGGCACCTTCCCTCTGGAGAGGGGACAAAGGACCCAAAGCAGTCTCTGTGCTGACAGCAGAGAGCCCAATACAGAGCTCGAACTCAGGAACCTGAGATCATGACCCAAGCCTTAGCTGAAGTCAGACGCTTAACCAATTTAGGCACCCAAGTGCCCCTATTTGTTAGTATTTTTAAGTCTAAGTTTTCCTTCACAAAAAAATATTTATGAAATTTGGGGTCTAATTTGATATGGTTTTCTGCCACAGCCACCCTCTATTTCCCTATTTTCTAGTTTCCAATTTATATCTTTTAATGTTTTGAGAACTATTAGGACTAACTTTCACCTGATAAGTCAACATCACTGACCAGAGCCATGAATGTTGACTAGAATAGATTCTATGGTCATATATAAGTAAAGATTGAGAGTGGCACAATGAATTCACATGTCTACAAAGGGCACCAATAGAACGAGTTTCAAGAAAATTGTGTATATCATCTTTGTAACCTATTTTATTTCATTTTTATTATTTTTTAATGTTTATTTTTGAGAGAGAGACAGAACACGAGTGGGGGAGGGGCCAAGAGAGAGGAAGACACAGAATCCAAAGCAGATTCCAGACTCTGAGCTGTTAGCACAGAGCCCAATGTGGGACTCAAACCCACAAACTGTGAGATCATGACCTAAGCCAAGGTCTATGCTTAAGCAACTGAGCCTCCAGGTGCCCCTGTAACCTATTTTAATGTTTATGAACTTTGCAGAAGTTATTTGGTGCTCTGTACCAATCGAGCTAGGCTTGGTTGTGGTGAGTAAAGATTTGCAAATTTTAGTGATTTTAAGTAAAGCATTGTTTATTGCTCTGATACATAGTCATTGTGAGTGACAAGAATGGAGAAGGGTGTATCTCTGCTCATGTTCACATAGGTACTCATTCTCCATTGCAGCAGTAGAAGAGTTGTGATTAATCATGTACTGTCTTTCAAAGACTTCTATCTAAAAATAACACTTTCTTTCATATTTCATTGGCTCAACTGGTAATGACTAACTTCAAGCAGCTGGAAAACCAACCATATGCCCAGAAAGTGGACACATAAGTAAATGATCTCTTATATCAACATGTCATGGTGTAGTGACTTTTCAAACAAATAATTTTTTGTGTGGCTTTATCATATAGTTGAGATTACTAAAATTCTGTTATTTAGATTAGTGAAACATTTATTGTTAAGTGAAGTACAGTTATTAAAACAATTAAATCAAAGTGAAATTTAATATTGATTTCCCTTGGTTCAAACTTGTTTAAAAGCCAGAGAAACAAAATCACTAAACCTATATTCAGTATTTCAGCAATTCTAGGAAAAATAGTACAATCTTCCCTGAAAATTTCTTTTAGTTTATTAGCATAAGTTTTTCTAACCACTACTTCCTCTCCACCATGTTTCAGCAACAGTAACCTATGTCTCAGTCAGCCTATTTCTTTATCCCTCAGATTAAAATTCAAACTGGCAGAAGAATAGTCAAACACATTTATGTCAGAAAAGGAAAAATAAAATATTACAGTTGAATAGCAGTAGAAAGAAGGAAATTTTATTCCTTGCATAGTTTTTGTTTGTTTGTTTGAGAGAGAAAGAGAGAGAACATAAGTCAACAGGGGAGGGGCAGAAGGCAAGGGAGACAGAATCTCAAGCTGGCTCCATCCCCACTGCAGAGCCAGCCAACAGCCAAAGGAGACTCGACTTCACAACGATGAGATCATGACTTGAGTGAAAGTCAAGAGTTGGCCCCTTAATTGACTGAGCCACTCAGGTACCCCTTATTCCTTACGTAGTTTTATTTTTTTATTTTTATTTTTTAATGTTTATTTATTTTTTAGAGAGACAGAGAGAGAGAGTGTGAGTGGGGGAGGAACAGAGAGAGAAGGATTTACAGAATCTGAAGCAGGTTCCAAGCTCTGAGTTGTCAGCACAGAGCCCCTCACAAGACTCAAAATTACAAACCATGAGATCATGACCTGAACCGAAGTCGGATGCTCAACCGACTAGGCCACCCAGGTGCCCCACCTTACATAGCTTTAAATAGTATTGTTTCTCCATGCAGACTTTAGGAAAATAGTTATATTAATTTACTGCTATATTTGTTTTATAGAATTTTTAATGTTATATATTTTATAAATTTCCTCCTTAAAAACCAGCTAGAAAGGAGTTAAGGTATTAAATGTTTACATCATATGAATTTGGAGGTAGCATTTCTAGCATAAAAAGGTAGGCTAGAAAACTGAATATTCACTTCCTTATTTGTCTTTCTGCTGCTGAATTTCAGTGTGGCTTTGTGTGCGTGAATGACACATGGGCACATGGAAAAATAGAACTGTGAGTGAATATGAATTTCTTTAATAATTTGATAAACTGCATGTTAACATAGTAAAAAATTGGATTGATTTGGACATTTGGTTTGTTGAACATGATCATCTACATAACATATTGAATGACAGCATATATAATTAGATAATGATATATTTATAAACCGTTCCATGGGTGATTGGCAAATAAGATGACTACTATTGAAGATAACTACAACGATGTATTCAATTTATCATTCAGGATACTTGAATTGTCCAGATCCATTTAATTTGTGAATTAACAGTAATAACAACAGCAAAAATATAACATGTTTTAACATGTTTCTGTGATAGGTGATTTTATTTTTTCCATGTCCTAAGAAAAGAACAAAAAGAACTATTTTGTTTATGGTGTTTATCCTTCCAGCAGAATATGAGAAGCCAGATACTCAGAGTATCAGGATACAGGATACAGGATATAGGATATGTAGGCTGAAATTCATAGTCGTTCAAACTAACACCACATGAATCAACCTATACAGACATCTTGTTAAATTATACAAAGGTCATTTTTGGCATTGACCATATCATCATATCATCAAAGGATAGAAATGATCACTGTTCTCATCTTTTTTAATAACACAGTGACATTGCCAATATATTTACTGTAGACAAAAATCAATGACTGATGTGCAGAGTCATTATATCACCTTATTTAAATTTCACTGTAATTATCCCTGTAAAGTCATTGTTATTAGACCTAATTTTAATGATGAATCACAAAGTACTCAGAGAGCTTATGTGACTTTCCTCCCAGGTGGTCATCACAGGATTTAGGAAACAATGTTGGACTCTAACACATGTTCTTTTTCCATCCTAGTACACTGAAAATCTGGTAGATAGAACAAAGACCAACAACTTAAAAGTCTAAGAAGAATTTCTTTTTCTGTTACTCTGAATGAAAGGAATATATTTTTCATCATGTGGTCTTGAATATATTTCTCTTTATCATGAATATTGGGAAATACTATCTTTCATAAATATCTACAATAGTGTCTCCCATCCAACATGCTCTTTTCCATTGTGATGGTGACACTTCTTCCTTTGGGAGATGGAGACTAGGTTTCCCCACGTTGAGTTAAGGAAGGGTTGTGACTCTGGCAGAAATGATGTTATGTTGCTTCCTCATCTAAGTCCAAAAAGACAATTCACGGTTTTCATGGGACTCTTACTCTTGAAACCTAGCCAGCGTTCTTTCAGAAAACTGAAGCACTCCAAGGAGAGTAACCAGGGCCCGCAACGGCATCTGAAAGCCCAGCACCAGCTTTCCAGCCATGTGAGTGAGCCATCTCGGATGGACACCTTCTAGCCCTTGTGACAGCTGGCACCACATAGTACAGACATCGTTGTCCCTGTTGAGCTCTGCCCAAACTGAGTATTTGTGACCACAGTAAATTATTGTTGTTGTTTCAGGCACTGAGCATTGGGGTGGTTTGTTATACAGCAACAGATAGCTCAAACAGTAATCTAAGATACAATTTTCTCCAAGGAAAGTTTCAAATTCTATATATTTAAGGTCAAACAACACAATGATTTAATAGATATTTATACGTGTTTTTATTTGCTCACACTCATAACTTACTCATCTAGGGTGTGACTGTTTTTTGTCTAAACTACTGTAAAATAAAATATATGCTAACAATGGATAATTACCTCACTAACTCATTAAAAGCTTTTTTCTCATTGAGAGAGAATGCATTTTAAAAGACAGCATTCTCATCAAAGAAATATTTTTAAACCTCTGATTTGGCAGGAAAAATCAAAGCTTAAAAGCATTGGTTGTATTCGTGAAGTGCTTTTCTTATTAATTGTTGGAGAATGCCAAAGTCCCTGGTGGAACACATGGGAAAACAAGCTGATTAAGAGGGTTAGTATTATTTTTAAATTACTTAATTGCCATTTAATGAAATAGGGAGCTCTGACTTCCACGCTACTTAATAAAATGGTTCTGCAAGGAATGAATTGCTGGTTGCACTGACCTTACAGAGCAAGCTGGGTTTAAAGAAGCCACATAATACATTTCTACAATGATGGTGTGGGGACTGAAAGCCATATTACTGGAAATGTGCATGGTAGCATTTATACCTCTTTTATAATTGCTGAAATAATGGCTAACATACATTAAGAAATGTCTGGGTATTCCACTGGGTGCCCTGATTGCAGTCAAACCACATATATGAATACCTCTTAATTGCCAAAGTAATTTCTAAGGAACTAAAAACACAGTTCATTTGCTTTTCCTCCCTGCCCTTGGGAATCTGCAATTTTGCTTCATTACAGCCACTCAACCTTTAGCCCTCATTCACTTCAAAATGGTTTGCAGTGTTTTATATATAATAAAACAGTACCCATATGTAGACATGCACAAATCTGTTATTTTTGTTAGCACACTGTGTCCAAGTTTGGAATTAACTACGGTTGAAGCCAGAATTTAGCCATATCAATACATATTTATTATATGTACCTATTTTCTTTTTTTTTTTAATGTTTTATTTATTTCTGGCAGAGAAATAGAGAGAGAGACAGCATGAGCAGGGGAGGGTCAGAGAGAGAGGGAGACACAGACTCTGAAACAGGCTCCAGGCTCTGAGCTGGCAGTCAGCACAGAGTCCAAAGCAGGGCTTGAACCCACGAACTGTGAGATCATGACCTAAGCGAAAGTCGGATGCTTAACCGACTAAGCCACCCAGGCGCCCCGGTACCTATTTTAAATATATATATTATATATATGTCCCACTTAGTGAATATATGGTTTTTTAGTAGACCTGCAAGAGCAAATGTATATTTGAAAAGGAAAACTGGGCTACCTTTTGTTTTATTCACTGCATTATCTAATCAAACTAACTAGCTTGTTAAAGACAGAATTTCAGGAGCTTACATTGTGTATCAGATTTCCAATCACTACTATAAAACACTGATTCCCATGGTAAATTCACCATGAGGTTAAAAATTAAATCTATGTATCTATATTCATAGATATATAAATACATATCTTATCATTTATATGTATCTCATGTATATCTAATGTATAATATAAATCTATATATCTTCTGTTTGTGATCAGATTTTTGAAACATTTTTCTTCATGTTTATCTTATATTCTTTCTTTCTTTCTTTCTTTCTTTCTTTCTTTCTTTCTTTCTTTCTTTCTTTCTTTCTTTCTTTCTTTCTTTCCTTCCTTCCTTCCTTCCTTCCTTCTTCCTCCTTCCTTCCTTCCTTCCTTCCTCCTTCCTTCCTTCCTTCCTTCCTTCCTTCCTTCCTTCCTTTCCTTCCTTCCTTCCTTTCTTTCTTTCTTTCTTTCTTCTTTCTTTCTTTCTTTCTTTCTTTCTTTCTTTCTTTCTTTCTTTCTTTCTTCCTCCCTTCCTTCCTTCCTTCCATGTACTTTCTTTCATAGCCTGGTCTCTTTGTCACTGTATTCACTACCTTCTTCCTCTATATATTATTTGCTTTCTTACTGGTAACTGCTCAGAATTAATTACCTTATTCTCAAATAGCACCCAGATTTTCCTCTTTTTATCTACTTGCAGTTCACGTATTTCATGTGGTGACAACCTTCAATGTTGGTCACCCAATCTAGCTTGTTCAGTCAATACAATCCATTCATGTAATTACTATAATTAATTCAGATTGAGTGTGTGACATGCATTTAGCCAATGAAAAGGATCTGGGATATGTTTTCACTCATATGTGGAACTTGAGAAACTTAACAGAAGACTATGGGGGAAGGGAGGGGGAAAAATAGTTACAGAGAGGGAGGGAGGCAAACCATAAGTGACTCTTAAATACAGAGAACAAACTGAGAGTAATGGAGGTGGGGGCAGAGGAAAAGGGGAAAATAGTCAATGGGCATTGAGAATGGCACTTGTTGGAATGAGCACGGATGTTGTATGTAAGTGATGAATCATGACAATCTACCCCCAAAACAAAAAGTACACCATATACACTATATGTTAGCCAATTTGACAATAAATTATATTTTTAAAAAAGAAAAAAAAGAAAAATGAAAAAATTTAAATTAAGTGTAAAAAAAGAAAAGAAAAGGATCTGGGAGGGGCGCCTGGGTGGCTTAGTCGGTTGGGCATCCGACTTTCGCTTAGGTCATGATCTCGCGGTTCGTAGGTTAGAGCCCCGCGTCGGGCTCTGTGCTGACTGCCAGCTCAGAGCCTGGAGGCTGTTTCGGAGTCTGTGACTCCCTCTCTCTCTGACCCTCCCCTGCTCACGCTGTCTCTCACGCTGTCTCTCACGCTGTCTCTCTCTCCTAGAAATAAATTTAAAAAAATTAAAAAAGAAAAGAAAAGAAAAGAAAAGGATCTGGGAAAGCCTACAGACTTGCTACAGGGAGATAATATTTTCTTTCTGCTAATTTTTTTAGGCTGATCATAATAACTGGTGGCTACCTTTGTTTCAACAGGAAGAGAGTGTGGTGAAGAATGAAGACAGAATAAGAGACAGATGAATATAGATTTTTGATACTTTAATAAAGTATATAGATCCAACATGATTTATGTTGTGGACCTCTCAGTTACATAAGGCAACACCTATTCCCTTTCTGCCCTTTATTCCCCAAACTCCTTTTTGTTATTGTTAACTCAAATTCACTTGGGTTTCTTTTACTTAAAACAAAAAATTCTGACTATCAGCTTCTTGACATTTTTTTTTCTGCTCTTACATTTCTTCCCTTTAGATCTCTCTGTTGTTTGGTGTACCCCCCCATCCAGTATTCTATCAAATTTTATTCAGTTTACTTTATTTTTTCTCATCTTTTTCCCATTTTATGTGACATTATATTCCCTATTTCCTTTATTATTCTTCATATTACTCTGTCACCATTTTTTGGTTGTATCCATTCTTTAGCCAGATCTAATAAAAACTGATTCTTCTCTGAAATATTTTCCACAACTTATGGTCAGATCAAACAACTTTAGTAAACTTAAAATGTTTAGACAAATTCCAATCACAAAATAGAGAAACTATGCTTTTATTACATTGCTCAAGGACAACAGTAGTCACCATTTTCCATCTCTTGTAATATTTTGCTTCTGTTCTATAACCCCTTGCTTTTAACAACTAGTCCACTTCAAAAGTAATTAAGTTCAGAATCCTCTGGAACCAGAAATTATTCTGAAATATATAAGCAAATTAAAGGACATATGAGGTATATTAGACATACTAACAATTAATAGTAACACAGAATAAATAAAAAATACAATGTAGCTATATATTATGTGAAATATAGAACTAGAGAAACAATATATAATATATGGTGTTTCTTACAATTGATAGCATCTATTCACACCAAAGACTACTTTGAAGAAAATTTCCTTCAAACTCATTGCGATGAACTATATTTATAAAATAAAATTAAGTGTAAAATAAAGAATGACATGTAAATGATGATAGGGAGGTTACCATCATGTTTAAATAACAACCAAGGTTCATTATCCTTCAAATAGGAATTTTGGCCTTCCTCTTTTCTTGATCAAGATTATAATTTTTTCATCCAAAACATACATTTAAATTCAAAGAGTGCTTATAAATAAATGTGTAATTATAGTTTCACAAGTTTCACAGATCATCTGGCTAACCATCCAAAATTCCAGATGATTTTTGAGGGTTATCCAACTGTAAAAGGTCAAGAAGTTCAATTCAATAAACTTTTTAGTGTACCTTCTTATACTGCAGGAACTAAAATGTTGATAAGATATACTGCTGGTGCTTAAAGGTAGACTCTACTGCAGAAGATTCAAGCACATTACCCTATGATAAGTACTGTAATAAGCTTAGCAAAAATTACTCTGAGAAGACAAGACTAAGTCATATCTCATTATTTCTGATGGAGCTAATGAAAAATACCACATAATGAAAATATTTGGATAAAAACAAAAGGATATACTAAACACTGGGTAGAAGTGAGGAAACTATTTCATACAGAAGGTCCACAATGTTACAAAGAAATGGAAATCTAACAGCATATTGACAAAACTTTTCCTTGACCAAATTTTAATCAGGTTCTTCTGAACTCTCTTTCCTATTAGACCTGAACTCTAGTCCCTCTACCAGTCTTTGGCCTGCTCAGCCCAGGGTTAGCAAGAATCTTCCCACTGTTAATATCTAACCACCTTTGGTGATTTGATATATAAATTCTTGCCTGCCTTTAGCAAGAAGTATGATAGGACAGTTTTGCAAGAGTCACCCTATATCTCTTCTTAGTAATTTTCAACCCATTAACCACTTACTCTATTTACTGGTTATAAGTCCCCAACTGATTTTCTGTATTTGGAGTTGTAAGCAATCACTCTCCCCTACTGCAAAATCCCTTTGGAATTGTCTTGCATAAAGTCTTTCTTGCCTTTTTAATACATGTCAGAATATATTTTAATAATATAACACATCTAAAGATATTTATTCAGTATTACTGAAAAATTGTAGGAGATCAACATTATTCCTATGCTTAAGAAGCTTACAATTTATTTTAGGAGATAAACATTAAGTATAATGCAGACAAAATACAATAAATTATAAAACAAAATTATGTATAAATATGTTTATCCTCTGAGAAACCATTTAATTCTAATTTGGTAGGAATTGGGAAGGCGTCAAAGAGAAATAAGAAAAAGATAAAGAAGAGAAGGGAATGACAGAGGGTAAATGCATTCCAGTCAGAGGAAAATGAGCATTTTAAGCCATTAAACCTTAAAAGTGTAAAGGTTAATGGGAAATCAAGTGCCACCAGTGTGTAGTGGATGAAGTAAGTTTTGAAATCAGGAAATTTAAATTTGTTTGAAAAATTTGTTCACAGATGACAGATTGGACACAACTGTTTTCTTTTATTCCCTGCCAAAGTCTCATATAAAAGACATAAATGAGGGGCACCCAGGTGGCTCAGTCAGTTACACATCCAACTTCAGCTCAGGTCATAATCTCACAGTCTGTGGGTTCGAGCCCCACATTGGGCTCTGTGCTGACAGCTCAGAGCCTGGTGCCTACTTAAGATTCTGTGTCTCCTTCTCTCTCTTCTCCCTTGCTTGTGTTCTCTCTGTCTACCAAAACTAAATAAACATGAAACTTCACAAATACCTAACCAAACCAACCAACAAACGAACCAAACAACCAAACAACCAAACAAACAAACTTGATCCTAAAAGAGCAATGGGAAAATAGGAGAAGACTTCAAAAACTCCAAAACACTCAGGAAATGGTAGCACTGAATACTGCTTGGTGTAGGTGCTCTCCAGAATAAAATTCAATGGCCTTTAAAGACAGACAGAATAATCAAACTCCACACAACCCATCCATAAAGTCCAGTATAATTTTATATACATATATATGACATGAAATAAATAAACATATGAATATATATCCAGAAAAGTGAGTCTGAAATCAATTTAAAAAAAAAGAGGAATTGTCAATAAAAATAGAGCCATAATAAGTGAGTTGTCAGAAATAGCAGAAAATATTTTAAAAATATAACATAAATATGTACAAAGTGATAAAGGACAAGATGCATGTAATGAGTAAAATGATGGGAAATCAAATCTATTCAAATGTTTGGAATGGAAATAGAAATTCAAGAACATAATAGTGCAATAGCTAGAATGAAAAATGAAAGGGATTTCCTGAAAGTTAACAGTTGCAAAGTAAATAAATGAAAAAACAAACAACAGAAATGATCCAATTCATATTTAAAAAAGGAAAAAAATAATTAGGAGAATATTAACAGAGCTCAGTATTATGTGGGACAATATTAAGAAGTCTGATGTAAATAAGTTGGAATCCCTGAAAGTGAAGAAAGAGTGAATGATTCAGAAAAAAACTACAATATTTGAACAAAGAGTAGCGAAAATTCCCATATTTTACAAAGTATCCAAATCCAACAGGATAAACAAGCTCAAGTGGGACAAATTCAAAGAAAACAGCCACACCATAGCCCAACACTGAACATAAAATATTAAAAGCATCCAGATAAATATGATGCATACTTAGTTATCAAGGATATTCATATGAAACCACACTGATATATATATATATATAATTACACATCATGAGAATGGGTCAAATTAAAAAGAAGAGAACATAAACCCCAAGTGTTTATAAAGATGCAAGTCGTTTTTTCATCACTGACAGGATTAAACTCTTATTTTCAATGTTTCACTTTGCTCTCTTACCAGCCCTTTTTGAGATCACTATCCAAATAAACTATTTGCACTTGAGTCTGACTCAGAGTTTGTTTTTATAGGAATACAGACCAAGACAATTTCAGTGATGTACTGATGTTCTTGGCCTATTATTACTGATCCTCTGCTCCCTTTCTCTAACTATTGTATTCTTATCTAAGTGTACATCTGTCTTTTTTTGTTTTGTTTTGTTTTGGTTTTGTTTTTTCCTCCTGAGGACTTCCTTTAAGCTACCAAGTATCCTTTTTTGGATGGATTAAGTGTCTTAATAAATTGCTTGCATAGAACCTGTCTCTCACTGTTTGCACCTAAGGAATCTGGCTTCAAACAACAATTTTTTCTATCTTTTCTCTAGTAGACCATTATTTCCACTATTTAACATGCATATTTTTTAAATGTTTCAAACAAAATATTCCAAGTTATTTGAATTCTTTCATAATATAACGAAATACCTATGTAAACAATGCTTTATGGGGGTGATTACTTTTAGATTCTTTATTCTTTATATTGATATATAGATCATTCTATCTTTCCTTTTGTGTTATTTTGCATAAGTCATGGCTTAGTCTTTTTCTATTAATATTCATTTTTTTAATATGGGCAATTATAAATTCATTTAACAAACCTAAAATGACTATTAAAGAAAATGAAATGAGACAATAAACAATTGCAGTTCATAATTTTAGAAAACTGCCTTCCTAAATCAGTTAATTGTTTCAAAATGTTTTAATGTGGCTTAACATTAGGTTGTAAATAGTCATCTGACTTACAGAGATGCTCTGTAGGAACAGGATTGTCTTTGTTCCTACATGTTTTGATGTCCACTGTCACCATCCAGAGAACTGATTTCTGCTTCTCCTTCTTCCTCCTATATTTCTTACATTTCAAAGAGTTATAGGATTTTTTAAATTGAGATAAATATTTTTAAGTAATTAAATAAAAGCGTGGCTTCATTTCTCTTGACAAGAAAACTTTAAATTAAGTTTATTCATATATTAAATGCCAAGCTTATACTCCTATTAAGCAAAGTCTTCTGTTCCCTGCTTTGCAGATTTCCTAGTTATTCCTATAATTTTATAAAAAATTCTTATTTCTTTTCATCTGTTCATTATGATCATGGGTTCCAGTAAGATTCCTTGTTTGAAAAAAGTAGAATAGGGGTGCCTGGGTAGCTCAGTCAGTTAAGCGTCCCACTTTGACTCAGTTCATGATCTCATGGTTCCTGGGTTCGAGCCCTGTGTCGAGCTCTGTGCTGACAGCTAGCTCAGAGTCTGGAGCTTGTCTTCGGATTCTGTATCTCCCTCTCTCTCTGACCCTCCCCTGCTCATGCTCTCTCTCTCTTTCTCTCTCTCTCTCAGAAATAAAATAAAGCATTTAACAAAATTTTAAAAAAGGACTAAGAAGTTACTTCACTAATTATGAAGTTATAATTTAAAAGTTGCTAAGATGCTTAAGTTTTAAGAAATATTGTGACAATTTCAAGACTTGAGTAATTATAAAATTGTAAATGCTTGAGGAAAAGCTAATTTTTACCAACCCACTTAAGAGTACTCCATAGAAGTTTACTCAAATGGGAAATTCAGATAAATGTATGACACATAGATATAGCTTGAAGTGGAATTATAATAATGACAATGGAACTATCATCTTTAAACTCTATTATACCTTCATTAATAACAAAGCAGTGATAGATCCAAGGTCATGTATTTAATTCTAAATTGTCATTTTTTTGAAACAGCGTAACTCTATCTTCTTTATTTGAACATATCTTCTTTATTTGAACAAAATCAAACTGTCTAAGGAGACAGAGAAAGCATCTAGTCCAACCCATAATTATTATAGATAAAGAGTTGGGGTAGAAAGGCCAAGAACCTTGTTCATTATGACATAATATGTCACATTCAGGACTAAATTTAGAATCCGCATCCAAGATTGCATATACTGGCCTCATTTTATTATAACAGAAATAGGTTGATTTGGAGGCCTTGCTATGTTTCTGTTTTAGTCAGAGTCTGAAGGGACTGTGGCATTGATTTTTTTTAATGAAAATATATGTAGTATATTGATATAATAAATACAGGTTCTGAACATTTTATACATGTGGGACAGATTTCCAGACCTACTTTCAAATCAGTGTTAAATACTTATAGAACTATGATAATTTGTTTTGGGGGAAAAAACTGCTCATAAATTTAAATCCATTATCTCTGTGGAATACTTTCATGACTTACACCTGAAAATCTTGACAAGAGGACATAATAAATAAGGAACCTTAGCTGCAGCTTGTAATTTATCAGATTTCAATCATCCCCTTCTCATTAGGTTAACAGTAGAAGTAATCATATTAAGAAAAAAAGTCTGTGGACTCAAGAATCATGTTAAACATCCAATTCTGGATTATGTGTTCAGATATGATATTAAGGGAGGTAAATTATATGCATCTGTCCTAACATCTGTTGTAAACATATTTGCCAAAATCCAAATTCTTTGCAAATAGACAATAAGGAAATCCCAAATTATGTAAATAATTATGTATATATGATCCTGAAGTTATGAAAGCAAAAAAATTTTTTAATGTTCAAGTAATGAAGTACTTGAAAGCGAGTCTAATATATGAGGTCCTTTAGAATGGTATTTTTTTCTTGAAAGATTTCAGCCATGTGATACAGACATGCTCATGGCCTATCACAAAAAAAACAACAATCTGGTACTTTTTCTAAAAAACAAGTTGCTTTAAACACTAGCAAGAACACTCATATTGGGAATACTCTTCCAACATTTTAGTCTTTTAAAATAAACTCTTAAGGGAGGAGTTAAGATGGCAGAGAAGTAGGGGGACCCTGGGCATTCTTCCTCTCTCAACCACAGTTGTAGTGAGGTCAGATCATTTGGAACACCCAGGAAATCTATCTGTGGAGTGGCATGAGGATCTCCAAAGTTGGAAGGAGATAGCATGGGAAGTGAAAGGTGCATAGAAGTTAATTGGATGAGAGAAAAAATGGTGAAGCTGCAGAGGGGAGAGAATTCTGTAGAGGGACAAAAAGAAGAGAAAGACAGAGGAGCTGTGAAATTGCAGCATCGAGTTAGCACAAGGGGAAAAACTCTCTGGACCACAGTCTGGGAATGAGAAATCCAGAGAGTGCCAGCTTTGGCTATCTTAGGAGGCCATGGCAGCCTCCTTTTACTCCAGGCTATTCTAACAAACAAAGCAAAGCACATCTAGTTAAAGGGCTAAACACTCCCTACTGTAAGCAAGGAGGAGCTCTGCACAGGACTGACCAGTGGGAAAGAGCAGCAAAAAAGCAACAGCAGAGTGCACACAGCATACAGCAGAAATACTTCCTGAAGTGCCAGAACCTGGACAGTGTATGACCCTCTTTTTAATAAAGCAGTACTCTCAGTGAAGGAAACATAGCAAGCTTTTAAAACATGGAAAAGACCAAACTTAACCAAAATGACAAGACAGAGGAATTCTCCCCAAAAGAAAGGTCAAGAAGATATCACAGCCAGCAACTTGCTCGAAAAATATATGATATATCTGAACAAGAATTTAGAACGATAGTCATAAGACTAATGGCTGTGCTTGAAAAAAAAGCGTAGAAGACACCAGAGAAACCCTTCCTGCAGAGATCAAATACTTCACTTACAGCAATGGGCAGATTATCTAAGCAGAAAATCAACAAGCAAACAATGGCTTTGAATGACTGAACCAGATGGACTTAACAGATATATATAGGACATTTCACTTTAAAACAGTAGAATACACATTCTTCTCAAGTGCACATGAAACACTGTCCACAATAGGTCACATACTTGGTGATAAATCAGCCCTCAATGGGTACAAAAAAGATCGAGATCATACCATGCATATTTTCAGAAAACACTGCTGTGAAACCTGAAATAAATCACAAGAAAAAATTTTGAAAACCCTCACATACATGAAGATTAAAGAACATCCTACTAAAGAATGAATGATTTAACCAGGAAATTAAAGAAGACATTGAAAACTACATGGAAGCCAATGAAAATGAAAATACAACAGTCCAAACCCTTTCGGACGCAGCAAAGGCAGTCCTAGGAGGACAGTACATTGCGATGAGGCCTATCTCAAGAAGCAAGAAATGTCTCAAATACACAACTTAACTTTACCCCTAAAGGAGCTAGAAAAGGAGCAGCAATTAAAGCTTAAAACCAGCAGAAGGGAAATAATAAAGAGTAGAGCAGAAATAAATGGTATAGAAACAAAGAAACCAACAGAAAAAGCCCAGTAGAACAGAACAATGAAATTAAGGCTGGTCTTTGAAAGAATTAACAAAATCGATGAACCTCTAAACTTACCAAAAAGAAAGGAGAAAGGACCCTGATAGATGAAATCATGAATGCAGGAGGAGAGATCATGACCCATACCACAGAAATGCAAACAATTATAAGAGAATATTATAAAAATTTATATGCTAATGAACTGGGCAATTTGGAAGAAATAGAAAAATTCCTAGAAATGTACAAACTATCAAAACTGAAACAGGAAGAAATAGAAAATTTGAATAGACCCATAACCAGCAAAGAAATCAATAATCAAATATCCCTTAACACACAAGAGTCCTGGGTCAGATGGTTTCCTAGAGAAATTCTTCCAGACTTGAAGAAGAGTTAATACCTATTCTTCTCAAACTATCCCAAACCATAGAAATGGAAGGAAAGCCTCCAAACTCATTCTATAAAGCCACCATTACATTGAGTCCAAAACCAGACATAGACCCCACCAAAAAGGAGAATTATAGGCCATTATCCCTGAGAAAACTGGATGCAAAAATTCTCAACAAGATACTAGCAAATAGAATTCAACTGTACATTAAAAGAATTATTTACCATGACCAAGTGGGATTTATTCCTGGGCTGCAGGGCTATTTCAATATTAACAAATCAACAAACATGATACACCACATTAATAAAAGAAAGAATAAGAACCAGTTGATCCTCTCAGTAGATGCAGAAAAAGTATTTGACAATTTATAGCATATTTTCTTGATAAAAACCCTTAATAAAGGAGGGATAGAAGGAACATGACTCAACATTATAAAGACCATATATAAAAGACCCATTGCTAATATCATCCTCAATGGCGAAAACTGAGGGCTTTCCCCCTCAGGTCAAGAATATGACAGGGGCGCCTGGGTGGCTTAGTCGGTTAAGCGTCCGACTTTCGCTTAGGTCATGATCTCGCGGTTCTGGGTTCGAGCCCCGCGTCGGGCTCTGTGCTGACTGCCAGCTCAGAGCCTGGAGCCTGTTTCAGTCTGTGACTCCCTCTCTCTCTGACCCTCCCCTGCTCACGCTGTCTCTCTCTCTCTCTCCTAGAAATAAATAAAAAGCATTAAAAATTAAAAAAAAAAAAAGAATATGACAGAGATGTCCATTTTCACCGCTGTTGCTTGACATAGTACTGGAAGTCCTAGACTTGGCATTCAGACAACAAACAGAAATAAAAGGCATATAAACTGGCACGGAAGAAGTCAAACTTTCACTCTTTACAGATGGCTTGGTATTCTACTTCATAGACTCCACCAAAAAAAAAAAAGAAAAGAAAAATGCTAGAACTGGTACATGAATTCAGTGCAGATGCAGGATATAAAATCAACATACAGAAATCAGTTGCATTTCTATACACCAATTATGAAGTAGGAGAAAAAAAAATCAAGGTATTTATCTCATTTACAATTGCACCCAAAACAAAAACACACCTAGGAATAAACCTAACCCAAGAGGTAAAATACCTGTACACTAAAATTTGTAGAAAGCTTATTAAAGAAACTGAAGAAGACACAAAGAAATGGAAAAACATTCCATGCTCCTGGATTGGAAAAACAAATATTGTTAAAATGTTGATATTACCCGTTCTTTCTTTAGAACAAACAATTCTAAAATTTGTACGGAACCAGAAAAGACCCTGAATAGCAAAAGTAACATTGAAAAAAGAAAACCAAAGCTGGAAGCATCACAATTCTGGACTTCAAGGTGTATTACAAAACTGTAATCATCAAGACAAAACAGATATGTGAATCAATGGAACAGTATAGATAACCCATAAATGGACCCACAAATACATGGACAACTAATCTTTGACAAAGTAGGAAAGAATATCCAAATGAAAAAAGGCAGTCTCTTCAGCAAATGGTGCTGGAAACACTAGGCAGTGGGACGAAGAAGAATGAAACTGGATCACTTTCTACAACATGCACAAAACATAAATTCCAAATAGATAAAAGACCTAAGTGTAAGAAAGGAAACCATCAATACTCTAGAGAACACAGACAGCAACCTCCTTGACCTCAGCCACATCAACTTCTTACAAGACGTGTCTCTGGAAACGTGGGAATCTAAAGTAAAAATGAACTATTGGGACCTCATCAAGATAAAAATCTGCACAGCAAAGAAAACAATTAACAAAACTAAAGGCAACAGATGAATGTGAGATTTGCCAATGACGTATTGTATAAAGGGTCAGCATCCAAAATCTATAAAGCACTTTTCAAACTAAATGCCCAAAACCCAAATAATCTAATGAAGAAATAGGTAAAGGACATGAATAGACACTTTTCCAAAGAAGACATCTAGATGGCTAACAGGCATATGAAAAGATGCCCAACATTATTCATTATTAGGGAAATACAAGTCTAAAGCCCAATGAAATACCACATCACACCTGTGAGAATAGCTAACTTAATAACTCAGGAAACAACTGATATTGGTGAGAACGTGGATAAAGGGAAGCATTTTTGTAGTGTTTGTGGGAATGCAAACTGCAGCACTCAGGAGAACAATATGAATTTCCTCAGAAAATTTAAAATGGAGCTACCTTACAACCCAGCAATTGCACTACTAGGTATTTTTCCAAAGGATACAAAAATGCTGATTCAAAGGAGCACATATAGCCTACTGTTTATAGCAGCACTATCAACAATAGCCAAATTATGGAAACAACCAAAATGTCCACCAACTGATGAATGGATAAAGAAGATATATGTATATGTATATATATGTATATGTGTACAATGAAATATTACTCGATAATCAGAAGGAATGAAATCTGACTATTTGCAACAATGTGGATGGAACTAGAGTGTATTATGCTAACTAAGTGAAATAAGTCTATCAGAGAAAGACAAATATATGATTTCACTCATATGTGGAATTTAATCATCAAAAAAGATGAACATAGGAGAAGGGAAGGAAAAAACAGATAAAAACAAAGAGGGAGGCAAACCATTAGAGACTCTTAAATACAGAGAACAAACTGAGGGTTGCAGGAGGGATGTTTGGTGGGGTAATGGGCTAAATGGGTGAGGGGTATTAAGGAGGGCACTCGTTGGAATGAGCATTGGGTGTTATATGTAAGCGATGAATCACTAAATTCTACTCCTGAAGCCAATACTACATATATATACCTCAAATAGTGTTGGCATCAGCAATAAGTTAGTATTTGATCCAGTAACCCATGCCAATATTTGGATTCACTGACAGCAGAAAGGTGAGCTGAGCTGAGAAATGAATTCATTTAAAATTTGTCCTCAAAATGAGCCTCAGGAAGTAGTACTTACATGGTATTGGAAAAAAATGAAAGCATTTTAGAATCTTGTATCAGTCATATACTTATAATGGTAAGAATCTGATCATGATCTTGCTATCAGACAAAACTAGAACAAAATATATTATTTGTTTTTTTAAGTTTCTTACCTCTACTAGAACCATCTAAGAAAAAAAACAGAGGGGCACCTGGATGAGTCTGTCAGTTAAGCGTCCAACTTTGTCTCAGGTCCTGATTTCTCAGTCCATGAGTTCGAGCCCCACGTAAGGCTCTGTGCTGACAGCTCGGGGCCTGGAGCCTGCTTCAGATTCTGTAACTCCCTCTCGCTTTGCCCCCATACTCCTGCTCCTGATCTGTCTCTTTCTCTCTGTGTCAAAACCAATTAACCATTACCAAAACAACAACAACAACAAAAACCAACCAAAAAAGAGAGAACAATGAGATTAATCAAATGGAGGGGAATTGGATGAAGCAAATTGGAAAAATCAAGAGAAAATGAAGTTGCTCTGAATAATAAAGGCTATCAATGGCCAGAGAGGAAATGATGGAAGTGGGGGACACAGATGATGAAATTTAGATGACAAGTGGCCAGAGAGATGTTGAAAGAGATCATTAGGAAGATTTGTTATGTGATATGCAAACTAATCCCTAATCCATACCTCCAGGAAAGCTTCAGTAAAATCTGTATTGTCTTTCAGATCTTTGAATGCAAAGATACATGAGATTATTCTTTTTTTTTTTTAACGTTTATTTATGTTGAGAAGGAGAGAGGGAAAGACAGGCTCCCGCACACGGGCTATGCGGGGCTCCAATCCATAAACCGCGAGATCATGACCTGAGCCAAAGTCAGAAGTTTAATTGACTGAGCCTCCCAGATGCCCCCAGATTATTCTTAATCTCCTTAAATACTTAAAAGTTTTCTTTCATTACAATACCTAAATTGTTCAACTCATCCAAAAGAAACACTAAAAATCATTTAAGATCATACTTGCCAATTTGGGAAGCTTATATTGTTGCAGCCGTGGCTATTCAGAAGGTTGACAGATGCATGCAAGACTATTTCTGGTGGTAAAAGTCTAGGAAACTTCCTCACAACATTGCAGGCTAGAAATTACACTTAATTCAGCCTTTGTAAACTCACAATTTCTTAGGAAATTTGAGTCTTTTTTTTTGAAAGGGGGAAGAGTTATGTACCAAATATGCTTGGAAATAGGATCCACCGAAGACAGGACTGCTGGCAAAGTGCAAGACATACAGCAAGTTTGAAAGTGCTTGCAGAGGCTACATACTACCAGCCACTAAAGCAATGCTCAGGAGGTCCAGGGCCAGAGACGATCATAGAGGATATGCCAAGAAAATGGCACTAAATTGTTGCCGAGTTGGCAAGGGTATGACAGAGATTAAGAGTTCACTGAGTCTATATTCATATTATAAGTGGATCCAAAGCCCCAGATTATTGCTCTGTCTAGAGAACATCATTCCAGTACTTTTATATTTGAGTATGTGAGGACGCATAGCAAATGCCAAACACGAGAAACTTTAAGAGAAAAAACTGTCACATCAAGTCAGAATTAAAACACTTTTGTGAAAAGCTGTATGTCAACTGATGTGAAAATTCTTGTTGTCATTATAAGAAGAAAGCATATTTTAAAGTCTAATTATAAATGCTGTTGGAGAATTTTGGGTGCTACCTGACCCAGAGATTTCTTTCCCCCAAAGAGATGCTAAATCCTACCTACAGATCCAGCTTTGCTTCCTTCTTAAGATGGATTTTAACTTTTGGCAGAGAGATTTTAAAAGCTGCTGCTTAACATGCTAACACTCCGAATCACGTTACACTTGACTGCCAGTCATCCTTCATCCTGTGGTCCAATTCTTCAAACGTGGCTTCTGTCTTTTCCCTTAAATCCCCATCTCTAATTTATTATGGTAGGGGGCTTTCTAACTGGCTGTTTATGCTCCAGTTCCTGAGTTAGTAACACATCTAAGATCCCATTTCTTTAAAGACCCATTTCTTGTCTTGCCTTGATCTAGTCTTTCAATTCTTTTTTGCCAAAACACACATGTGTGCAGTCCTGCTCCTGACTGGCAAATGCCATGACACTGCTTCCTGTGTAGTAATAAACCCTGCTCCATAATTCACCAAAAATCCATGCTTTTCCTTTCTGCTCAGATCAAGGCATCTCAAATACGCACATTGGGACTTGGTATTAAAGTTGCCTCTTATGCACTGGGCTGTGTCCTATCACCTGTGAGTGTGATAAATCTCCCTAATAAATTAATCCTATAACCTAGCATTTACCAGTGCTGCTATAACGGCTCCTAAGACAAGAGATACAAACTTAAGGAGTATCTGGTGCAAATAATCTAAAAGTATTCCAGGGTACAAGATCTTAACTGGTACCTTAAGAAAGCCAGGATAAAAAGTATGAGGAAGTCATGCTTCCAAATGCCCAGTTCTCCCTTCATTCAATTAAAAACTTATTTATCGCCTTCTCTAAGGCAGGCACAGTATTAGGAAGTTTATGCAAAAGAGCTGAGCTTTTAAATCTTATGGTTCCACTGTTTAAAAGCATTCTCTAAACAATGATAGTGCAAAATACTAAAGCTTCAAAATAGTAAGAAAAGAAACAGAGGTTTTTGTTTCTTATGCAACTGTAAATAACTAATAATGATTTTTTATGGAGTAATTCTCATGTGCCAAATATTATGGTAGGTATTTTAAATGTGATGTTCCTTTTTACATTCTCAACAAACTTGTTGTGTAGATACAATTGTTTTTCTAACTGTAAATATGAGGAAAGGCAACATATCAAGTTATGAAGCCAACTTCTGTACCCAGCCAACCGTGTCTTCAGTACCTTCTGTCCTTACTACTATGGTGAAGTTTGACCTCCAATTCAGAGACCTTTGGAATAGAGCCATGGTCACAAAGTGTCTCCATTTGCTCTAGTTATTTCTTTGCATAAGCAATATTCCAAGCTTATTTTTCAAAAATTAAAAAAAAAAGATTCAAATCACTCATCAAATTACTTACAAATTCTGGCCCCAAAGTAAACATATATCTTTAAATGTCACTATCAACAGAGGCTCATTGTTTCTTCTTAAATCATTCTGCAAATGATTGTACCACTCTTCTGCAAGCTAAGAGACTTCAATCTTCGTGTGTAATTTTGTTAGCGATGAACTATAGCTGGATCTAATAAAACATGTTTGACATACCACATTATTAAATCTTACTTGGAAATGACCAAATTGATTTTTACATGAACTCTATTTCATAGACTAGTGGTAGACTAAATGGTATTGGAAATATATGTATATATAGCATTGATTTCTCTTTACTGGATTCCATCATATATTTAACAAGAATTTCTGTAAAGCAAATTCAGTTTCCAAATGAATTCCATCATAAGAATAGAGACATGGTGTTTTAGAATAAAGCTTTCAAAAGGTCAATTTTTAAGTTCTTATTTAAAAATAATTTTTGTTAGAGGTGGTTCATGGCCTAACCACACCCATTGGGATTGTATCAGCATCCTTTTGAGACTTATGGAAAATGAGACCCTGAGTGTCTGGTATATGCCTTTCTTTTCCTCTGGCTGGGCTCTCAATTCAGTAGAGCCTGGTACCAATAGATGTCAGTGAATGTTCCATACAGGATATGCTTTACTGATAATATCACAAGGTTACCTCTGAGATATAGGGTAAATATTAGTAGAGAAATGTAAGTAGAGGAGATAAAAAAAATTTAGTGCATAAGTATGTGTCTCAGTATTGCTGAAAATGATAAAGAAAAACTTTTAGTTTTTATCTTCATATATGCACACATATTTTAACAGTTCACTTATCTGTGTTAAAGGGAAAGAAGCTATTAACATACGTGCGGATTTTTCAGATATATGAACTACAATTTATAGAACTATGTAATAAATCCAGATAAGAATTAAGTAACAGGATCAAGGGAGTTAATACAGCCCCAGTGTGTTAAACTAAGATTACATCAGTTTTATTTTGTTCATTCATAGGATTACATTTTAATAGGAATATTTAGAGATAGGAGCCCCTAAAAAGGATAATGTTCTGAGTGGGAAAATATCAAAAAATCATTCACATTTTAAGACTAGCTAAAGAAGGAGAGAATACTTATTAGGTATACTAGTATCTGTTCTCGAGTAGCTGAATACCTTTTATGGGAAGCAAACAAAACAGAAGATTATATATCAAAAGGCTGAAGCACTTGAAAGTATCATAGATTTCTGTTGAATATTAAAAAGTAGTTCTCTAATGATCATAATTATTTCAAAGTGAATCCTGTGTCACAGATCTGTTCAACCAGAGGATAGGAAAATATCTCTTTCTCAGAGAAACTCTTTATTTGGAGAAATTCTATACCATTTTTAAAAATGTGTTTTGTTTTCAAGGCATGGGTAAATACTGAAGAAAAGTTAGAAAGCACAATATTTGGAAAAATATTTATATTTAACATTAGTTCAAGGATACAAGTAATCACAAGAAATGTTTCATATACACACATGGTCAGGAACCACAATAATTGACCTAGCTCAAAATGCTAGAGAAAATCTAAGTAGTAAGTTGGAAAAGATGTTGGTATCAGGTTGGTGTCTAAACTGATTGGAGTGGTGCCTGGGTGGGTCAGTTGGTTGAGTCTGACTTCGGCTCTGGTCATGATCTCACTATTGCTGAATTCAAGCCCCAAGGTGGGCTCTGTGCTGACAGTGTGGAGAAGTGTAGAGAACTGCAGGTGCCTGTAGACTGAAGACGATGACAGTCAGAGGTGAATCCGGAAAGTGAGGACGCTGGCACCTCACTAAAATACACAGACCTATGCATGTTTTTCCAGCCCCGGTCATAGGCATTTAAAAAGGATTTATTCATCTGGCAGACCTCACAGGGAAAAGCTACCCTTCCCACATTAGATTCTTCCAGGGGCAAGTTCATGGCAGTCTCTGGAAGGAATTAGGGTCAAGGAGTGGGGGCACCTGGTGTGCCATGCTCTTATACATATCTTCTTTCCTAATCCAGGCAGAGGCCTTCCTCAGGGCCTTGTATCAGAGGAGGGGAGAAATCTTGAAGACATCTTTCCTCACTGTCACTCAGGAGTTTATGTTTTTCTACTCCTAGCTCTTCCCCCTGCCCTCTCCCAGTCCACAGATCCTTAAATTGCAGGAGTCTTTTGTTCCAGACTCCCTTAATAGCAAAGCAACTCTCCACAAATGTGCTGATTGACTAGTCCTTCTTCTGCTACATCCCCATGGGGAAAATGGAACTGCAGAAGTCAATACCTTCCCTGCTATAACGTCTTACTTACACTATCACACACAATAAGTGACTAAATACTTTGTGGTTATTTTTATTTTGGTTGGTTGTTTTAATTGGTTTCTCTGACACCTGGCCTCCCAGCTCTCTCCAGCTCAGCTCAGCCCCTGATGAAATGAAGGAAGGTATCATTCAGAAATTCTGTAGTTTTAAGTTTTCCTGAAAGAAATCCACATGACTAATGATGAGTGTCAAAACTTCAGTCTTTAGCAGTGGCTCTGGGAACGTCAAATGATTTCCGTAGCTGTCTAGGAGGTAGACTGTATAGAATTTGATGATTGATGATACAAGAGCATAGTAAGTCATGAAGATAATCAAGGTTGAGTGTTAGGTGTACAGGTATTTCTTGGGCCTTTTGATAGGCTAAGTTCTTCACTCAAATAATATGTAATACTAGAAGCAGATAGAGTTTGGATGGGGATAACTTCAGTTTGGGGCATATTGAGGTGTTTGTGGGATATCTTAATGAAACCACCCAGGATGCAATAAGACTAATCATACTTATGTTGAAGGAGTAGGGAGGGGGAGAGAGAGAAGGGAAGAGGAGGGAAGGAGAGGGAGGGAGAGAGAGAAAGAGAGAAACTAGCGCTTTTACTATACTCCCAGAGATTTTTGAAGTAAATTTAATATATATGGTAGTTGCATCATGATAGTGTCTAAAATCCTCAAGAAAAGAAAAATTTACCCCATTAATTTCTTCCTTTTATAGGTTTAAGGCTTACCATGTGAATCTTTTTTCAAATGTCCTCACACCTAAGTTCCTCCTACTTCAGGGTCTCTGAAACAGATTATTTTCTCTATCTAGAAAATGCTACTGTCTGCATTCCCCTACATCTGCCCAGTCACCTACAACCTACCTGCTAGCCTCAGTTTAAAAATCCTTTCCTTTTCAAGATGTGTAGAAAAGAATCAGAACAGTAGCACTAGACAGTCTGTGCTCAAATCCCAGTTCCTCTCACTTAAAAACTCTGTGACTTTGTCAAGTCTCTTCCCCTCTCAGCACGTTAGCCTGCTCGCTTGTAAAATAGTTAATGTGAGTTAAATATCTGAAGCACATAGATCAAGTGCTGGCACAGAGTAAGTGCTCAGTTAACATCAACCATCATTGTGCTGCTCTCTGAGCACCTTGTCCTTAGCCTGGAAAAGCCTACAAGAGGAGGGATCACGGCTCTCTTACCACTCTCTTCCAGACTGAGGATATACAAGGTGCTGGAATAGGTGACTCTTGAAATTTTTTTTTAATCTTAGCTGCATGTGGAAGTTTTCAGTGTTTTTCAATATGGTGAATGCTCAAGGAATGTGGCTATTAGTCAGGTTATATCTGCTTTCATCAGATTAGCTTTGTTTCCAAAAGCATGAGAACTAATGGTTTCCAAGCCTAGTTTCTTTTTCAACCCAGAAAATTTTACTTATGTTTAAACTGTGATTTTTTTTATTCATTTGCCTCATTTTCTCCCTTTGGAATAACTATAATTTATAGATGAATCTCCAAGATATGATCTACTGATCCATGTCTTTGGGCCATTTCAGGAAGTCAGTTTTCCTGGGTATCTTGCATATAAATAGGAGTATACATGTTATTAAACACCTTTGTGTTTTTGTTTTATTAACCTATCTTTTATCATAGGGTGGTCTCAGCCAAGAATTTAGAAGGGTGGAGGGAAATTTCTCCCCTATTAAAGGAAGGAAGAAGGAAGGAAGGAAGGAAGGAAGGAAGGAAGGAAGGAAGGAAGGAAAGAAGAAAGGAAGAAAGAACAAGGAAGGGAGGAAGGAGGGAGGGAGGGAGGGAGGGAGGGAGGGAGGAAGAGCCTCACATTAATGAGGAAGATTTTCCCAGTAGAGCAAAAGAGTAATCCCAGTCTGAGGCCAGGAACATTTTCTATGGAGTCATGACTAAACAAGAATGAAGTTGGGAAGGGGGCAAAGTTGAGTTAGGAACATAATTCCTACAGTTCCAAACCTTCCTGGACATATGGATACAAACAAAAGCTTTGACCACAGTAACTTTTTGCCCTCTGCCCTACACTCTAGAGACTTGAGTTCTCTCACAGGTCATTTGTTTCTCAGTAACTATTTCCTCTGTGGTGCTATTTCCCCAGCCATATATCTTGATGGCAGACAGAACTAAGCAAACTGATAAATTACAGGTAGCAGTGTAGTCAATGAATGGCCCAGACCTCCAAATTTATTTTACCATGTCCACCATGAAAAGACTGAAAAATTCAAATACGAAGACCTGAAACTTTCTCATGGCACAGAGGAGAAAGTAATGACTTAGAGACATCATTTGCTTGATTAGAACCAAAATTATATGGTTCACAGAGAAGATGATCATGAATTGGGAAAAAGACAAATCAAACATATATTTCTTTAACAAAATCACCATATTTAAATTTCTTTACATAATATGAGGATATAAATTGATGACAACACACATTGATTAAATGAAAATATAGAGATTCATAACTAATAATGCACTAAAAAGATTGAAGTTAAAAATAAATCTTTAATTAGATGTATGAATTAATTCCATAAAACAATAAAACAAAAAAGGTGATTTAACAGCTAAAAGACTAGGCGATTTTGAACATTACCAAAATGGTAATGTGGGAAATAAACAAAGGCCACAAAATCAAGAACTTTTGTTTTATTATTTTTACATTTATTTATTTATATTGGTAGAGAGAGAGAGAGAGAGTGTGTGTGTGTGTGTGTGTGTGTGTGCACAAGAGAGAGTAGGGGAGATGCAGACAGAGAGAAAGAGAGTAAGAATTCCAAACAGTCTCTGTGCTATTAACACAGAGTCCGATGTGGGACTTGAACTCATGAACCATGAGATCAAGATGTGAACCCAAATCAAAAGCCAGATGCTTAACCAACTGAGCCACCCAGGTGCCTCTATTTTATTTTATTTTTATAACGTCCATAAATCTGTTAATTTTAATTCTTATGATGCTAAAGGCTAGAATTAGTATTGTACTTCACCTGGATAGGCCCAACTTATTATATATTTGGATTCTAGAAAGCAAGAATATTCTCCCTTTTGAAAAAGAGTACGTTTTCTAGTTCATCTAATAGACATTATATAGCACCACTGAATGGAATAATTAGTCTTAGACTGAGTTCACTTCTGTTCTCCAAGCTTAGTTTATATTATTAGCTGACCTACTTATTAGTGCTAATTCTTTTGGCATTGCCAATCTACAGTGCTAGATTTGATGGCTCAGCTTAGAAGGACTTGAATCCTGTTTAATGTCAGTTCATTAAAAGTTTCTTGCTTTTTCAGGTATTTTCAGGGTATATTGGTCACCATAACACCTCTCTTCTAAAAATGAGACTAATATTTTTGAAACATTATATATAACTCTAATTAATTAATTAATTAATGTTATTTGCAATAATTCTTTTAGAGCCATAGCTCATGTAGTCATAGATACCCTAAATAATAATACTATCTTACTGGCTAGGGGAAAATGGTGACTATCAGAAAGAGTAAGAAAATTTAGATCAAAATCTAAAAACTAAAATGTACCTTAGTGGTAGATCATCTTAATCTAAGTCAAAATATAGTAGAAGCCATTTTATCTGCCACTATTAGGCAGAAAGAGGGTCTATAGAGATAGAAATGAAATAAACCCAACAAGAAAAAAATCATTTATTTCTCTTATTGAAATATTTGAATATTCAAATATTTATTTATCTAATATATGTTATGCTATTTTCTAAGTACTGAATAGTGGTTAAAAAATCCTTGCCCTCATGGAAGCTATAGTTGATATTACATAATTAAGATTTAGACCTTGCAAATACAGCTTTGACCAGTCTCTTTTAACTCCTATCTTTACCAAATCATTTGTCTTTATTGTGTTATGCTCATACTATTGTCAGGCCAGATGGTCTCCTGTCTTACTATTTTACCTTGGGTAAGGGCCTTACAGTAGAGGTTATAAAACTTTTGGAAACCTGGACCTAATGACAGTGGAGACAACAATGGGTACATGTGCTGGTGGATCTGCGGATATCTCACCTATGCAGCAGGGGGTTCTTACCATTTGTCACCTGACAATGACTCTTTATTTGTGGTCACTTGTGTACAATGAACTTTGTTTTTATAACACCCTATGGTTGATATCTGTCTTTTGCCTTTTTAAACTTGTTGCATCTTATTTTCCAAATGGAACACTATAATTAACTTCAGGATGACCAGGAAAAAGGAATCCTTCCCAGTCTTTGCCAGTAATACACTATGATCTCCCCTTATTTTGTAGACGATCATGGACTATACAAATAAACTGTGAGCCACATCTAAATACCAATATTATAAAATGTTAAATTTTCTAGTTAAAAAAAATTCAAAAAGGGGGCACCTTGGTGGCTCAGTCAGTTAAGTGTCTGACTCTTGGTTTTGGCTCAAGTCATTATCTCATGGTTCATGGGATCAAGCCCCACATTGGGCTCTGTGGCTTGACAGTGTGTAGCCTGCTTGGGATTCTCTCCCTCCCTCTCTCTCTACCCCTTCACCACTCCCACTCAGTTTCTCTTTCTCAAAATAAATAAATATATACTTTTTAAAAATTCAAAAGGAAGTTGAAGTTCATTTTCTTATTTTTTTCTCCTATATATTAATTATTAATTTTAATTAATTAATTAAAAATATTAATATATTTTTAAAGTAAAATTATCAATGAGAATTTTACATTCTTTTGTTTTACATAAACTATTCAAATCCTATGTATATTTTATGCTAAGAGTACATGTCAATATGAACTAGCCAAAAGTCAAGGGCTCAATAGACACAAGTGGGCAGTGGCTACAATATTGGAGTTCTAGAACACTGATGTGGGATTGTCTTCAAAATCAAGATATGGTCCCTATAGACATTTGGACTTCAGGTTTCCAGCCCCACACATAAAGAGCTTGAAAGTCATCATTTCCAACCTCACAATGGAAAAAAAGCTGAACAAACTGAAAGTCAACGACTTTTCTTAATCAGAGAATTGAAGTCATAGGGCAAACCACCACCTTCAAAGTAAAAAGAGATACAGAGGATCACCACTTACTGGGATCTGACCTGCTGCTAGAGGTGAATGATTCATTGCTAGAGAGTGAGATCAAACTAGCTTGAGAAATATGAACTCTGGAAGGCTCAGCCATTGAGAAGACTTTTGTGAATTTTAACCCTAGAGGCCCAAGCAAGTTCCCAGGACAAACATCAGAGACCATTCCCCTCAGGCTGCCTTAAGAGGAGGGGAAAAGCAACCATTCTCAGAGCACTCTGTTTTCCTTAACAGAGACCTGCTGCCTCTCCAGACCCTGTGTTAGGGAAGGGAAATAACTAACTCAAACCTCCTTTAGCCTTCAACATGGAGAACTCCAGTCCTCTCTAGGCTAAGGATTGAAAATAAATAAATAAAAGGTTGAGGTAGTGAAGATCATAGCCCAGGGTCACAAACTCATTAAAAGACTAAGACCTAATTACGGGGTTAGAGAATATAGCTCTTTCTCCCACATTTTACCATGACATCAACAGGGCTTTATATAATAAAAGGACTGTCTCTGGAAAAAATTGCAAGGCTCAGATCCTACTTAGGAAACAGTCTCTAGAGAAACCTAGAGGCAACAGGAGAGACAAAACAAGCACCTTACAAAACTGTTGCCTCTGGCACCTACAACTGCAAGGGCTCTTGATGGACAATTACTGATGCCCTGTCTTATTCCCTCCTTGTAGTTGCCATGTGGGCCTGTATCATTATAATGATCCTAGGACTCAGGGTCCTCTTTCCACTCACATTACACTGGTATATTTTTGGATTAGGGATATTCAATGGTTAATACTTTAAAAATATTTCCATCCCAAGAAGAAGCAAGCCTGGAAAGTATTACTGATTTATATCTCTGCATGCGAGCATGTGGGTGGGTGCATGCATTTCTCCACTGTCTGCATTAATGACTCTTCTCATACATTTTAGGGAAAACCTTGGTAGTGATGTTTCAAACACCATTACTGAAGTCTTTAGTTTCGAAAAAGCTTCCTTCCTAAATACATGCCAATATATAAATACAATGCTTACTCAGTCACTTCTCTGGATTTCTAGATTATGAGAAAGGTGTATACGTAAGAAATATGCTATTTATATCTATTTCATATGAATTTAGATATGAGATCCAAAATTTGGTTGCTCCCCAAACCATTTTATTTGTGACAAGGATCTGTACTGTATTGTATATAGCTGGCTTTACTAAATATGTGATGTGTACACAAGTTTCTTTCTTTCTCTCTTTCCATTTTTCTTTAAAATTTATACAGACAGCTAAAGTCAAAAACTCTTAGTGATGTTAATGATGAAAATCAAAGGCATTAATTGTATTTATTTACCCTGCCAGTTATTCAAATAACATTTCTGCCTAATATACATTAATGAAAGTTGTTCATATTTTTGGATTGATTGTATGAAATACCTAATCACGTTATATTTTTTTATTTAAAGATATAGAAAAAAAGGAGGAAATCTTGTTCGACAAATATTGTAATCCAAAGCTAAAAAATTACTAGTTTTGGTAGAAATCTCTTTCAATTATGAAGTCAATGAGGAAAATTAAAAATATCTTTCCTTGATCTACACATATGCAATCACATTGTCAGCTAGCTCCAGATCATTTCTACTACCCCAACTTCCTTTTTTTCTGTTTTAAGTTTATTTTACTTATTTTGAGAGAGAGAGAGAGAGTGAGAGCCCACACGGGGGTGGGCAGAAAGAGAGGGAGAGAGACCGAGAATACCAAGCAGGCTTTGTACCGTCAGCATAGAGATCAAACTCACAAGGGGCTGGAGCTCACAAAGAGCTCAAGCTCATGAACCACGAGATCATGACCTGAACTGAAATCAAGAACTGGTGACTTAAGTGACTGAGCCACACAAGTACCTCAGCCATTACCCCAACTTCTGACCAAAGGAGCACAGAAGGTCTTTGTTATCTTGTAGAAAAGAATAAATTTCTATTAGCCCTAATGTCTCATCATGATTCTGGAACATAAATTTTCAAATAATAAACACAATTCTTTAGCCTTGAAATTCCAGGGATTGATCTGTTGATTGATTCTTTCTTGTCTGTCATTGACCTCTTCAGTTTGTCTCTACATGAATCCAACAGTTGATTAACAATTAGGACCAAGATCTGTTAGAGATGAGCAGGGATGAAAATTGTCACAAGATACCTTGTTAACTGAGGAAAATAAATGTAAAGAAAAGGCTACATATTAAGGTTACAGAAGTATTTTATATCAGAATGATTAGAAGAGAAATTCAATGATTAGAGTGAATGATCAGAGAAATTTCTCTAAGAGAAATCTTAGAGATCCTTAGAACTGGAGCAGTGAAAAAAAAAAAAAGCTAAATAAGTCAGTCTAGAAGACCACATATGAATATCTGGTACAAACTGGAATTTGAGTTTAGTTGTGCATAACAATTCCCTGAGTTTCCCAGGGAAATGTAAATACAGAGTACAAGGCCAGAAAAATGGTGAATTGGATCAAAAAGTTAATTGAAACTCTGTTTGTGAAGGTCAGAGCAAAACACTATGCACCAAGGAAAAGTTTCACTTAGGTGTAGGCAACAACAGCATTGGTAAAGCCAGCCCTTCCTGAGCATTTACTGCATGTTTTGCAGAGCCCTTGATGTTTTGTGTTCATTAACTATTTTATCTTTAGAAAAGTTACTGATGCAGGCATTTTTACTTATTCCTTTTTTCAGATAAATCAATTCCATCTGTCAAATAACTCAACTGAAGTTGAAAGTGAGAAGTTCAGAAGTGATAACTTTCTCAATATCACAAACGTTGTAAAGGGAGAAAATTAAATTCTTGGACTCTTCCTGAAAGGCACCATATTATATTACTTCTAGCTGGTTTTTGAATCCTCTGTTTTATTTTATAAGATATTCACATTTATAAAAATACTGTCTCCAAGCAAAGTCTTGAACATTCTCCTGATCTTATTTCAAAAACTTCTCTTCCACTGAAAGTTAGATCTCTTGATTTTCTTTTCTTTTTTAAAGTTTATTTATTTATTTTGAGAGGGAACAAGAGCATGGAAGGGGCAGAGAGAGAGGGAGAGAGAAAATCCCAAACAGGCTCCACATCATCAGTGTGGAGCCTAATGGGGGATTCAAACTCACAAACTGTGAGACCATGTCCTGAGCTGAAGTCCAATGATTAACCAACTGAGCCACCCAGGGATCCCATATCCCCTGATTTTCAAAACCATAAACCTACTAATGACATAGTAATTTCTGATGCTGCTTCCTTCTCTGGGACTCTTTGGCCTGAGAACTCTGTCTTCCAGGGTAGTTGCTTACCTTCCACAATTCCTCCCAGACATTTATCCAGCAAGAAAAGTTTTCTCAAAAAAGATTTAAGGTTTGTATTCACAATTAGATCTCTTCTTGTCTCACTTCAGTGGTGGAAAATCTATTACATGGGTGATGTTCATCTTTAGGGTTTTGTTTGTTTGTTTGTTTTACTAAAAACAGAAGCCTGATTCTATTTTATCTTTATTTCTATCTAATATATTTCATTTTGATGTGCCCTTTCCTTTTTTCCAGCAAGACTTTGAACAGATGAGTTTTCAGAATTGCATATTTATTAAACTGACTTCTTTCACAATATATATGCTTGGAAAAAAAAAACAGAAGCATATCTATTAGATTAATGATGATTATTTTTGGAAATGAAAAAATAGCTTGTTTGAGACTAAAATTTCTTCAGATAATAAATATAAATTTTGGACAGTTTTTTTAAACTTTAACTATTTGAAGACACTGGAGAGTTATTAATAGTAGACAGAAACAAGAGAGGGAGAGTGTCCTTCACTATTAAAATAATAATGCACCAGAAAAGATTTGCGTTAATACGGCTTTTTATGGAAAGGCAACTGAAAATCAGGCAAAAAGATAAGGTTTTGATTGAAAAATCAGTGGCTTGAATATAGGATTGCCAAAGAATCTGAAGAGGCAAGGGGAAATCCTGGAAAGAAAAGAGCATCCAAATCTTCTAGGAAAGAAGGCCAAGGTCTTGGCTGGTCCCAGAGCTATGCCTGTGAAGAGGAGACTCTGAAGATTCTGGTGGAAGGTGCCAGCAGTCCACAGTTGAAAAAATAAGTAGAAAGTTTGATTGTGATCTACCCCGGGGAAGTATATTAGTTTTCTGTGGATGTATAACAAATTACCAAAAATGTAGTTGCTTAACATAACACATATTTAGGGGCACCTGGCTGGCTCAGTGGGTTGAATGTCCAAGTTTGGCTCAGGTTATGATCTCACGATCTATGAGTTCAGGCCCCATGTAGGACTATGTACTGACAGCTCAGAGCCTGGAGCCTCTGTCAGATTCTGTGCCTCCTTCTCTCTTTGCTCCTTCCCCACTCATACTCTGTCTCTGTCTTTCTAAAAAATAAATAAATATTAAAAATTTTTAAAAATAACATATATGTATTATCTCACGGTTTTAATAACTCAAGAGTCTGGACATAGCTTAGCTGATCCTTAGGGTCTCAGAAGGCTGCAATCAAGGAGTCATCTGGGCCAGAGTCTTATTTGAAGATCAGAATCATCTTCTAAACTCACTGTCTGTTGCCAGGATTAGTTTCCTTGAGGTTCCTCTTAGATCCTAGAACCCCCTGCAGTTTCCCATCACATGACCGCCCCATAATATGACAGTTTGCTTTCTCATATCAGGAGAGGGTCTCCCAAGTCTATAAAGACAGAGTCTTATATAATTTAATATGATAATGGGATGGCACCCTATCAATTTTGTCATATAATATAACATAATCAGGGGAATGATATCCCATCTCCTTTGCCATGTTCTACTGGTTAGCAGTAAGTCAGACTCTATTAAAATGGAGGCTTGAACATGGGATCAATGTGCTACAGGAAAACAGGGTTGAATTGAGCTGGGTTAATGCCTACAAGACCAAAAATTAAAATTCCTGTGTGGCTAATAATAGAATACACAGTCTCTGTAGTACATCTTCCAAGATGCCCATTTTACAATAAATATTTCTTTGAGAAGGAAGAAACAAGGGTCATGTTTGAAAGTGGAGCAGCCCACTGAAATAAAACTGAGATGACACTCCAAACTAAGTTGGAATTAACTGACTAAACAGAAATAAAAACCACCTGCAAAGAGTAATCATAATTTGGTTCTGGACAGGAAAATGAAAAAGATACAAAGGACATTAGTGAGACAACTCATAACATGTAAATATATATTTTAGATAATAACATCATATTAATGGTAAATTGTGATTTTAATTATATTACAACTGCCATAGAATGCTGTTGTTCTCAGGAACCAAACACTAAATTATTTAAGAGTATGACAATACAACTTACTCTCAAATGGTTCAGCAAGAAAATTATGTGTTTTTATGTATTATGTCTGTGTCTCTATCAATCAATCAATCAAGAAAAAGAATAAGAAAGAAAGAGAGGGATAGAGATAAGGAGAGAGTGCTAAAGGGAACAGGCAAAATTATTACTATTGGTCAGTCTGGATAAGGCTATACATTTCTTTTTAGTATTTTTGTCATTCCTCTATACATGTGAGGTTATATCATCATAAAATTTTACAAAAAGTATTAATATTGGTTATACTTAATTAACATTTAATCTATATTTAGTTTTTCTAGAAATATGTATCTGTATATACATTAATTTGAAAATAAAGAAATATACAATCTAAAGGAAAAAAGATTGGAAAGAAATATTCCAAAAGTAAACTCTTGCACTGGGCATTGGGATTGTAATCAATTGTGTATGATTTTTCTTATACTTTTATATATTTTCTAACCTATGCACATATAAACATTATAAATTATAAGTTAAAGGATATTTAATATAGAAAAGCTAATAGAACCAAATTATTTGTTATTTAATCTTCCAACATCCCATGATACAGTTGAGTTTTATTTACAACATATCTATATATTAATAATACTACTCCTTAAAAACTGAAAAATAATTTCTTAAAAGTGATTATCATTATTTTATGAGAAATGTAAAATTCCTTTAGGTACCTTGAATAGCTTCAAGAGTTTTATCTAGGGGAAAAAATCTATATTTAATGGCAGATTAAATGAAGAAGAAAATTAATACACTAGAATTTGATAAAATACAAAATACTAATTTAAATTATATTTACATGTTAGCTTTTTTCTGGGTGTTTTCCATTTTAATCAGGAATCAGTAGGGGCATGTGGGTGGCTCAGTCAGTTAAGCATCTGACTTCGGCTCAGGTCATGATCTCATGGTTCATGGCTCTGTGCTGACAGCTACCTCAGAGACTGGAGCCTGCTTCAGATTCTGTATCTCCCTCTCTCTCTGACCCTTCCCTGCTCATGTTGTCTCTCTCTCTCTCTCAGAAATAATTAAAAAAAAAAAACATTAAAAAAAGGAATCAGTAATTTCACGAGTGATATAGTAATTAACTAAAATAGTAATGAGCTAAATATATGACACCATGTAAGAGGAGTACATGTGTAAGACAGACTGAAGGTAGTGTTGGATGAAAATATTTAATTTTCAGGTGAGTGTATGGGAAATTCATAAATATATTTTTAGTGTCAAATAAGATTACTTCATGAATATATTTGTTAGTAAAATGTGAAATATGGAAAGTTTGGCATGAGATCATTTTAAGGTATCCTGAAACATGGACTAGAAAAAACAGTATTGACAATCCTATATTAGCTGCTTCAGGCAGGCTGATATTTAATTGGAGGCATCTCAGACTGTATTCAATTAAATTAATTTAATTTTAATGTGCCTATTATTTGGGGTGAAAGGGCACAGAATATATTTGAAATTGCAGGTCTGTCTAAGAGGAGTGGTATTTTCACCCTTAAAAGTTTTTAGTATCATGTTTGAAATAAAAGCAGTGACATTCTGTTGTCTACCACATAAACGTTTACTGACAAGGCCAACCATTACATTAAAATTGCCAGAGGTTAGAAATCTGAATTTCTGGCCTTATATAACAAGTGAGAATCATCCTAAATGATTAATTTAGATGGAATTATTCCCTGATATTATGTCTATATAACATTATATAATTATGGGTGAATTAATTGGCACTGGAAAAAAATCAGTCATGTTATTCAACTCACAGACATACCTGACGAGGAAATCAAAGAAAATATTCAAGACCTCAATTTTAACTCATTTATTGATTCATTTGTTATTAAATACTTATTCATATGTACTAGGTGCCAGGCATTATAATAGGAAAATAAAAGTATTTGATGAGTAAATCTTTTGCAATTTTATGTCTAAAATTTACAGACACATGCATGGCTCAATGTGAATGGATAGATATGTCCTAGTATGCTAAAAACATTATAAATGAAAAAGCTAAATTTTTAGCTTAGTTCTATCACATGTAGAGGGCATTTTATTTATTAGTCCTTTCTACCCACTCTGGGTACAATATCAGAAGGAAGATACTCAAATTTTGAGCAGAGTTTTGAACTTAGCAGAAATATGTGAGCTCAGAAATATACATAAATCTTTAATGTTTTAAATAAACATAAACCTTTAATAAACCTCATTTCAGAAATGAGCCTACTACCTCACACCTTTCAGGTTCACTGGCTGACAAATATGAATAGAATAACACCCTACCTAAAATAATAAAAAATAAAATAATACATTTCATAGGTTAAATGTTCTCATGATTCTTTTGTTTTTATGTGGCTTTTTTCCATTGTTATTTCATAACCTCAATGAATAATTATATTTCAGAGAAATCACATCACTATTGATTTCTAATGACAGAACCTCATCTAAATACATATCACCAAGAAAGCCTTTATACTTACAAGGATTTGTTTATAGATTCAATTATGCATACTTCGATGCTTTCCTTTTTGAATCCAAAACCACTGAATATAAAATCTTATCTTGGGCCACTGAAGATATGTATAAGGTGTAGAAATGAAATAATAAATAAAAGAGTAAACTAGTCTGATTAAATTAGTTTAATATTCTTAAGTCTTTAAATGAAATTATGAGTCTTTCCTAAACAGTAACATTCATGTTTTAATTTTAAGCTTCTTAGGAGCATGGAAATATAGTTCTCTAGATTGAAACAGAATTATGACAAAGCTTAAAAAATACCTAAACCTAAAATCTGTTATACCACATAAAATCATAAATGTGAACTTACTGTTCTTTCTTAGTAAGGGAAATGTTGAGTGGCCATAATTACTCTTTCTTTACTTTCTGTACTATCTCTGCCTCTATCAAAGAAGACATTCTTTTCTCATGTACTCAATCCGTATTTATCATGCATTTCATATCTTTTATTCTGCTGATGGGAGAGGAAGTAAAAGGAAAACCTCTATTTATCTGCAGGCCAACATTACTGATCATGCTTCATATGTAGTAATGATCAGTTTACTGCTAACAGTGTGAAAATAATTAACCTCTAAGAGTGTTAGAATGGACAGACGACTCTAGGCCGGTTATTAAAATGATGTGTGTGTTTGGAGTATTAAATTACTTCATAAAATATGTACATCAAAACTTATTTAAAAAAAGAAAGAAAGAGAGAAACATCAAGGCCCATGTCTTAGTTTGTTCCTAGCTGGAAAGCAGAGCTCGAGACCAGGCCTCGTAAGCAAAAGCAGCATGTTTGAAGCATGTTGGAATAGCTGCAGAAAGGTGTAAGTGAGGTCTGGAAGACCATCAGTGTCCAGGTTATTGTGACTTTTTAAACTCTGGTGTGGCAGCTGGTGTGAATTTTTAAAAAGATAGGAAGCCATTGGTAGAGTGATACAATCAGGCTTACTGTTATAAAATATTGCTGTAGCTATTAGTTGGAGAATATGCTTTAGAAGAAGAATCGTGGCCAGATCAGTTAAGAAAATTTTGCAGTCATCCAGGTGATAGATGATGACATCTTCAGCAAGTCTTTAAACAAAGTGGACATGTTTAGAATTTGGTTTGTAGAATGATCACCAAGTGCTTGGTGATCATTATTGGTGAAAGAAATGAAAGAATCACAGTTGATGCATAGATCTTTCACCTGAATAAGTCAGTGGCTGATGATACTGTGGGAGCCCGACAGTGACCACAAGAAAGCGTGGTTAGGGACGCGGGGATGTGCCTGCACACGGGGCTCCCTGCCTGGGCAAGGCATTCCTGCAAACAGGATGCTCTGCCAGGAGGCCTGCACACAGTATCCAAGTTTAATGGTCTGCTTGCAAACGAGGGAACATGCCCTCCTTAGAAATAAGGAGAAGGCTGGAATTGTGAGCAGGCCTCTTAGTAAACATGTTGTGGTCGCTTCCTCCCTTTGCTCCCCCCTGTCCTTGAAATGTGTTTGGCTACTTGCTCTTAATTGGTAAAGGAATGCATCTTGTAGATTTCAGTTTGTATCCAGTTACTGGGGTATAAAATAAACCGCAAGAGGGGCTTGCATAGAATTGTTCCTCTGGCCGGAGTTGTGTCTGTGTCTGTCTTTTGTGTGTGTCTTGTCCTTTGTGTCATTTCGTCCGCAACATGATACCATATACTAAGATATAGGAAAAGGCTTTTAGAGGAACAACTTCAAGAGAAATCAAAAGTTTTAGCTATGTTAAATGTGAAATGCTGATTAGGGAACATATAATTGGTATTTGTTTGTTTGTTTACCTGTTTATTTATTAGCATGTGAAAAGCTTTAGACAATTGTCTATGCCATAAACCTATCTATCACCTCCAAAAGTTTCTTCCTGACCTCTTATTGATGATGATAGAGCACTTAGACCTAACCTCTTAGCAAATTTTTAAGTATGCAATACTGTATTGTTAAGTATAGGCACCATGTTCTGTGGTAGATCCCTAGGACTTCTTCATGTTGTGTATCAAAAACTTTGTACCCTTTGACAAATACCTCCCCAATTGCCCCTCCCCCCAATTCCCAACACCTACCATTACACTCTGCTTCTATGGGTTTGACTGTTTAGATTCATCATATAAGTGAGAACATGTAGTATTTTTCCTTAAATGTCTGGCATATTTCACTTATCAAAATTCCTCTAGGTTCATACACATTGTTGTAAATGGTAGGATTTTCTTTTTAAAAATTTTTTTTTTTTTAATGCTTTATTTCTAGGAGAGAGAGAGAGAGACAGCGCGAGCAGGGGAGGGTCAGAGAGAGAGGGAGTCACAGACTGAAACAGGCTCCAGGCTCTGAGCTGGCAGTCAGCACAGAGCCCGACGCGGGCTCGAACCCACGAACCGCGAGATCATGACCCAAGCGAAAGTCGGACGCTTAACCGACTAAGCCACCCAGGCGCCCCAGGATTTTCTTTTTAAAAGCTGAATAGTGTTGTGATGTATGTACATACCGCACTTTCTTTATCCATTCACCCATCAGTGGACATTGATTTTGTTTCAACCTGTGGTATAATAACACAGCAATCAAATAAAATAAAATCAATAAATTAAATAATCTAAATAAAAATTAAATTAAATTATGGGGCACCTGGGTGGCTGAGTCAGTTAAGCGTCTGACTTTGGCTCAGGTCATGATCTCACAGTTCGTGGGTTCCAGCCCTGCGTCGGGCTCTGTGCTAACAGCTAGCTCAGAGCCTGGACCTGTTTCAGATTCTGTGTCTCCCTCTCTCTCTGACCCTCCCCTGTTCACGCTGTCTTTCTCTCTCAGAAATAAATAAAACATTAAAAAAATTTTAATTAAATTAAATGTACAAACTGTTCAATTCCTCAAATATAACATGGAGTGTATCAGGCAAGTTGCAGGAGAATATGTAAGCCTAATAACATTTATGTTTCTTTTTAATATCTAAAATATTCTTATGAAATCATGTATGCAACACACACATACATACACACACACACACACATATCAAAAAGGTGTTGTTAACCTCTAGGTTGGGAGGGAAAGGTACAGGATAGAGAAATGAGGGAGTTTGGTGGTATTTTTTAACGTTTCAGAAAAGTGATCAAATGAATCAAATATGGCCAAATGTTAACATTTTGGAACTAATATCTAAGTCCAAGAGCAGGTACAGATAAAGATTAGGCCAAGACTTTCAGACAGGGCTTAAGTGACCCCACTGTAGAGAAGAGGAATAGTTAAAAGACTGAAGAATTTTGCAGGAAATGATAGACATTAATCATGGGACACCTTTGGCAATTTCCAAGATCCTTGCAATCTCTGGCATGTATAATTATGGTCTTCAATATTTTTTGGAAAATTTACTTCAATTATATGTTCTGACCAACAAAATAGCCTTTACTTTCAACGAGTCCCAAATACAGGATTTAACAATAGCAAATTAGTGTTGTGTTGTGAAGATAGAATTTTAAAGTAAGAATGATTTTTACTTGATTGCTTTAAAAGGATTTTAATTATAAAGAAGTATCATGGTTGTAAAACTAATCATTTTGAATGTTTCTACATTTAAGAAAACATTTTCATGAAGTTCAGGGAGGTATATCTTGGACATTAGGTTTTAAATCTTTCTCACCAAATACTTGTTCTTTAATACCTCAAGGGAAGTTTATATAGTATCTAAGAGTGGTGTGAATTAGGCTCAGAATTCTAGAGTGGCTTTGGTAGTTTCTAGCTGTGTGACATTGGACAAAAACCTCTCTAAGCTTCTATCTCTCATCTACAGTGACAAAAAGAATAGTAGTTATTTCAAAGAACAATTTCTATATCTTAGTGCACGTATACTACTTTGCAAATTAATAAAGTTAGCTACTCTTACTATTATTTGTATTTCTTTTACTTTTCACAATATTTCATAATTTTGAAACTAGATTGTTTCATTATGTTGTTAATGGTTATATATTACATGTAAATATAATTTACATATGAACACAAAATTGGTAAAGAGTTATCCAATTTTTTTTTCTAACGTTCCTTTCTTGCACAAGTGAGAGAAAACAATAATACAATCATCCTGATGTACATACATTCTTTGGCTTTCTCAATTAACAAGGAGATTTCTATAGATTGGTAGTTACCCATAAAGGGGAGAGAAAAAGAAAGGGAGAAAAGGAGTGAAGAGAGGACAAAAGGAGAGAGACTAACTCTAACTTTCTTTTTTTGTGTAAGTTTATTTTATAATAAGAGAGAGAGCAAGCATGCTCAGGGGAGAGGCAGAGGCAAGGAGAGACAGAAACTCAAGAAAGCCCTAAACTATAAGTTCACAGTCCCACTCTAGGCTTGAGCTTGTGATCCATGAGATCATGACCTGAGCCAAGATCAAGAGTCAGACACTTACCTGACTGAGCCAGGTAACCCAGGAACCCTGAGAGAGGCTAACTTTCTAGTAATATGTATCCTGAGTACTCAGAACCCCACTTACTCCATCCACTGTTAGCATTTCTGGTGAGTGTTAGGAGGAAATGTAGTTCATCATAACTTTGTAATTTGTTCTTCAGAGGTAAATGGTCCAAATGGCTTCACTTGGGTAAAATAATCATGTAAGGTTGTTTTGTTATTGTTGTTGTTGGTTTTTATTTGTTTATCTTTTTAAGTGATTTTGTTGAATAGGTTTAACAGGGGCAGATTATTGATCACAAAATTGTTTTTTGTGCTCCTGAGCACTCTTGTGCTAATCAGAAAAAAAGAACATAAATGGTACAGAAAAATGCACAGACATGTACATAGCTACTTTTAAAAATATTTAAATATTTGTTCTATTGTATTGGAAATTCCAGGAATTTCACTGTTTTATAAAAATGAACATGAATTCCTGGTTGTGGACTAGACAATTATTATGTCTAGTAAAATAAACACTCCAAATTTTGTGAAACAGGGGAAGGATTTAATCTTCATTTTGATATGTGGAATTCCAAAACTGTGCAAATATTCATAATGATCTGAGCATGTGCCTCAACAAAAAGTTATGCAATTTTCCAATTTTCCAAATGTAAATATAGAAAATACTGAGAACAAGCTACTTCAACAGCTTCAGAACAGTTAGCATTTTATAACCTTCATCATGTCAACATACATACAACTTGAATTTCTTTTTCAGTCAATAACCTCTTTAGGAAAAGTACCAAATCCCTTTCCATGTCTTGCTTGTGTCAAGTCATATTCATCAAGTGAAGAAACTCCGTGAAAGGAAACATTGTGATGAGTTGGAAGGGCAAAATATCATCACACTTTGTCTCATGTCCCTGGGGTGACTCTGAAACTACAGAGATCCTAGTTGCTGGGCCACAGGTTGAAGTTGGAGACAGTGAATGTTACTCAGCCTGCTGCATGTTACAGTTTACTCAGCAATGTGGGAAAAGCTAATTATATATGAAGTGTAGTCAGTGTCAGTGGGGATAAAGAGAACGGAAGACATTTGTATATGATCACATAGAAATCAAAGAGAATTCTTTTTGCTAGTCCTGAACTATAAAAATAAAAAAAATACATATTTTCTAATGTTGTAATTTTGAGGCAAATCCCAAATAAAATAATCCCAAGTCATGTGTCAATAAATCCTAGTTAACATTTACCTTTTAAAAAGAATTTAAAAATATTTAAAGTAATCTCTACACCCAATGTGGGGCTCTAACTGATAACCCCAGTATCGAGTCATATACTCCACTGACGGAGTCAGCCAGGAGACCCCTACCTAACATTTAATTTCTCCCTAAAAAAATAAAATAAAATAAAATAATAAAAAAATTGTGTAGGATCCTGAAATTTTATTCCAAACTATTGCTAAGTTAGCACCATTAGATTAAAAGATGTTTTAGCTTCAGAATCAAAGCTACAAATGTCTTGTTTTATGTAAACATAATTTGGGAAATTTTTCTACCATTTAACTCAAATATATTCTCTTTGCTTTAATCACCTTTGAAAATATGTCTTCTTGGAATTGTGTTTGTCTGACTTTATACTTTGTTTCATTTATTATGTTTATTTATTATGTTTCAAATAAGAGGCTGGGGAGTTTGAATTTGACTGTGCTCTTTAACAATGAATGGTCCATGTATGCTATCTATAAAATTAAATAAAGGTAAGATTTTTTTTCTAGCACATTGAATGAAGGGAAGAAACTCAGTGGGAAAGATACTCTTTCCCAATAAAAACAGAACTTTTTTTTTTGCAGTGTACAAGTCAAAAGAAGTCTGCCTAAGACATGAGCACATGCTGTAAGTTGTAATGAGGTTCTCTGCTAGCTACTTAGCCCAACCACTTTATTTAAATCCATAATGCAGTGTTATTTTTCAGTAGTTTACCTAGAAGAGAGATTACTGGAATCACTGGCAGTAACAGTATAATCATAGATCCCACCTTAACCAAGAAGTTTACAAATCAATAGACTTGAGTGAATTGTCATATTTGACACATAGCACTGATATTTTTTAAATAAATGACTAAATAAATGAATGGATGAAACCATAGATGTTACCAGAAATTTAATATTCATACCTCTCCATTGACATTCACATAGATTATTTATATCAATTTTTTATGTAGGGATATCTACCTTATTAGGTTAAAATAATATATTTTTATATGTTAACAAAATAAACTCATAGATCTCTGTTGTTGCAAGTATTTTTGAAGTTTCTTTTAAAGGATAAATATAGAATAATACCATGTTTTGTTCTGATGACTAATTTTTTCTAGCCCTTCTTAATATATATTAATATTTTGTAGACTATCTTTTTTGGGTCATTATCTTTATGTTTACATATATATCACTTAAAACCTATACTATGGAAATCAGGAAAAGAAGGTGTTTCCCACCACCACCATATCAGTAAATAATAACAGTCTAGATTGTAGACATTTTCATATCTCTTTTTCCTGCTCTGTTTATGATTGTTATATATTTTAAATTTGTTCATGATGAATGTCTATACAACCAAATGTCAAATTCCTAAACTTTAATGTCAAGACTCAACCTCAAATATATTACATAGATTTTAATTTTATTTACTGTGGTTGTCAATATAGTCTTATTACTCTATTTCATTTTTGATCTTTAATGAAGTACCTGTGAGTTATGATGTGGAAAAATGTCAGGATGAGAAAATGATGATGCCCATTTTTTTCCCAGCCATGACATTTCAGTATTATGAGCTATATCTCATAAGGTCAGGACGGTGTGACCTATTTTGCTGTACTCATTATCCACTAATCCCAAAATAGAGGCCAAGAGAAAGGAAGGAGTATATTTTAAAAGGATCTCTGGTCATGGTTTTGTGCTCTGTGTTGCTTAGAAGGAGGGAGAGAATACTGCACACTGGCCTTTTTGAGTGAAAAAACTCAAGTTGGGTCATAAAAAATTAACTCATGCCCCTTCATAAAGAATTGGTAATCAGATTAACTTCTCACTATCTCATTCCACCTTTGTCTTTGACAGAGAGGAAAAATGAAAACATCTTTTTATTAAGTCACCTTTTGGGCTTCATGAGCAGACATTTGTGAAGATAGGAGTTGAATGAATACAATTCCAAAAGTATCATAAAAGATCTATCACTGTTTTTTTTTTTCTTTTTGCAGCTAGCTTATAGTTTCAATGGGAAACAACAGTAAAGCTGTTTACAAACTCAAAGCTGATAACAAGTTAACTATTTCCACAGAAGACTACTAGGTTTAGAGTCAAAATTTTGACGATTCCAGTCTGGATACATATATTTTTTCCCCTGTAATCTTGGAAAAAATCAAAGATTTTCTTCATTCCTGAGATTTATCATTTAAAATGGGCATTATATCCGCTTCTAAAAAACATCCATAATATCTGACTCCACAAAGGAAAAACCAGGCCCTGAAACAAGCACATATAGAATAAAACTGAACCAAACCAAAAGTCCAGACATTAACCATTATGAAGCAGAGTTGCCTAGCCAAGCCCATTCCAAGCTAGCTTAATTGTAGCAAACTTAGATATTCAAGAATATTTAAATAACTACTTTTTAAAAATAAGCCACTGAGTTTTGGGGTGATTTGTTATGCAGCATCATTGTGACTACAGCTGGCTAACACAAATATTAAGGGCACTCACCTTGAGTTTAATTCTGTGTACCATGAGAAACTTATTTAGCCTTTACATGACTCACTTTAATAATCTTAAATTAAAGATACTTGCTTAGATATTCTTGCTAAAATGAGAAGTAAGGTCATCCACAAAGAATGTGAATGGGGCATTAAAGTGAGGAAAATGGTAATATGAATGTAATAAGAAATAAAGAAAAAATTTCTGGGCAGTATTGTTTGTCTTAGTGGTTTCAAAGGAGTATTTAAGTTCAAGCATCAAAAGAAGTGAACTGAAAAGATCCAAGATTGTGGTTATAGAGTAGGTGCATGCCTCTGAGATTATGGAGGAGTTAAGTTTACTAGTAATAACAAAGTTTAGGAAATGACCATGCTGGTGAATGTCTAGTGTGAGGGACAAAAGTGTAACAATATTAATGGGTGAGCCATTTAATTAACTGAGAGATCAGAACACTGCCAAGATCAATCATTTGTGTACTGAAATAATCAAGAATGAAGTGTTAGAGAGAGTGACCATTAACCAGGAGGTAAAAGTCTCTAAGAAATGACAGCATAACCTGAGGTCCTATGGGTAATAGTAAGAAATACTGAGAGTTAATATTTTGATACTGAAGATGTTTGTTTTGGCAGAGGAGGTACTGAAAATGGTCTTGATTTGCAAATAAGGAACACACAGGAATGTATCCTACCTGTAGAGTTGGAGAAAACTGGCAGCACCTGCAATATAATTCTTTTTTTTTTTAATTTTTAATTTTATTTTTTAGAGAGAGAAAACATGTGTGGGGTAGAGGGACACAGGGAGAGAGAGACAGACAGACAGACACACACACATGCTCAGTGCAGAGCTCAACACTGGGCTCAATGCCATGACCCTGGGATCATGACCTGTGCAGAAATCAAGAGTTGGATGCTCAATTGACTGAGCCACCCAACCTCCCTACAATGCAATTCTAATACTAATGTAGCAATGATTTCACAGGTTAAGGACACAAGACCCCTATAAATTTCCCCTTTTTCAGACACCAGCCTTAAGTCTGGGGCTCCCCAGGTTACCAACATTTCTGAAAAATGCTGCAAATACAGGATTTCCTCTTACCCCTCTCAGGTTCAATAACTCCTTAGAACAACACTCAGAACTCAGGAAAGCACTGGACTTAGACTGCAGTTTTATTATAAAAATACAAATCAGGAAACAGCAAATAAAAAAAGAGAAGATACTTAAAAGAAGGCTTGGAGGTCCCAACTGCAGAGCTTTAATGTCTTTTCTTATGGGATCAGGAGGCACATTGATGTATTCACCAACCAAGTTCAATTGAGCTTTGATATCTAATGTCACCGGGATTTTTATTTCATAGACATGATTGATTGAATTATTGGCTATATAATGGAAATCAATCTCCAGTTCCCTCTCCACCTTTATAACTCAAAGTGATATTATCTGGCTCAAAACCTCAACCCTCTAATCACATAGCTGGTTTTTTCTGCATGGTCAAACACTATCCTGAAACAATCTAGGAATCCATCATTCCATTTTAGAAAAAACTCAGATGTGGTCCCAGGGACCCACCATGAATAAAAAAATCACTATCACTTTGAAAATTTCCAAGGGGTTAGAAGCTTAGTCCCAAGAATGTAGGATAAAGACTAGACAAATTTTGTATTATATAACACCACTCCAGAAGCTACAGGATAATCGGTGTCCTGAGGGGAGAGCCTGGTTTCCTTTAGAGCAAGAATGTATAAAGTTGTAGGAAAGACATGAATTTGCTTGTGAATCACCATCAGAAGGTACAGGAGAAAGGATTTCAGGAAGTCAGAAAAAGCAGGAAAGAAAGTAGGCTTTGAAAAGTCTTGTCAGGATTTGCATGCGGGAGCTGAAGAATGAGCTGGAAGAACTGATCTTGTGGTTACAAGTTCAAGTTTCTGTAAAGAGTGTAAGTATGTTAATGCTGACAGTATTAAAGTGAAAAGGCATGTCAAGGCAGTAAATACTGGTGAGTACGTGATCATGTCTTTCCAGAAGCATGCAGAGTTCTGAGGGTCCTTTTAATCTCATGTCAGAGGAACGATAGATGCTAGGAGGTAGTTGAAGATCAGACAGTGGAAGTTGGTAAATCATTCACCTTAAGATATTGAGTGGCCCAGGAAAAACAAAAAGGTGCCCCGATGACTACTATTCTGATTCTCATACCATCGATTATTGATCAATTATTGAATTTCATATAAAGGAATCCTAAATTATCTGCTCTTTTGTCTCTGCCTTCATTTACACAATAGCAAATTGTTGAAACTTTTAACCAACTATTAGTTGCTTTATATAGTAGCTTATAGCTTATAAAATATTTTATTATATTTTGTTTCACTGTCTCACATAAAATTAGAATGCTATGCCCACTTATGTTAGACCTCCCTTTTCAAAGGAGAATCTCCGAGAACAAAGCCCACAAAAGGAGTTGGTTTATTCAGGTTTATTTTAGTCTGGCCAGACCACCCCTCCCAAGCACCTGAAAAGTCCTCAGAAGAGAGTTCCCCCCAACTCCCAGCCATAGCTCAGGGTTTATATAGGGAGAGGGGCAAAGCCGGTGCACAGAAGCGAGAATTTTGCAGTTAGAGGTGGGGGTTGCTTAACAGTTGCTTGAAGAACATGTTTGACGGTTCGGTTCTAATCACAATATTAGTTAAGGATTTACATCTCAGGGACTTACTGGAGCCAGAAGGAGCTAAGTTGCTCAACTCCTGACCTTTTACCATGATATAGTTTGAGATCAAACAATGGCTGGTATTTCCTCATTTGCAAGCCCCCCACCTTTTGGCTGAAGGGAGTTTTTACAGTATGGTAAAAGAATAGGAAGTATCTGGTCCTACAAAACATAGCTACTAAGTGACAAAACTGATTGCAATGCATACTTCTAAGTTTGAAGTTCTACCTTCTCCCCATTAGATCTAAGTGTCTCTCAATTTTGGGAAGGAGGGAGAAGTTATTTTATATAGGCTTACATTCATAACCCATATATAGTAACCTTAGTATACTAAACCAGCCCAGGTATGCCTGAATGGGAAAGTGAAGTCTTGTTTAGATGAATTGTCTCTTCAAGATTTCCTGATTTTCACTTTGCTTTTGATTCACAAATATCCTCCATGGGTTTCTGCATCATTACGCCACAGAACTCTAGAGAGAGCTGAGACATCTCACTGAATGTGTCTATTCCAAAGTTAATAAAACTTGTCAGGACCAATAGTTCTTGTTTTCCATTAAGGATTCAGGTCTTAAAATCTACAGGCTGTTGCCTTTAAAATTCATTTTATGAACACTTATAATGCCCTCTGTGCACTGTGTTAGCTGCTAGGGATGAATTGAAATAATTCAATGAAATATAAGTAAAGTCTTCAGTGTTACAAATTTATTTGAAAGGTGGATTTTTATTACTTTACCAGCATATTATGAGTAATGGAGGGGTTTTAAACAAATAAAAACAAACTTTAATTTTGGTGCATCTTTTAGTTCAGAGTTCCCTTACTTTGGAGCACAAGATTTACTTGAGATGTATTTATCATGTTTTCTGTGGCCGATATTTATCCACTTATTTATATGATCAATGTATCTGAATCATTAATGTCATGGTGGATCCATAGAGTACTGTATTTCCAACCTATAATGATCAGTACTGTACTAGCTCTGACAGTTTCCTTTTTCATTATCAGGGAGTAGCTTCTCTGCTTCTTGTTCTAATGTTTACTTCCTTGACTTTGTTTTGCTGGTGCTCCTCATCTCAAAGTGAAAAGAAGAAAGAAAGAAACCACAGTAATAATTACCAACTGAGCAAATCATTATAATTATAATAGAAATGAAATTGAAATGGTAAGAGCTGGGCATTATTCAAATTTTTACTCTGCTCTGTTAATGATCATATCATATATGAAATCCTCACAGGCTTCTTTTGAACTGTAGATATGTAATAAAACCTAAAGCACCTTAGGATACAAAATCACACCATAATCCACTGATCAAGTCTTTTAGGCCATGTCTCTAGGTGTATCACAGCTCTGATCCTTATGACCTCTCAAAATGTCTTTCTGAGGAGTTAATAGAGAACAGATGTTACCTAAGGCAGCAGCTGTTACAATTAGACAAATAGGAAAAATTGGCAAATGAAGAGGGCAGAAACTCTTTAAATAAATGATCCAAATCCTTAAAAATCAATGAGAAGATTTGAAAAGGTCAACAACAACAAATAAAGGTGCACAAGAACGTGTATTTGCACATGTATATTCATTAAAAATACTTTCTGAAAACAACTTTCACTGAAAAAATATTCTCAAGTGTTCATTGGAAATAATATAGTCATTATAATCTTTCTACACTGCAAAATGTAAAGTTCGGTTTTATTCAGTTTTCAAGTTCATACATCTTCATTTTCATTAGAGTCAACAATATTTTCCTGATGGCTAATGAGTCCCTTACCTAATGAAGAAAAATTCAGTAGAGAAAAAAATCCTTCCCTCTCTGTCTCAGTCTAGAACCTCATCTTTTGCTAGTACTAAAAAAAAAAAAAAACATGAACACATAATGCAGTGACTGATACTAGAATTGATAGAGAAATCAATCTCTCTGACAGGGAAGGGAAGTCTCATAAAGAAGAGATACTTGACCTGGGTCCTGAAGAATAAAAACAAATACTGTCAAGCAGGTTTTTCTGACAGGGAACTCCAAATAATACACGGAGCCTTGAAAGTACATCCTATGTTGGAACCCAAGCAAAATGTCAGAATTGGACAAAAGAACAGAGGTTCTCAAATAGTAGTGGATCAGAACTATCCAGAATTCTTGTTAAAAATGCAGACTTCTGAGTCTTATCCGAGATATTATGAAGTAGTAAATCTGGCATGAAGCAGTAAATCAGGGAATCTTTCTTTACCTTATCCTTATTACTCTGATGAAGTCAGGGATAGACTGCATCTTGAGACATGTTTCTTTACATGAGCAGGTTTTGACGTGTGGTCTCCATACCAGCATCACCGTCATCATTACCTGAAAACTTGTTAGAAATGTCAATTCTCAGTGCTGCCTTAGACTTCTAGAAACTCTGGGCATTGGGTCTAGCTATCTGTGTTTTAATAAGCTTTTTGGCTGATTCTGATGCATGACGAAGTTGAGAATCATTGCACATTTGCTCTACATTGGCTAGAACATCTCACCTATTGGCCAATATTCAGAAGGGGGCCACACTTAACATTCCACACTTAACAGTAACTTTATCTGTGCAAGTCTTTAGATTAAAAGCAGAAATAAACCCCACATAGTTCAAATCATTCTCTATTGCTGATCACTCTAGTGATCTAATTACAGATTTGTTCCTGACTTTATGGGATATAAATATGGACCAGGATCCAGTTTGAAGCAATAAGAAAATTGTTCCAAAAATTTGCTAAATTATAATTTTCTGTCTCAGAAGCTTATATATTTTTTCCTCATTTTAGCAAACCAATTAGTCAGATTAGAGAATTGTAACATAGCTTGTTGCAATTGAACTTTACATGAAATCATTTGGCACAGGTTAGTTGATGGGTGCTCAGTTGAAGTTGTGTAATCTGGTTTTGAACATAAATAAGAAATCCCTTCACTGTGAATCAGGCAGTTGAGGTGACATTGAGGTTCATGTTTGAGATTATTTGTATATTTCCAATAAGTGTGTAGGCTCATCTATTTGTCAAGAGTCATTATATTTGCTGTGGCATGTATAGGGTAAAATTTGTTCTTTGACCTTCCCTAAGCATGCAGAATAGATGCTAGCCTTGTATGAAATAGCATTTTGGGTAACATTAGAGAGTAGTTCCTTTTCATATATATTTTTTTTTTTGGTCTGCAAATATAACTCTTCATCCTGAACTTCAGATGCCAAAGTCAGAGTGTAAGAATCATTATTTCATCTATCAAAAGTATGTAGAAGAACAAATGTTTCTGATTTTTGTCCTCTGCTACAGTAAATAACTATATATATATTTTTGTTTTTCAATGGAAGGCATGGCTGAAATCCTCAAATATGAATGGAAATAATACTTTTTAAAAAAGAATATACCTTGGTCTTTGTTTTTCTTCCTTTTTCCCCTATCTCTTCTCTCTAAATTCAACTCTTTATGGTCATGTACTAGTCCTTTGTGAGGAAGGGAAAGGCCATGTTTGGCCTGTACTTCTCAAAGAGTACATCTGAGGTGTTTTTTTTTAAATTTTTTTTAATGTTTTATTTATTTCTAAGAGAGAGAGAGAGTGAACAGGGGAGGGTCAGAGAGAGAGGAAGTCACAGACTCTGAAACAGGCTCCAGGCTCCGAGCTGGCAGTCAGCACAGAGCCCGACACGGGGCTCGAACCCACGAACCACGAGATCATGACCCAAGCAAAAGCCGGACACTTAACCGACTAAGCCACCCAGGTGCCCCCATCTGAGTTGTTTTTTGAAATAACAAGGTCAATGAATTTTAAGGCAGAAATAGAATATGTTACAGAACTATAGAAAACTGAGTTCTTTATTTTTTGTTGATTAGCAGTTCTATCCCAGACATTATATTCAGAAATAGGTGAAGGTAAAATAATTTTTAAAAAGCAAGTTTCCTGGATTCTTCCACTCACAACCTTCTGAAAGACACAGAAATGTGCCCCAGTAGCTAAAACAAACAACTGGGCCAGAGAAGAGTAACAGTATTTAAATTGTTGCTCTGAGATATTAAATTTCAAATTTACTTATTTGACAACCAGTGGTGTCATCATATATATTATCGTCCTTTATGTGTTACAATAAAAATGCATGGTATTTATTGACTTTAACCAAAAGGAGTAAGTGATGGGGCACCTTGGTGGCTCAGTCAGTTAAGCGTGTGACTCTTGATTTAAGCTCAGGTTATGACCTCATGGTCATGAGATAGAGCCTGTGTAAGGCTCTGTGCTGAACATGGAGCTTGCTTGGGATTCTTTCTCTCTCTCCATCCTAACTCATCCCCTGTTCGCTCTCTTTCCCTCTATCAAAATAGATAAACATTTAAAAAATAATTAGTGATTTGCTTTGCATTTGTATAGGATTGATATTACATTATTTCTTCCCCAAATAAAACTAGGATGGTGTTATAACATGACTTAGAAATTATTACTGAAACTGCAGAAATGAACTTTCGGAAGCAGGATAATTCTCTTGAAGACAGAAGAGACTTGGATCCAAGCAGATTTAAGTTAAAATCTGAGTTGTGTGACTTCAGGCAGTTATTTTAACCTTTCTGAAACTGTTGCTTCCTCTGTGCATCTGTGTGAGGTGGTGATAAATACGACAATATATTGCTATGGAATAATTAAGTCAGATGACGTTTGTAAAGAGCCTGGCATTTGGTTGGTGCTCAATAAATTTTAGTTTTATTCGACATAGACTCTTTTTAATGTCTTCCCCTTTCATGTGGAGCCATGTGTCAGCCATTAACTGCTTGCTGCTCCATTTCACACCGTATCTCTTTGAGGTCTAAGGAGTCTACCTTAAAAAACAAATTATTACACCAGATACTGTTTCCTATTAGTCAAACAGTACATGAACATTGGTGTGCATCTCCCAGATACCATGAGTTGTTATTGGTCTCAAGGGACAGTTGGAGCGGGTGGTGAGATGCAGGATTATAGACTGGAGAATTCAAGCGATAGACGATCTGGATTGACTGACATTTAAGATAAGAATGGTTTAAGGACAGTAAATGGAAGAACAGAAGGGGAGTTAAAAAGGTATAAGTCAAGCACCATTTATCTTTTAGTGTTGACATTAACTAGTTCTCTGAAGGTTTCTCATTATACATAAAATTCCCTGTTTGCTGTTACATCTTCATCCTGTTTTGACTTTTCCCCTCATTACTAGTAAAAAATAAATTTTGTGTGTTTTTCTTTTCAGACATGGGAGTTGTGCTGAAAGAAATTGAAAATCTGCTTTATATTTCATGGAGAGTTGGTAAGACAACTTACCAGCTATACATGCTTGCAGTTAGTGTCTGTTTATCAAAGCTGAGAACCAGAGTGAAAAAGTATTTTGTTACTGGTTTTGATGACATCAGTAGTTATTAAATAAGGAAACAATTCATTGCATTGTGTCAAACACTGCCCCAACTGCTAGAGATGCAGACATGAATAAGACACAAGGTAATTGTGAGGGGCTCAGGACCTCTTGATGGAAGACCCTCAGTTCCCATTCCCAAAGAGCTGGATCACAGTGGAGCATAATTGTCACTTCAGTGACAATACCCCATCACTTAATAGAAAGTGAATACAGATGCAGTGGGAGGGTAGGGTTAAGGAGGGATATCGTTTCTTTTTTTTCTCTTTGGATCTATTCTGTAACATCGTAATACAATTTTAGCAAATCATTTAATTTATTGGAAAGTGAGAACAGTAATACAAAAGCAGAATGATGTTTGTCCCTTCTTTCCTTGTATATTGTACAAGTTTATAAAGAAGTGTTAGCAACATCATCTTTGAAAAATTCGTATGAAAGAGCTCAGTTAGTTAAGTCTGACTCTTGACTTTGGCTCAGGTCATGATCTCACAGTTTGTGAGTTTGAGTCCCACACTGACAGGGAGCCTCCTTGTGATTCTCTGCCTCTCCCTCTCTCTCTACCCCTCGCCCACTCACACACTCTCTCTCTCAAAATAAATTAAAAAACATTAAAAAATTTAAAGTGTATTAGAATACCTGGGTGGCTTAGTCAGTTAAGCGTAGAACTTCAGCTCAGGTCATCACCTCACAGTTCGTGGATTTGAGCCCTGTGTTGGACTCTGCGCCGATAGCTCGGAGCCTGGAACCTGCTTTGGAGTCTGTATCTTCTTCTTTGCCCCTCCCCTTGCTCGTGCTCTCTCTGTGTCTCTCTCAAAAATAAACATTAAAAAATTCTTAATAAAAAAATTAAAAATACATAAAAACTCATATGAGGATGTTTTGTGCATGACATGACAAAAGGGAAGACATCAGACAAATGCTTCATGAAGTATTATGATTGATGAAACCATTTTAATATTTCTGACAAGAAAACAGTAATCCAACATAATGTTTTACATGTTTGTTTATGTTTTCTCCAGTTGTTTATTTGTTTTACCTAAAATATGCGTCAGGGGAATTTCTGAGAAGAGAACATATCATGCAAAATGAGTCATTTGTTACAGTTGAACATCTCTTTTTACATTAGTAGTTGGGATTGCCAATTTTGAAAAGAAATAAGTGCTTCTTGTTAACTTAAAATCCAAACCATATTTCAGCAATCATTCTGGCAAGTAATATGGTCTTTATCCCTCCCTGAGAGATGTCTATATTGAATATCTATGTTTTAAGAGATGAAGCAACCATAAAAATTCACTTTTGGATTCACTCTCACGTTAAAATTATGTCATCTGACAAAACTTGCACACATTTCATAGAATGAAGAAATTCTAAGGCTAAAGAAAGAGGAGAAGGAATCCAATGACACTGTGCTTCAAGCACAGAGCCTTTTAATGGTAATCTTACTACTTGTTGATTTTTTTAATGTTTTATTTATTTTAATGATTTATTTCTGAAAGAAAGAGAGACAGCGTGAGCTGGAGAGGGTGACACAGAATCTGAAGCAGGCTCCAGGCTCTGAGCTAGCGGTCAGCGCAGGGCTCCAACGCAGGGCTCCAAAGCACAACCTGGGAGATCATGACCTGAGCAGAAGTCAGATGCCTAACCCTCTAAGCCACCCAAGGGCCCCTCTTAGTATTCGTTGAAACAGACCTTTCAGGCAAACTGCTGTTGGTGCTATTATTGTGATTGCCAGATTACAAGGGAAACTGGGTTTCAGAGAGATTATGTAATAATTATTAACACACTACAAGTAGGTGGTAAAGCCAAAAATGAATTTCTAAATTTAAAGCCTAATTCTGTCCTCCTTCCATTCAGCAAGGGATTGTCTTGTTTTCCAGTCAGAATTCTATGTAGTGTTCCGATATTTCGATTTAAATGAGAACATATTTGTTTTAATAATACCACAATAAACAATGACAATCATAACAACAAAATATGTGGTATTGTTTATCGCTTGTTTTACCTTTAGCCTAGATCCCAGCATGGTATCGAAAACTCCCAGGTTCTATACCACCTGCACCTTGATTATCCAGTGAGAGATTGCCAGCTGAGAGACTGGGATCTGAGAGCATCCATGGAGAGTGTGCAAAAGATGCGTGTCGGCTAACTCCACCACCACAGTTACCGTCTATTGTCTGCCAGATACTTTTGCAGTTTCACTCTTGATCTGCTTTTGGAGAGTGCGGTGGAAGACGTCTACTAGGGCACATCAGAGATCGAGAGTCCCGTTGCAGCAGCAGCCTTCCAGGGTCCACGAGGCAACAGGTGTTACCAAGAAATGTAATGCTGTGGCTGGAGTAAAATGCAGGTCAAGGGTAGGCTAGAAGGTAGAAGGTGTTCAGGTTCTTTGGACATCATTAAGTCATTAATTATGTGAACGAACTAAATGACTTTTCCACTTGAATCATTTTGACGGGGTATTCTGTTACTGCAGCCAAAAGCATGCTTTAAAATTAATTTCCTACTTTCTTTATTTGTAAGATCCCCAGACTGTGAAGCCACACAATAATTTTCCCTTCATAGGGACCCCTGCTTGTATACTTACTCCTCCCTATTCAGTACTGTCTTGCTGCTTTCCTGGAGGGCTTGCCCTTTTTTAAATACATATGTATATATGTATGTATGTATGTATTTTTTTGAACTTTTTTCATTGCCTTTACTTAAAATACTTATTATATTTCAAATACATATTCTTAACCTCTTTGCTTTGTAAAAAGAATTTTTATCCTGCTTCTTTGTCTTAGCTGGAAACTACGTTTCCCCAATTAAGGTAAGTTTATATTCTCCACACCTGCTATGGACTGAATGTTTGTGTTTCCCCTTCCACCAATTCAATATATGTTGAAGTTCTTATTTCCAATGCAATGGTATTTAAAGGTGGGCCTTTGGGGAGGTAATTAGGTTTAGATGAGGTCATGATGATAGAGCCCCCAATATGAGATTAGCACCTTTATAGAAGGGGAAGAGATCAAAGCCCTCCCTCTCCTGTGAGGATATAGCAAGAAGGCAGTTTGTCTCCAGACACCAAATCTCACTGGCACTTTTATCCTGGACTTGCCAGACTCCAGAACTGTAAGAAATAAATGTCTATTGTTTAAGACACCTCGTCTGTGGTAATTGGTTACAGCAGCCTGCACTGACTGTATAGAGATAGTACTACTATGGTTTTATCATTCTTCCAAATTCCAACAGACTAGGGAGGGAGTCTTTTAGCTCTCCCTAATTTCCTTACATTGCCTGCTAATTCTCTTAAAATTCTGTCTTCTTTTAGGATATCCAGGTAGCCAACAAACACATGAAATGATGCTCAACATCACTCATCATCAGGAAAATACAAATCAAATCCACACTGAGATACCAGCTCATGCAAGTCAGAGTGGCTAAAATGAACAAATTGGGAGACTCTAGATGCTGGCAAGGATGTGGAGAAATGAACACCCTCTTACACTGTTGGTGGTGAATGTAAACTGGTGCAGCCCCTCTGTAAAACAGTGTGGAGGTTCCTCAGGAAACTAACAATAGAGCTCCCCTATGACCCAGCAATAGCACTGCTAGGAATTTACCCAAGGGATATAGGAGTGCTGATGCATAGGAGCACATGTACCCCAATGTTCATAGCAGCACTGTCAACAATAGCCAAATCATGGAAAGAGCCTAACTGTTCATCAACTCACGAATGGATCAAGAAGATGTGGTTTATCTATACAATGGAATACTACATGGCAATGAGAAAGAATGAAATCTGGCCACTTGTAGCAATGTGATGGAACTCAAGGGTGTTATGGCTGAGTGAAATAAATCAGGCAAAGACAGTTACCATATGTTTTCACTTATAAGTGGAACAGGAGAAACTTAACAGAGTACCATAGAAGAGGGAAAGAGGAAAAATAGTTAAGGAGAGGGAGGAGGCAAACCATAAGAGACACTTAAATACTAAGAACAAATTGAGGGTGGATGGGGGTTGGGAAACAGGGAACAATGGGTGATAGGCATGGGGGAGAGCAGTTATTGGGATGACCACTGGGTGTTATATGGAAACCAACTTGACAATAACTATTTAAAAAAGTCTGTTTTCTTGTATTGAAACTGTCTCCCCATACTCATCATTGCCAAGGGAAACTCTCTTGACTTTTCCCCCACCACACAGGACAATAAGACACATTTAACTCCATCCCATGTAGATGTCCCACAGTCATCTAAAATGTCTGTGTAGAGACAAGGGTGCTGAGCATTTAATGCTCACATCCATTGGTCATTGATGTAGTTACCCCCAAAAGAGGCCTGGGGGCAGGTCTGTTCCCTTGGGCCCAGGCACTCCTAGAAGAGGCCAGATCCCTGAGAGTGTTTTTTATGAGCAGCACTCCCAGCAGCTAAGGGAACAATCCTTTATTCCTAGAGGGATATTTGGGAAATAAAGGGCAGCATCAATTATATTCTCCCATTACATTATTCATATACTTACATTTCATACAAGTCCTAAGAGTAGCAACTTCCAGGAATAAAGGGATAAATAAATCCTGCACAGGACTAAACATGAAAACCTATTATAATTAGTGTATATGTTGATTTACTGAGAGCATTGCCTCAGTTATAAAAGATTGAATGTGAGTTTTCCAATTCATAGTATCTTAAGATATTATTGATCCTTTTGCCCTAAGTTTCATAATATAAATATTTTTATATCTTTTTTTCTGAAGTTACTTCTTTAGGGGATGATTTTTAAAAATTTAATGAAGAGAGTCTTTAAAATTTTTTTTTAATGTTTATTTTTGAGAGAGAGCGGGAGCAAGGGAGGGACAGAGAGAGAAAGAGAGAGAGGGACACCCAGAATGTGAAACCGGCTCCAGGCTTTGAGCTGTCAGCACAGAGCCCACCACAGGGCTCAAACTCTGAATGGCGAGATCATGACCTGAGCCGAAGTCGGACGCTTAGCCGACTGAGCTACCCAGGCACCCCTAGAGTCATTTTTAAATGAAAATAAAATGTGAAATAATAACTGCTCACACTTTTGAAGAGCTTGATGATGTGCCAAGAACTATTCTAACTTAATTCTGTTATCATATGCATATTACAAATGAGAAATATGAGGCTCAGAGAAAGGGTTAAGTTATTTGCCAGAAGCAGTACAATTATGGGTTTGACCTCAGTGCTCTGGCACCACTGGGTACACACTTTTAAACATAAAGTTATGCTGACTTTTTAATCCCTTCCTTGTAACTCCAAGAATGGCAAAGCAATTTGTCTCAATGTCCTGGTTGGTTAATGTTTCTAGAAACTGAATGTACAGTTATATAATTCCCCCCTTCAGACTTCTGCCTTATACATAATGTTCCAGGGAAACACTGAAGGGGGTATTGCAAATTTGCTCTCACACTGCTTATTTTATGTTATGTTATTTTATATTTTATTTTATTTTATTTATTTTATTTTATTTCCTGGCTTTAAAAAAGATAAAGTAATTTCAATTCATATGTAAAAATGAAAATGTGCATATTCACCTTAAAAGACTAAAACAGAGCTACCTGGCTAGCTCAGTTGGAAGAGCATTGGACTCTTAATCACAGGGTCTGAGTTTGAGCCCCAAGTTGAGGGTAGAGTTTTATTTAAAAAAAATAAAAAATGAAAACCAACTGCAATAAGAATAGACAAAAGAACAAATTTTTATTTCTCCTTCTTCTCTTCCTCTTCCTCCTTTTTAAATACTTGTTGAATCTCTCCCTCCGGGGGAGAAATGGAGTTACTCTAAAATGGCAATGAAAATGAAATCCATCAGATGTTGTAAACCAATTGTTTCCTACACACTCAAAAATCAGAGCTACACAATTTTGCAGGTAATCACAAATATTTTTCCTTATTGATTTTGCTCTAGTTTAAAAAAAAGTCATGAAAGGTGAGATGGGGACAAAAACGGAAGGTGTTGAGGGGAAATAGAGTAAAACAAAGTTAAATGTAGTGATCCAAGGCCATCATGGGATATCAAGACTTTCAGGGACTTTTGTAGGGGGACCAATAGCTTATAGATGCTGCTTAGTTAATTACATACTGTATTTCATTTGATGTGAAGTACTACTATTAAATGTAAAATTGTCTTTACCCTTATAAAGGAAAATATTTTTCTATGGCAGATTAAAATATTTTAGCCCCAAAGGGCTGTGTCATAACTTCTACTTATTGAATCCAGGGATTTCTAGGACACTATTATCCTTTATCTCTAAAACTCAGGAAAATTAAAAAATGAATAAATATGAAGAGAAAATTACAAGTATTCTAATACCACCATCTAAGGACAACTACAGTTAACATTTATGTGTATCTTTCCATTATCATCTTTACTTATTTTGTACAATCTACAAATATTAGACAAGCTATGTCGTTTTGAGGGTCCAGTGAAAAATGAAAACCCAGGGCCCCTCCTTAAGAGTTTCAGGATGACAACAGCATTGAACCTAGTGCAAAGCCCTCATAAGCATGGAACCCTGTGCGACTTGCCAAAGTCACACACCCATGAAGCTGGCCTGAGCTTCTTTATTGAATGAGTGAATGCTGAATAAAAGGAGTTATCAGAGAAGCCCAAAATATATTTAAGATATTGAGGAAAGCTCAGTGACATGAGTTTTGACAATATTGTAGGTATTCTCCATTTCCACATATCCAGAGTATGACAGACAGTGAAATAAACACATAAGAAATTAAGAATCCATGCTTACATATGGGTAAAAGAGAGAAAACAAGGCTGAAACTAATAAGGAATGAATTGCTATCCCAGAAATAGGGAAGAACAGATTGGAGAAATAAAATGTTACTTAAGTGCAAAACCTAAAGAGTAGGTCACAGGCAATCACTACAAGATATATTAGGAAATGTTTACTTCACTTTACTAAAATAAGTTCTTAAAGAAGACTTGAAGCATAGGAGTATCTAGATAAATTGGTCAGTGAATACCTGCTAACACTTTCCTAAAACATACCTTTACTGCTAATCATTTTCCACTTGCAATTGTCTCATTAATGCAGAAGCATTGATACATTTTGAACTCCTTTTGCAAATTCGAAAAAAATGGGCTGATTGGAGATTACTGCTACTGCAGCTTTGATTCTGCCCTTGAGACACTAGGGATTTATATCTCCCAACATCGCTGTCACCTACCTTGTAAGTAATCAGCAAACCTTGAACCATAAATATAGAAATATATTTGCAAGTCATAGAAACAAAATTGTAGTCATATTTATTCCTTGCATATACTGACAACAGTATAAATCACTACCAAAGATTACCTTATGAATTTTGGGCTAATTGATGAATAGGCAAGCTCTGATTATTTGCAATAATGGAAGGAAGCAATAATGTGAAGATTTCAGAGGAGCAGGTGAAATAAGCAATACTTTTTGCAAGTTTAGCATCAAGATTTGTTTGGTTAAATTTACAAACTAACTGTAATCTAACTTGGTATGATATTATTAATATTGCTCTTAATATTATTGGTATAATATTGATGAATATTATTATAACTAACATGGTATAATATTATTAATATCAATAGTTAATATTAATCATTACATAGCTTATGTAAAATATTAACAGTTATTAGAGAACATAGTGCAATATTTACAATATATACTTTAGCATGCACATCACCCTATGATACATTCAATCTCTATTACATTTTGTCCGAGTTTCTTACTAGACTATGAGCTCATTAAGCCATGAAGATTCTTATTTATCTTTCCCTAAAGCTTTCTATTGCATCTGAACATAATTAGGTCTCAATAAGTATTTGTTGAATGGATGGATGGATGGATGGATGGATGGATCAATGGATCGATGGATCGATGGATAGATGGATGTATGAATAAGTAAGTTTAAAGGAGCATATGGCAGCACTGAAAGAATACTTAGGCAAATGAAAACTGGAGAAACATAGGTGATATATAATCAGATGCTATAGCATATTAAGATGGATAATGTTTTGTCATGAAAGCAAGTCAGAATTGTCTGGGTATAATTTTTGGAAGAGAAAGGGTATGAATGGAGACTTGGTCTGGGCTGAAACTGAACAGTGTATCCATGGACAAAAGCAAGGATGAAGAAGCATGTTTCAAACATGGGGAGCTGGCTACATCAAGGATAGAGGTAAGAAGGCTGAGGTTTTTGCAAGATATAACAAGTCTGAAGCAAAGAGTGCTGGTGTTTTGGTGTTTTTTTTTTTAAATTTATTTCAAAACATTTTATTTCTCATATTTTATTAACACAAAAGTAAAAAGTTGAGGGGCACCTGGTTGGCTCAGTCAGTTAAGCATCAGACCCTTGATTTTGGCTTAGGTCATGATCTCACAGTGCATAAGATTGAGTCCTGCATTGGGCTGCGTGCTAATAGTGCAGAGCCTGCTTGGGATTCTCTCTTTCCCTCTCTCTCTGTCCTTCCTCCACTTGCTTGCAAGCTTTCTTACAAAAATAAATAAAATGTTTTAAATAAAAATGTTGAATGAAATATGCTCCTCGGGCCAGGGTGTATACTATTTATTTGTTCTTTCCTTAATCTCAGTCTGCACCCCTTTCCTCCCCTTCATAGGCATCCACACTAATATATTTGATACATACTGAGGTATGTATGTTTTTTTAAATGGTGTTTTAATATGTTTCAAGTAATTTTTTTCCTTTCAATAAATCACATTATTTTGTGTATTCTTCACATTGAACCCCATTATACAAGATAGAATAATGGGTAGCATAGACTTAGTTCATTGCTGCTAATGGATGGATGACTACTATGTTATTTACATAGTCTTAACTCTAGTCAGCCACACCTTGAGACCTAAACAAAAAACTCCTTGTGTTTTATAGAGCTGTGTTCTTGTCTTGGGCCTGCACTCAGTGCAGCGTTAGGAGTATAGGACCTAAGAAGACTTCCTCATCAAGAGTATTTACAAGTGCCTTCTGCTTACCTTATTTTATCATATTTCTGGTACCTAGGAACCCAGAGTTTTCTGTCCAAATGTCCACAGGCCATTTGTCTTCTGAGGCCACACTGGCTTTGTCCTCCAAAATCAGATTGTGCTTCTGGTGTACATAGCTCTAGACTAGATAGGTGAGCAATGGGCAGCTGTACGCAGGAATTGTGGATGGAGAGTGTATGCATAAGCTAAAGTGCTCACATATCTATAGGTGAAATCTCTTGCAATGATAGAGAGAGCCAGATGGTAATGCAGGAGGAGAAGCAGGAATTGGGGGTGACATAGAATGGAGGATGGGTAGTGGGAGCGAGCTGAGATAATTATCTCATTGCAGAAGGATTTATATGGAAAAAATACATGAGTTTAATAAGTTTTCATAATTGCCAAGAAATTCATCTTGTGTGTGTGTGTGTTGTTTTTAATTCAGCAAAATTACAAGTTGATATGTATGAAGATATTCATCTTGGTATTATTCATGGCATCACTGAGTTGGAGGTGACCTACTATTACTGAAGTCAAATTAGGCCAGGATTTGAGTATTTACTCTTGTCAACTAATTATCTTTCTATCTATCACAGGTCTATCATGCATTATGTATCTTACTTATAATATACAACTTATATAACTTCTGTTTGCTTTAAAAGCTTTCTCTTCTTTTAATTATTGCCTTTAACATATGTGTTCATAATGTAGTTCTAAATAGTTTGTTATTGTTTTATGTGCTCTTCATTAATCTTGTTTTTTAAAGTGTATATTTTATTGTTAGTGTAGTTTTAGGATTACAGAAAAAATAAGCAGAAGGTACAGAGACTGCTCATATGATTTCTCTCTCTGTCTCTCTATCAGCCTTCAGTTTCCCCTATTATTAGTATTATGCATTGGCATGGTATATTTATTACAATTAATGAGCTAATATTGAGACATTATTATTAACTAAAGTCATAGCTTAGTTACAGTTTATTCTTTGCATTGTGCAGTGATATGGAGTTAGCCAAATGCATAATGTCTTTTATCCACACTTATGGAACCATAGAAAATTGTTTCAATGGCCAAAATTCCTCTCTGCTGCACCTACTCATTCTTACTCTCATTCCTGCCCCCAAAACTTGGTAACAATTGATCTTTTTAGTGTCTTCATTGCTTTCTTTTCCACAATGTCATATAGTTAAAATTATAGTCTGCAATCCTTTCAGAATGGTTTCTTTCACCTAGAAATGATCATTTAAGTTTCCTCCATGTCTTTTTATGGCTTGATACTTTATCTCTTTTTATCACTGGAAAATATTCTGTTCTATGGATGCAATGCAATTTTTTATCCATTCATCTATTGAAGGAGAGCTTGGCTGCTTCCAAGTTTTGTAAGTTATGAGTAAAACTACTATAAAGATTCATGTGCAGGTTTTTGTGTAGATATAAGTCTTCAACTCATTTGGGTAATTCCAGCCTAGCTCCTGGATTGTATAAGAAGTCTATGCTTAGCTTTATAAGAAGCTACGTGTCTTCCGAAATGGCTCTACCATTCTACATTCCCAGGAACAGTGAGGAGAATTCCTGTCGCTCCACATCATTGTCAAAATTTGGTGTTGGTGTTTTAGATTTTAGCCATTCTTTTAGCTGTGTAGTGGTAGCTCATTGTTGTTGTTGGTGGTGCTTTTAATTTGCAATTGCCTAATGACATACAATGTTGAGCTTCTTTTCATATGTTTATTTGGCATCTGTATGTCCTCTTTGGTGAGGTGTCCTGATCTTTTGATTTCTTCTTAATTGTGTTTTCTTATTTTTGAACTTTGAATTCAAGTCCTTTTCAGGTACCTGTTTTGCACAGATTTTCTTCCCATCTGTGGCTTGTCTTTTCATTCTCTTAAAAATGTCTTGCACATAGCAGTTTTTCATTCTAATGAAGTCCAACTGATCCTTTTTTCTTATATGGATTGTGCTCTTTGTATTGTACCTAAAAAGTCATCACCAGAATCATGGTAACCTAGATTTCCTCCCTGAGTTTCCCCTAAGGTTTAGCTTTGTGTTTTACATTTAGGTATGATTTTAGTTTTATGGGCTTTTGGTTTTAGTTAATATCTAAATATGAGAATATTTTGATCTTTTTTTTAACCATTGATAGCTAATTTCAGTGAATTATGGTAAAAGAACATAGTCTGATGCCTTCGTATATTCCACATGTTTTTAAAAATTAGTTTTTATTCTGCGTTCTTTGGTTTTACAATTTTTTTTCTCTCTCTTCTTCATTCTCTTTCAGTCTCTCTACACATACATATACATATATATGCACACACATCAATACTATAATAGTACATATTTATCCTATTACATGTAATATATATAATAGCATATGTGTATATATGCCTTATACTAAAAGTATTATATCATATTGCTCTGTGCTTATTAAATAAATATAGAAATCTTCTATACATTTGTTCACCTTCTGTTTGAATCTAATAGCATCTGAGAGTGATGTTGTAAATACAAACAAGGGGAAAAAGTCACAAACTTTTTGTGATGGGAGCAGGTGGAGACAAACAAGGGAGGGGAGAAGAGGGAGGGGCATCTGTACACTCAGAGCCAGGCTTTCCTGTGAAAATACAATCTGGCTCAAAACTAAGAGGAGTCAGACAATTCTGAATTGAAAGTCAGACCTGCTCCTTGAAATGGGGAAGCTGTATAAATTGAGACCTACCTATACCAGTTCACAATATTGAAAGATTATAAATCAAAATAATAAGCAATTAAATCAATGCATTTCTATGTATTTTCTCTGCAAAACTATTTCATAAAAACCTTGAAGGCAATACTTAATCTCTGATTAAAGACGAATTTGTTAAGTGGTATCCAGAGTATTTTTAATACAATGTTTTCTTCCCTCTAGGTTTGCTTTACATGTTTGTAGATTTATCTGTTCATTAGTGGATATTATGTTATTACAGTCTGCATTACAGTGGTGATATTGTAACCTTTTCTTGTGAAAAGCTAAAGGTTTCCAAGACTGCTGTTTTAGAATATGAGCCATTGTTGTTTGTACACCCACTGAAAAGCTGAAAAATGCTTTCTTGTATCCTCCTGAGCCTTACACTTCATATGCATTGTTCTTGGAGCTATGCTGAATAGACATTTAATGTTAGTGTAGAATGACAATAATGATTCTGGCTGTGACAGTTTGGTTTCATCAAATATATCAGTCTATGAGACAGCCAGATTATGTGGGGAGGGATTTTATTCAAATATGCAAACTTCTCTTGGCTGTCAACAGTTATATTAACAATGCAAATTCATGGGAATGTCTCCCTTTTGACATTTTTCTTCTGGGTCACATAATCACCATAATCAGACCACATAGTAGTAATGACAGTGCTTGGCCTTTGCATTAGCCTTTTAGCTAAAAACCCTTAGGAGATATCGATTAATTAATCCTTTTCCATCTTTCTTGTTTGACAGCATTATCCATACCAAGAAGTGGCCTTGGCAAAAAGCATAGATATAAGGGATTTGAATATAAAACAAATAGGGAAATATTTTCCTCCCTGCCCAGAATTTTCCTCCTGCCTTTATTTCTCACTATTATAGTGCAGAACACTATAGAAGTTATGCAAAAAAAGAAGAGAAGCCAATGCTGCCAGAAATCTCTTAGATATATAATATTGAGGAGGAGACTCGGTGCTGGTGGTTGAGGCACTTCAGTTCAGGATAGGTCCTAGAGCATCTTAAATCATGCCCATTGTTTACTACCCTTCTAGTTTCCTGAGAGGTATCACCAACAGAGTCTCCTCCCCACACCTGCATACTGCCCAGGATTCCTACAAGCAAATTCCTATGTCAGTTTCTCATCTGGTGGATTGAGCTGAACTAATCGAGGGCTGTTATGACTTGTTTTGTCCCTCAGAATGATGCTCTTGGCTGGAGTCAAGCTAAAACAGCCTCTCTGAGTCATGCCTCCATATCCTCTCTTTGTTTACTGGTTGTTTGATTGCTTGATTTGTTTTGTTTTGCATGCTTACTCTAAAGGTATCCTGACATGTTGAGGTTGTTCTCTCTCAAGCATAAGAAGTCCTTAGTTCATCCTTTCATAATTGCTTCATGGAATTCTAGTAGGAAAAATACGAATCCAAAGTAAGTGAATTATGGAAAAGGGGATCCCAAAAAGTGAAAAGGAAAGCAAATGTGGAAAATAATTTTTAATGTATTGGTCTATTTATGGTTCAAAAGTGATCTCTTTAATAAGCCTCAAATATGGATGGTCATAATAAAAAACAAAACAGAACTCACAGTAATAACATAATAATAGCAAAAAATCCTAAGATGAAAACAACCTAATGTCAGAAGCTAAGAAGAAATTAGAATTATAAGATAGAATCATTGAATTTAAGAATTTCTTCTATCTAGCACATGGCATAAATTTGTTAACATAGATTATTATAATAAAAATAGCAAAATGATCATGTATATACCACCTACTTCTGGAAATATTAGAATCCATTCCACATAGAAAATTTGAAAAATATATATTGACGTCTATATATTAGATACTGCTAAGAGACACTGTCAGAGTGCAATTCCCAAAGTCCATAGTTACCTCATTTTTGTGCATCTAATCAGAGACTTCAAATTGCAGAAGACTATTGGAAAGGTATAGAAGGACAAATAACATAGTCACTGTGAATGAAATACTTCTCTACAAAGCCTTCCAAAAGAAAGAAGAGTGATATAAAAAGACTTGGGAGATGTTTACCTCAAGGACTCAAGATTTTCATTTTATTTATTACCATAAATTATAAGGTTAATTTACTGAATCATAGGCAGAGCAGATTTTGCCTAATTATAGCATAAGCGAATGTAAACTGCCTACATAGAATCTATGGTTGACACAAGCATGGACATGCACATACAACATTCACACACACACTCACTCACACACGCACTCATAATAGACTTGGATATTCTTGCTCTTACATTTGCTCCAAGTAACTTTAATATTTTGAAATTTTGGGGAAATTTTTATAAACATTATTAAGACATAAAATAGGCTAATACACTTTCTAAAACATCTCAGGAAATAAAAGCTATGCAAATATAATCTACACAGCAACAGGAGGGAAAAAATCAAATAATGTACCAAGAAGAAAGAATAAAGACATTTGCATGATGTTAATCAATATAAATGAGTAAAACCTCCCTATCAAAGGCAAAGATTCATACATTAAAACAAAAACAAATAATATAAAGAAAAACAAGGCTGCAGGTGTCATGGTTCTCAACATCAAATTATACACAGCTGTCGTCATCAAACCAGTATGGTATGGGCACAAAAATAGACACATAGATCAATAGATCAGCATAGAAACTCCAGAAACAAATCCAAGATTATATGGTCAATTTATCTTCTACACAAGATGCAAGAATACGTAATGAGGAAAAGATTAGTCTGTTCAAAAATGACGTTGGGACAACACGTAAAAGAATGTAGCTGGACCACTTTCTTATACCAAACACAAAAATAAATTCAAAATGGATTAAAGACCTAAATGTGAGACAGGAAACCATAAAAATCCTAGAAGAGAACACAAGCAGTAATTTCTTTGACAATGGATGTAGCAACACTTTTCTAGATGTGTCCTGAGGCAAGGGAAATAAAAGCAAAAAGAAACTATTAGTACTATATCAAAATAAAACGCTTCTGCAAAGTGAGGGAAATCAACAAAACTAAAAGACAACCTACTGAATGCCAGAAGATATTTGCAACTGACATATCTGATAAAGGGTTAGTATCCAAAATATATAGAGAACTTATACATCTCAACACAAATCAAATAATCCTTTTAAAAAATGGGTGGAAGACATGAGTAGACGTTTTTCCAAAGAAGACATACAAATGGCCAACAGACACATGAAAAGGTGCTTATAACATCACTCACCAGCAGGGAAATGCAAATCAAAACTAAAATGAGATGTCACGTCACACCTGTCAGAGTGGCTAAAATCACACACACACACACACACACACACACACACACACACACGAAACAACAAGTGTTGGGGAGGATGTGGAAAAAAGGAACCCTCATACACTGTTGATGGGAATGCAAACTGATGCAGCCACTTTAAAAAACAGTATGGAGGTGGCTCAAAAGCTTAAAAATAGAACAACTCTACAATCCAGTTATTGCACTCGCGGGCATGTACTCAAAGAATACAAAAACACTAATTTGAAAGGATATACACATCCCTATGTTTATAGCACCATTATTTACAGTAGCCAAATTGTAGAAACAGCCCAAGTGTCTATCAATAGATCAGTGGATAAAGAAGTGGTATATATATACCATATATATATATATATATATATAATGGAATGGATACATAGATAAATAGATAGATGATAGATAGATAGATAATAGATAGATAGATGATAGATAATAGATAGATGATAGATAGATGATAGATAGATAGATAGATAGATAGATAGATAGATAGATAGATAGATGATAGATATGTATATATATATATATATATAATGGAATATTATTTGGTCATATAAAAGAATTAATTCTTGTCATTGGCTACAACATGAATAGTTCTAGATTACAATGCTAAGTGAAATAAATCAATCAGAGAAACACATACACTATATTATTTCACTCATACATGAAATTTAAAAACGAAACAAATCAACAAAGTTAAAAGGGAAAGATAAATCAAGAAACATACTCTTAATTATGGAGAACAAGCAGGTGGTTACAAGAGGGGAGGGGTGGGGAGATAGGTGAAATAGGTGATGGACATTAAAGAATACAGTTACCATGAAATGTAACTAAAAAATGTATTCTACACCTGAAACTAATAAAATACGGTGTGTTAACTATACTGGAATTAAAATTAAAACTTTAATAATTAAAAATTAAACAGAAAAAATGAAAAACTAACATTTTAAATGGAGTCATATAATATAAGTTGTTCATATAATTGCTATGGTCAGGACATATTTGGAAGAAATAAATAAATTTGGAAGGTGAAGGGCACCTGGGTGACTCAGTTGGTTAACCCTCCAACTTTGCTCTGGTCATGATGTCATGGTTTGTGAGTTCAAACTCTGAGTGGGTCTCTGTACAGACAGTTTGGAGCCTGGAGACTGCTTCAGATTCTGTCTCCCTCTCTCACTGTCTCTCCCCTATTCGTTCTCTCTCTCTCTCTCTCTCAAAAATAAATAAACATTAAAAAAAAAAAAAAAAAAAAAACTTTGGGAAGCCTGGGTGGCTCAGTCTGCTAAGTGCCAGACTTCAGCTCAGGTCATGATCTTGCAGTTCGTGGGTTTGAGCCCTGCATTGGGCTCTGTGCTGGCAGCTCAGAGCCTAGAGCCTGCTCATGATTGTCTGTCTCCCTCTCTGTCCAAATAATCAGGTGAAGAAATGGGTAGAAGACATGATAGACACTTTTCCAAAGAAGAAATTAAGATGGCCAACAGACACATGAAACGATGCTCAATGTTACTCATCATCAGGGAAATACAAATCAAACCCACACCGAGATGCCACCTCATGCTGGTCAGAGTGGCTAAAATGAACAAATCAGGAGACTACAATAAATGTTGGTGAGGACGTGAAGAAACAAGAACCCTCTTGCACTGTTGGTAGAAATGCAAACTAGTGCACCCACTCTGGAAAACAGTGTGGAGGTCCCTCAAGAAATTAAAAATGGAATTCCCCTATGACAACAGCAATAGCACTGCTAGAAATCTGTGCAAGGGACACAGGAGTGCTGATGCAAAGGGACACATCTACCCCAATGTTCATAGCAGCACTCTCAACAATAGCCAAGTCATGGAAAGAGCCTAAATGCCCATCCAGTGATAATTGGATCAGGAAGTTGTGGTTTATATATACAATGGAATACTACATGGTAATGAGAAAGAATAAAATCCTGCCATTTGCAGCAACATGGATGGAACCGGAGTGTATTACACTAAGTAAAATAAGTCAGTCAGAGAAAGACAGGTACCATATGTTTTCACTCATCTGTGGATCTTGAGAAACTTAACAGAAGACCATAAGGAAAGGAAAGGGGGAAAATATTTACAAACAGAGAAGGAGGGAGGCAAATCATAAGAGACTCTCAAATACAGAGAACAAACTGAGGGTTGATGGGAGGTGATGGAGAGGGGAACATGTGTGATGGGCATTGGGGAGGTCACTGGGTGTTGTATGGAAGTCAAATTGATGATAAATCGTATTAAATAAATAAATAATTAGAAATGAGCTTTAAAAATGTCACTTTAAAAATAAATAAATAAATAGAGACAAAAAATGGCCATTTAAGGGAGGGTAGGAGCGTCTTTGAATGGCAAAAGTAGATGTTTATAAACCTCCACTCAGCCACAATAGAACATTGGCCATGGACCAATGTCCATCTTTTCTGTATCTCAATTCATATTTTCCTGAAAGAGAATCATATATACAGCTCATCCTGTGGGATAGCTCTTTTGTGGGTAAATTTTAACCCATGTGTCCAATCAGCTAGGGAATTTGGGAACACGAGGAGATTCTAATAAACTGGAGTGTGGACAATGCAGCTGATATCATCTTTTGTATAGGAGAGTGATATAATAAAACAAAATAACCCCACAGTTGAAAGAAAAAGTAAAGAAGAGTATCCTGAACAAACACATACATGAATGTAGTAGCCAAAGAAGACAAAACAAACAAAACAACATGGCAAAAAATAATTTAAGACAAAAATATTAGTACTGAATTCATTTTTTGTAAACTTCATTACTAAATTTCTAACAACAATAGCACATGCAGAGGTAACAGCGAGGATCATTCTAAATCACATTATGCAAAATAACTAGTAATAATACTTGGGAACTATCAGTACAGACATCTATGCCTGCAGTAAATATGCATCTGCATATTTAAAAAGAGAAGGACAAATGGTACAAACAATCTACAGGAATACTTTTATATTAATAATACAACTCCTATATAATATATGGTAACTGGGGCTTGGGTAAAAAAATATAATTTTTTTTCCAGAAAACACACACTACCAGAATGTTTTAAAAGACTGTCAAAGAACTAACTCCCCAAATATACTTTTTCCTCATTTAGTTCATGTAATTGTTGTAGGAACACATTCATATTTTATGTAAAAGACACTATTCCATTATGGAGAATTAACATTACACTAATGATTCAAATTAGCTTATCAGAGATCTTTTTTATAACTATTATATTTTAGTAGCATGTATTTGTTTTTTCATAATATTGTGAACAATGACTTACATACATGTGAATTTTAGATGTAGCTTAATAAGAAATTTCAAAACCTTATCCTTAGAGATACTGTGCTGAATTGAAATTCTCAAAGAGCCACTCTTCCATATGTCTTCTGTCTTCATCTGTGAAAATATGTCATATTGGCATTTTCTTCACTTCAGAATCAAGAATGATATATTTCAATTTGTTAGTTTTAGAAGAAACACATTTAAAATAGTAAAAGGAAACTTTTTTAAACAGAGATCTCAAAATTCCATGGTGATTAGTCTCTAAGTGAATGTAAAAGGTTTTGTGCTTACATTTGTATTGTTTAGCTGGAAAAACCATAGCGGCTTGGCAGGTCACAATTGGAAATCAATTCCCCAGATAATTTCTATACCTTTATATGAAAGTCATCTTACATGATTTGAAATATGATACAAGGTTGCAGTTTTAGGAAAGCTACCAGTGAATTATATTGTCCTGATATTACCTGAAAATCTGACATTAGCAATGCTACCTTTGCATTGATGAGGTTAGCTCTGAACCTAATACAGCAGCAAAATTTGTTTTACAATATAAAGCAGATATTGTCAATGGGCAGATATCTTGTCTATTAGAATTTTAATCTAAAAAATGTTTTGGTCTAATTCCAAGTTTGAATTATATTTATCAGGGTATATAATAAATATGAAATTGTTAACATTAATACTAATTATTGTATAGTAATTCATATTGAATTTACAACAAGACCTTGAATAACAAATTGAAAAATTTTTTCAATAACTGAGAACTGATGGGTATGGGGGAGAGGGGAAGTGGGGTGATGGGCATGGAGGAGGGCACTTGTGGGGATGAGCACTGGGTGTTATATGGAACCAACTTGACAATAAACTATTTAAAATTTTTCAAGCATCTGTGAAATAAAAATATTTTAAATGAAATACATCCCCAGGTTCTTTCTTCCAATGGATTATCTACTGCATTCTGAATATCATAAAGAGAAATGGTTTTTCAATGTTGTTATAATTAATTTACATATCAAATATTAAAGGAAAGGAAAAAATTCACTGTAAGAAAGATATCTTCTATGTGTTTAATAAATATATTATGTGTTTAATCAAACAAAAGGGCATATTGATAATTTTATAGTTAGATTAATTTGATCAAAATATAAAATCATTATTTTACATATATATGTCTTATTCACAAAAAGAGATTCCTGGAAAACTAGCTCAGATTGAAAACAAGTTTGTAGAATGAGGTATTTCTAACTCTACTTCAGATTCATGTGTCATATATTAGACATACAACTTATTATACATTTATGTACACACACATGTACTATAGTTAAATGTTATTATAACCATTACCCTGAATTGGGGCCTGGCGATTGATGCTTGTTGAGGACGTGGCCAGTAGGATATCAAACCCTTCTTCAATTTCAGCTTGGGCAATATTACATTATCAGATATAGTTTGAATAGTGTGTGCTTTCTTTCCACTATGACTTTTAATAGCATTGATTGGTGAGAACCATTTGATTATAAATACATGGCTTAAAAACTCTGCTCATAGAAATTTCATTTTAGGAGCCCAAACCACCAACACCATAATTTCTACTCAGGAAATGGGCACAGAGACATAACAAGAAGCTTATTGTGTTCAAATGGAGCTCAGTGGGAAAAAAGAGATTAAAGAGGACAATGATTTTGAGTAAAATTCGAGAAATGGGAATGCTTTTTATAACTGGGCTCTTAAATCAAGAAGCATCTTTTCAGTCCAAACTTTATCTTTTAAATATGTTTTCCAAAGAAGGAAAGAGCAAAAAGAATTTTTATTTTCTTTTTTAATACTGTGACCAAAACCTAACCGGAGCCTTCAAGCTGTTTGCTTTTCTCCTATGTTATTTATTGAAATCCCTAGGATTTATTTTCTGCATTGCAAGTACATTCGCCTCGACTCCTTGCATTCCATCATTGTCAAGCTGATACGTGTTTTCCTTTGTAGTCAAAACAAAAAAAATCTTATAAATATTTGTCGATTCTAATGACTAATTTTTAACGCAACCAGCTTCATAAACTACATCGTTTTCTCAGGGATTAGTAGAAATTCTTTGCATTAGTAATATGGAACTTCAAACATAAACAGAATATTTCATTTGGTCCCCCAATTCTCCATTACAGTCATGCCGTGTACAAGGCACTGTATGATATGCAAAGTGGTATTAGTTCTAAAGAGCAGCCTTGAAGTCATATATCCTAGAGGCTACAGATACGTACATTAACATAAAACAAAAACATTTTATGTTGACAGCTATGGATTAACTCTTTACTGTGCTACCTGGACTTTGACTTCTTATCATTGATTGAAATCCTACAAATACAGCTGATAGCAATTTTAAAGCTGGATAAGTGAAAGTGTTTGAAATGTAGAGAAATGTCTTCAGAGAGACTTGAAAGAATGACATTGAATATTTATTCTCCAAACAACTTCAAAATAGAAGAAAAATATTTCCAAATTGAAATATTTAGATAGCTCCGTACCTAAATTTATGGATGGTCAGACGTTTTAAAAGTGAGGCTGATAATCTGCATAGGTCCAGAGGATCAAAATAGCTGGAAGACCATGTTGCTGACTCAGAAATATTAAGGAGTGCAAGAATTTTCCTATGAGCAGGTACTAACTTGTGCAAAAGTCTAGATGTGTGGTTAGTAGTTCAACATTTAAAGACATCAACGTACTTTTTATTCAACCTTTACTCTGGTTGGTGTAAGTTAATACAATGCCCAGATATATAGTCATTACATAAGGTAGTTTGCTTTTTTTGGTTGTTAAATATGGCTTTTAGCATTTATTGTACATTCACTATGCTCAGAGTGCCTTTTAGGAGGGAATGGGATAGAATTGCCTGTGACGATAGTGATAGTGACAGAGTATTCACTTTGAGGAGCTTAATATCTAACGAAGACACATCATGTGAATACCTGAAATAGCCTCAGGGCATTCACCAAGAAAAAAAGTCTAAAAAAGTGTGTATACTACAAACATACCAGACTTGTTAGGAAAGGAAGAAAAGTGAGGGAGTGACCAAGAAGCTTCATATTGCCTAATTATTGTGACAGATATATACCTGTGATTGAGAAGATATAAAATAAACTGTTACAGTTGATTTTACTATCTAATTAACTGATTAAGCATCAAGTTGCACCGTGTTAAGAGACTCTCATAAAACTACATTGATATGAATAAATTAATGTAGATCCTCATACAGCATAATGCTTTCGAGGTGAAGTTCTAGAATGTGACTTCATCTGAAATAAAACCTTGAAACAAAAAAGTCATTTGATTATGCAAGTATGGGGGATGATACCTTAATATTGAAAAATTATTTAAGAAACACAGAGAAGACCCTTGAAGTTACTTTCTCTTTTTCCCTAGTGAGTAACCAACCACTGTTTTAGTTAGGCCAATTTCCTCGGTGGACCCTGAATGCAGAACTTTCAACTGTGCCAGGGCCAATTCTTCATATACATTACATACTTCGTTAATGTATAAAAACCAGTTAGCATATGATAGAATTGGAATTAAGTTTAGAGTCAGTTATGTTTCCTCAGTAATCTGTCACCTTCTTCCCCCTTTGTCTCTGTAAATCATTTTTCTCCACTAAGTGCTCAACTGCTGGAGGACTTTCATGATTAGTCCAGCCTTCATTGAACCTTAACTATAAAGTATAGGGTATACTATTTAGCTTTGAATCATATTATGTATCATTATTCACTACTGTTTCATGATGTATCTAACTCAACAGTGAATTTTTGTGTGTCTTATAGATACAAACTGGTATTCTTTGTATTAGATATATTAGACCTTTTTCTAAATAGATTATTGGGGCTCATGGGGGGTTCAGTCAGTTAAGTGTCTTGGTTTCAACTCAGGTCATGATTTCATGGTTCCTGGGATTGAGGCCCTAATCCGGCTCTGTGTTGACAGTGCATCACCTGCTTGGGATTCTTTCTCCCTCTCTTTGCCCCTCCCCCACTCACACACTTGTGCTCTTTCTCTCGAAATAATAAGTAAACACTTAAGAAAACTAGATTAATCTTTTTCTCACTTCTTTGAAGAATCATGTCTTTCTAATCTTCTGCTATTCTTAAAATGGATTAAGCATATATATACTAAATGAATGTTTTTTGATTAATGCCTCTTGCAACTGACCCTCAATTGCATTAGCTGTGCTAAGTAGGAGAAATCATAATCTGGGGAAGCAAGTCACTGTCTTTTTTATGATTATTATTTTTTGCTAGCAGATGCATTGGTTGTTTATGAATTTCAGAGCAAACAAATAATACATCCTGTTCGGTCTGCCTCACAAAGGAATGGAGAGCTTCCTGAAATCCCTACTGAGTCCCTGGTGTCACCCAACAGAAATCACCTCTTTCACTCTTGCTGCCTGAACTTTCTATATCATGCTTCTGCTCTGTCTCATACGACCTCTTGAAATAGGAAAGATAATTATGGGTTTAGGTGACAATATCTTTCAGAAAAGTGGAAACTAAAAAATGAATCTCTGAATTACTTTTCTTTTCCAGATCTGCATGACTATCTACAAACTGCAGAAAAATATCGTTTTTGCTCGTGAGATAAAGCATCATTTTCCAGGCACTATCTAAAAAAGAATGTAGATGAGAAGCCAGAGCAATCTTGTGTTCATGGGAAATGTTAATTAGAGTGCAGACTAAAATATTCATAGCAACACTATCCGTATTATCCTCTACCAGGAACTACTCAAATGTCCACCAACAAGAAATTGGATACGTTGCAGAAATTCACCCAGTACAATATACTAAGGCACAACACACACAATGTGCATGGATTGGACAACATTCCAGCAGAAGAAGCCAGCCACAAAGCATTACATATTGTATGCTGCACTTACATAAAAGCAATACTGGTTTCTCCTTAGATTGTACCCATTGGAAGGCAGCATGGAGGATGTCTGGAGTACTTGTTATCTTGTTTCTTGATCTGGGTTTCAATTACATGGACATGTAAAATCTCAGCTTGTGAAAGTCTATTGAGTCTATTAGGATGTGTATATTTTTCTGTATGCATATTGTTATTCAAAAAAAGTTAAAAATTAAAGACACGCACTAATATATCAACATACAAGACGAAAGTTCAACCAGATGCCCTTTCTCTCATTTTAAGTGGATGATTTTCCCAGAAAAAAAATGTAAGTGAAATCTACTGTATGTTTCCTTGTACAGATTGAATTTACTGATCAAGTGATATCAGTTTATCAATTGCTTACTCCACATCAAAGAAAAGAATAGCCTACAGTTCCTGCCTTGATGAGGACAGCATTAGCACACAGATTTAATGTTATATTCTATTCTTAACCTTGGTAATTATTCAGAGATGATGTTGAGTAATGAACAAAATGTATGCAGATGTCCAGTATTCAGCTGGACCTTGAAGGATCGGTAGGAGTTTAATTAAAAATTTTAGTTTATTTTTTTATTGTTTATTTAATTTGGGGTGGGGGCAAGTGGGAAACGGGTAGACAGAGAGAGAGGGAAAGAGAGTCCCAAGCAGGCTCTGCACTGTCAGCCCAGAGCCTGATGCAGGACTTGAACTCATGAACCATGAGATCATGACCTAAGCCAAAATCAAGAGTCAGATGTTTAACTGATTGAGCCACTCAGGTCCCCTAAAATTTTTAATTTAATAGAAAATTTTTAATTCCTATTTTTAAATTGCAATTTAAAATTTATCTCAATTTTATTAACACTTTGCCCAATTTTCATAATGGTAACATTTTATAAAATCACAGAATAATATTATAGGATATTGACATTGATACAGTCCACTAATTTTATTCACATTTTTCAGTTTAACTTGGTTGTGAGGGTGTGTACGTATGTGTGTAAAGTTTCATGCAATTTTATCACCTATATAGTTTCATGTATTCACCACTACAGTCAAGATACCGAACAGCTCAAATGTCATGAGACTTCTATTTTACTTTCTTACAACCACACCCAACTCTTCTCTTTCCCTCCTTCCTCCACCCTCATCTTGTCACTAATCCCTGGTAACCACTAATCTGTCTTTCATTTCTAAAATTTTATCACATCAAAAATGTTATATGAATGGAATTGTATACTGTGTTGCCAGAGGCTGGCTCTGGCTGGGTCCAGAGGTCCTTGAAGGATGGATGATATTGGCGAGAGAGAAAGTGAGAGAGCCCTGAGATTCTTTCTGATCACCAGGCAAGGATCTCTGTCCTGTTGGTTTTGGTGTCTTTATTTAAAGGTCCAATGACAACATGAGATCAGAAAAAGGAATTTTCACAGTGGAAAACTCTTTGTGATAAGATGCTTTGAAAAGTGTACAAAAACAGGTTTTTTGGAAGTATCCTTGCAGAATTAACCCAATCACAGTGAGATTGAATAAATCTTACTACTAAGGAACTAACAGGATGTTCTTAGTGAAAAACAGGATGACACACATATTTGTTCTAAATTAATAATGCTAGGATTGAGACATATGTTAAAATGCATATAGATAGGCTAGGGGTCATTTTGTCTGGCTCACAAAAGGAAGAATGTTTCTGAGCTGGTTAAGAAGTTGTTTGTGGAAACCGTTTTGGCTTGATGCTGAATGTGTAAACACCACGGAGGCCCTAAATGTGTTAGTCTTTGTTTTGGGTTATGTTTCAGCTACTCTTATCTATCCTCATCTCAGCTGCCAGTGTAAGGGAGGGTGTTTGTGGAAAGTAGACCTTAAGTTCTGCCCTTATCTGTTGCTTAACTCTAAATTAGGCTCTTTGTCTTGGGGCCAGGCTCAGTTGTAACTTCTGTGTTCTTAGCCCCCTTTATTATCTAAGTCTTGGATCTGCAAGGCCCATAGGAAGAGTCTTTTGACAATCATCCATAGTGCTTTCACCTAAAATCTCTTCTGAAAAGGCAGGAATATGCTTTGGTTTAACCAGTCATCTGTTGGATATCTGGGCAGATTGCAGTTTCAGGCTCCTAAAGGTCAAGCTGCTATAAACCTCTGTGTGCAAAGATCTGGCTCAAGGAGAGCAAATGTGGTAGGTATAGACAGAAATAATATTAGGTGGTTAACGATGTTGTTAAAAAAAAAAAAAAAAGACTTAGGTGTGCCTGGGTGGTTCAGACAGTTAAGTGTCTGACTTTTGGTTTTGGCTCAGAGCATGATCTCACGGTTCATGAGTTTGAGCCCTATGTCAGGCTCTGCACTGACAGTGAGGAGACTGCTGGGGATACTATTTCTCCCACTCTCTGCCCCCCAGTACCTCCTCTAAATAAATAAATAAATAAATAAATAAATGAATGAATGAATGAATGAATGAATGAATAAATAAAAACATTTAAAAAAAGAGAGACAGATTTAGGGGCTCCCGGCTAGTGGAGTCAGTAGAGCACGTGACTCTTGATCTCAGGGTTGTGAGTTCAAGCCCCACATTGGGTATAGAGTTTACTTACAAAAAATAGATTAAAACACAGGTAGAAGCATTTAAACCTTGTATTTACCATAGCAAATAAAGGACCACTGTTAGTTCCCTTGCAAGTTAGAATCCTGCTGTGGTAACTCTGTTTGCGACACCCCCGTGACTAGATGCAGTAGTTCTCAGCCATGGCTGAACGTTAGACTCACGTGGGGAGTTTCAAGACTTCAGGGCCTAGGTGGCACCACAGACCAGTTACATCAGAATCTCAGTGGATCTCAAGTATCCATAGTTTTCAAAATCTCCCAGGCTAAGTCAAGGTGTGGCACCACTGGATTTAAGGTAGGTAATCTGATCATGAGGTGGCTCCTGTGGCCTGAGGGTGAAATGAAAAGGAATTTAGGCATGATGAATAGGACAAAACTGTACAGTTTGAAGGGAGATACATCAGTGTTCAATGATAAAAAAGAAATAGGGAAGAAAACAAAGAATGGATAAGAGGTTCCCAAGGTTCTAGACTAAATGGTGGATATGTGGAATATGTATGGGGAAATGTTTGGGAGGTCTTCAGTACTCATGATTTATTTGATTTGACAGTAATGCACTCAAGTAGAGAGTTTTTTAAAGGCAGCTGGAAATTTTCATACTTAAAATTATCCATTTTTCCCATAGAAATCAAAGTACCATTTTTACATTAAAAACAAACTTTTATTCATCTTACCAGACACCGATGTTTCATTAAATGCTTCTGTTTGCAGTATCCTGAGGTGATAATATTGCTTGTCTTCTGTGATGAACAAGTTTCAAACCTGGATACGCACTGCCATAAACTGAAATGAAAACACATCTTCATAATATATGAAATTAGTTATAGCTGTGCTGTGAGTCTGGCAATCAGGTATTCAAAACTTGGCAGTAGCAAAGAAGAGCCAAGTGGCCTTCATAAAGTATTTTTAAATGAAAGTCGTAAAGAAAACTCCATTTCATTAAGTGCTTGAAGAGAGCTTCTTGAAAATGCATTCAGTTACAGAAGCCCGCTTCCCAAGTGAGTCCTGTCACTCCACAGTAGGTGAGTTTATTTTCCACAGTGGCTGAGCTTGGTACTATTGAGTTGTTTTCCTTGTCACCTTAGGCAAGCTTAATAGCTAATGGGATCGCTAATAGGATATACAGTCAGTTATGGAGTCCTAAACTAGCTTGGATTAGCTATAACTAAAATCAATTATCACAGTCCACTGGTCCACAGAAATCAGGGGGTTGTCTCATTTCTGTTCCTAGTGAACAGCTGTACTCAGTCCCCAAGAGGAGAAAAATATTACCAGAAAAATTGATGTTAATTAGCACCCACGTTGGCAGTCAGAATAGAGACACTGAGAAGAAAATATGCAAAATGAGGCTGGTTAAGGGCACTAAAAATTTGTGTCACTGAAATTAGCCAAGTATAATAAATGACTTTCCAGTGATTTTCTGAAAACCCATATTCTTTGCTTAATCAACACATTAAAAAGATATTTTGAGTGATGTGATATAGGTTGTCCATTCTATTATTTATTCAGTTATTTTTACTTCAGAGTATCTAATATAAGCACATTTTTATGCAATCACCAAATGTTACTGGCTTGCTGTATATATTTGCTGTGACAATTTCTTTAGTAAAAAAGCATTGGCAAGCTTCAGTCTGTCAACAAAAATTGTTTTTTTGCTCAGCAAAGTAGATAATAATTCTGTTGGTTGTCTCTTGAAATTCTACCTTTAGATATTCATTTATTTAGCTTAACACTTTGAGATTAAAATAATTCAGTAGGAACAATATACCTTTTCAATTATTTACAACTCCATGTAAATAAAAGATCATTACCTGAGTGTACATTGATGGAGAAAAGGTTGGAAGAATCATTAAAACATCTCAAAAATACAAAATGTTTGCAAAAGGACATTTCCAGGCTTACTGCATAATATAGACATCAGTTGAGTTTAATTAGTACTTTTATGTTATTTCTTATGGCATCATTTTCCAAGATGAAATATTACTTATAGTGAAAATATTGTGTTTTATTCCAACTGAATCAATACTAAGGTGGACAGCTTCACTGAAAACTGATTTTATTTTGGAAAAGCCATACAATTTAGCTTCTGCAATTTATAACTGACATTCTAGAGAGAACTGATGTCTAAATTCAATCAAATATTTGTGTTATCATTTTTCTTTGAAAGCTGGAATTGTCAATGGAGTAATACTGGATTAGGCAGCTGGTGTGACAGCAAGCATTTCATAGGAATCATTGATTGTGGTGATGTCCTTTATTGACATGCCTGTGCTTTCCTATTAAACAGTTGTATAAAGGGTAAGATGTTGGCAGGGATTAAGAAATAGTTTAAACCAGCTGATTAAACTTTCCTGATAACTCTACCAGCACACATTCAAACACAATTTTTATACACAATATTTTTACTCCGAATCTGGCCAACAGTCTTTTAAACAATTCTCTTCCTTCTCCATGAATGAGTTCTGTGCCCTTCATAAACATTCTTCATGCCTCTGCAGAAAATAAAACACAAAATAAGAACCAAAAAAATCTGCTTCTGAAAATATTATATCCATTATATAAGACTATGGTAATAGTTTTATAATTGTAGAGGACTTCATAGGTTATAAGCTACTTTTTATAAACATCTTGAGAAACAATAAAAACAGGTATCTAGAAATTAAATTTGTATACCTTGCAAAGTATGAGACTGGAATCAGAACACTGGCTTTTCTGACTGACAATAGTGACCAAGGGCTAGTGCCTGTTTTGTATTTCCATTTCAAAAATGCCTATAGATATACAATTGTGTTTAACATAGGCACATTTATAACAAAATCAGATAAAGACACCACTAAAAAAGAAAACTGCAGGACAATATCCCTCATGAAGATAGATGCAAAAATTGTCAATAAAATACTAGCAAATCGAATTCAACAATACTTTAAAAAATCACTTGGCACAATCAAGTGGGGTTTATTCCTGAGCTACAAGAGTGGTTCAATATTAACAAACCAATGTGATACATCGTATCAATAAGAAAAAGGATAAGAACCATATAATAATTTTCAAAAGACATAGAAAAAGCATTTGACAAAGTACAATATCCATTTGTGATAGAAAACCTCAACAAAGTAGGTTTAGAGGTAACATACCTCAACATAAAGGCCATCTATGAAAAATCCATAACTAACATCATCCTTAAAGGGAAAAAACTCAGAGCTTTTCCCCTATGATCGGGAACAAGACACGGATGTCCACTCTCACCACTTTATTCAATGGAAGTCCTAGCCATATGAATCTAGCAGCAGGAAGAAATAAAAGGCAGACAAATCATTAAGGAAGAAGTGAAACTTTCACCAGTTGCTGATGACTTGATAATATTTAATAAAAAAAAAACAAACAAACAAACAAAAGAAGAGAGCCTGAGTGGCTCAGTTGATTAAGCATCTGACTCTTGATTTCAGCGCAGGTCATGATCTCACGGTTTGGGAGTTCAAGCCCCATGTCAGACTCTGTGATGACAGTGTGGAGGCTGGTGGGGATGCTCTCTCTTTCTACCCCTCTCCTGCTCTCTCCGTGTCTCTCTCTCTCTCTCTCTAATAAGTAGATAAATAAACTTAGATAAAAAAGAAACCCCAAAAGTCTCCACCAAAAAACTTCTAGATCTAATAAACAAATTGAGTAAAGTCACAGGATACAAAATCAATGTACAGAAATCTGTTGCATTTCTATAAACCGATAACAAAGCAGCAGAAAGGGAAGTGAAAGAAACAATCCTATTTGCAACTACACCCAAAATAATAAGATACTTAGGAATAAACTTAACCAAAGAGAAGAATGACCTGTACCTACTATAAAAACACTGATAAAAGAAATTAAAGATGACACAAACAAATGGAAAAATATTCCATGCTCATAGATGGACAGAACAGATATTGTTAAAATGTCTATATTGCCCAAGCATTCTACACATTTAATGAAATCATTATCAAAATACCACCAGCATTTTTTCACAGAACTAAAACAATCCTATAAGTTGTACGGAATGACAAAAGCCAAAGCAAACTTGAAAAAAAAAAAAAAAGCAAAGTTGAAGGCATCACAATATTGGACTTCAAGTTATATTTAAAGCTGTGGTGTTCAAAACAATATGGTACTGGCACAAAAATAAACACATATATCAACAGAACAAAATAGAAAATCCAGAAATAAAACCACAATTATATGGTCAAGTAATCTTTGACAAAAGAGGCAAGATTATGCAATGGGGAAAGACAGTCTCCCTAAAAAATGGTGTTGGGGAAACTGAACAGCAGCATACAAAAGAATAAAATTGGACCACTTTCTTACACCATCACAAATATAAATTCAAAATGTATTAAAGACCTAAATGTGAGACCTGAAACCATAAAAATCATAGAAGAGAACACGGACAGTAACTTTTTTGACATCAACCATAGCAACTTCTTTCTAGATGTATCTCCTGAGGCAAGGGAAATAAAGGCAAAAATAAGCTTTGGGACTACATCAAAATAAAAAGTTTCTGCACAAAGAAGGAAACAATCAACTAAAATAAAAGGCAACCGATGGAATGGGAGAAGATATTTGCAAATGACCTGTCCAATAAAGGGTTATTATCCAAAATCTAAAGAAATTAGAAAACTCAAAACCCAAACAAAAAATCTTATTTAAAAATGGGCAGAACACATGAACAGACACTTCTCCACAGAAGACATATAGATGACCAACAGACACACGAAAAAATGCTCATCTTCACTCATCATTGGGGAAATGCAAATCAAAACTACAATGAGATATCATCTCAAACCCGTCTGAATACTAAAACAAAAAACAGAAGAAACAATAGGTGTTGACATGGATGTGGAGAAAAAGGAACCCTCGTGCACAGTTGGTGAGAAAGCAAATTTGTGCAGTCACAGTGGTAAACAATATGGAGTTTTCTCAAAAAGAAAAAAAAAACTATCTTATGATCCAGTAATCACACAATCACACTACTTGGTATTTACTCAAAGAATACAAGAACACTAATTCAAAGAGATATATGCACCCTTATGTTATGTTTACAGCAGCATTATTGCAATAGCCAAATTATGGAAACAGCCTGTGTACCTCAATAGATGAATAGATAAAGAAGAAATTATATGCATACATTATATATTATATAATATATATATATATATATTTTCAACACTCAAACTGAAGGGAAACTTTATTGAGTCTTCTTGTGAAAACAATCTAGTTTGAAAGTGAGGTGGGGGGGGCACCTGGGTGGCTCAGTTGCTTAAGTGTCCGACTTCAGCTCAGGACATGATCTCACAGTTTGCGGGTTCGAGCCCCATGTGGGGCTCTATGCTGACATTCAGAGCCTGGAGTCTGCTCCAGGTTCCGTGTCTCCCTTTTTCTCTGCCTATCTTTCACTCATGCTCTGTCTCTCTCTCTCTCTCAATAATAAATAAAAACATTTTTATTTATTTATTTATTTATTTATTTATTTATTTATTTATTTATGTTTATTTGTTTTTCTTTACAAATAGTTTATTGTCAAATTAGTTTCCACATAACACCCAGTGCTCATCCCCACAAGTGTCCTCCTCCATGCCCATCCCTCCCCCCCCCACATCCATCAGTCCTCAGTTTTGTCAGCATTCAAGAGTCTCTCATGGTTTGCCTCTCTCCCTTTCCCCCACCATTTCCGTCCTTCTTCTCCCCCTTGGTCCTCTGTTAAGTTCCTCCTAATCCTCCTATACGTGCACACATATGATATTTGTCCTTCTCTGCCTGACTTATTTCGCTCAGCATAACACCCTCAAGGTCCATCCATGTTGCTACACATGGCCAGATTTCATTGTTTCTTATTCCCATGTAGTATTCCATGGTATAGATAAACCACATCTTCTTGATCCATTCATCTGTTGATGGACAATTAGGCTCTTTCCATGTTTTAGCTATTGTGGAGAGTGCTGCTATGAACATTGGGGTCCATGTGCTCCTATGCCACAGCATTTCTGTATCCCTTGGGTAAATTCCTAGCAGTGCTATTGCTGGGTCATAGGGGAGTTCTATTGTTAGTTTCCTTAGGAACCTCCACACTGTTTTCCAGAGGGGCTGTACCAGTTTACATCCCCACCAACAGTGTAGGAGGGTGCCCGTTTCTCCACATCCTCGGCAGCATCTAGAGTTCTCTGATTGGCTCATTTTAGCCACTCTGACTGGCGTGAGGTGGTATCTCAGTGTGGTTTTGATTTGTATTTCCCTGATGAGGAGCGATGCTGAGCGTTTCATGTGTCTGTTGGCCATCTGGATGTCCTCTTTGGAGAAGTGTCTGTTCATATCTTCTGCCCATTTCTTCACTGGGTTGTTTGTGTTTCGGGCGTGTAGTTTGGTGAGTTCCTTATAGATTCTTGATATTAACCCTTTATCTGATATGCCATTTGCAACTATCTTTTCCCATTCCGTTGGTTGCCTATTAATTTTCTCGGTTGTTTCCTTGGCTGTGCAGAAGCTTTAAATCTTGATGAGGTCCCCACAGTTGATTTTTGCTCTTGATTCCCTTGCTTTTGGGGTTGTGTCAAGTAAGAAGTTGCTGTGGTGGAGGTCAAGGAGGTTGTTTCCTGCTTTCTCTTCTAGGGTGGTGATAGTTTCCTGTCTCACGTTCAGGTCCTTTATCCATTTTGAGTTTATTTTTGTGCATGGTGTGAGAAAATGATTTAGTTTCATTCTTCAGTATGTTGCTGCCCAATTCTCCCAACACCATCTGTTAAAAAGGCTGTCTTTTTTCCATTGGATATTCTTTCCTGCTTTGTCAAAGATTAGTTGGCTGTATACTTTTGGGTCCACTTCTGAGTTCTCAATTCTGTTCCATTGGTCTGTGTGTCTGTTTTTGTGCCAATACCATACTGTCTTGATGATGACAGCTTTGTAGTAGAGGCTAAAGTCTGGGATGGTGATCCCTCCCATTTTGTTTTTATTTTTCAGTATTACTTTGGCTATTCGGGGTCTTTTGTGGTTCCATACAAATTTTTGGATAGTTTATTCTAGTTTTGAGAAGTATGCTGGTGCAATTTTGATAGGAATTGCATTGAATGTGCAGAGTGCCTTAGATAGTAATGACATCTTAACTATATTTATTCTTCCTATCCATGAGCACAGAATGTTTTTCCATTTCTTTATATCTTCTAAAATTTCCTTCATAAGTTTTCTATAGTTTTCATCATACAGATCTCTTGTATCCTTGGTTAGGTTGATTCCGAGGTATTTTATGGTTTTTTGTGCAATTGTGAATGGGATCAGTTTCTTGATTTCTCTTTCTGTTGCTTCATTGTTGGTGTATAAAAATGCAACCGATTTCTGTACGTTGATTTTGTACCCTGCAACTTGGCTGAATTCTTGGATCAGTTCTAGTAGGCTTCTGGTGGAGTCTGTCGGGTTTTCGATGTAGAGTATCATGTCATCTGCGAAGAGTGAAAGTTTGACTTCCTCTTTGCCAATTCTGATGCCTTTGATTTCCTTTTGGTGTCTGATGGCTGATGCTAGGACTTCCAGCACTATGTTAAACAACAGTGGTGAGAGTGGACATCCCTGTCGTGTTCCTGATCTCAGGGGGAAAGCTCTGGGTTTTTCCCCGTTGAGGATGATGTTAGCTGAAGGCTTCTCATAGATGGCTTTGATGATGTTTAAGTAGGTTCCTTCTATCCCAACTTTCTCGAGAGTCTTTATTCAGAAGGGATGCTGTATTTTGTCAAATGCTTTTTCTGCATCTATTGACAGGATCATATGCTTTCTATCTTTTCTTTTATTGATATGGTGTATCACATTGATTGATTTGCCAATGTTGAACCAGCCCTGTAACCCAGGAATGAATCCCACTTGATCTTGGTGGATGATTCTTTTTATATGCTGCTGGATTCGATTGGCAAGGATCTTGTTGAGAATTTTTGCATCCGTATTCATCAAGGATATTGGCCTGTAGTTCTCTTTTTTTGCTGGATCTCTGTCTGGCTTGGGAATCAGAGTGATGCTGGCTTCATAAAATGAGTCCGGAAGTTTTCCTTCGATTTCTATTTTTTGGAATAGTTTGAGAAGAATTGGGATTAATTCTGTTTTAAATAACTGCTAGAATTCCCCAGGGAAGCCATCAGGTCCAGGGCTCTTATTTGTTGGGAGATTTTTGATCATTGATTCCATTTCTTCACTCGTTATGGGTCTGTTCAGGTTTTCTATTTCTTCCCGTGTGAATTTTGGTAGTGAGTGTGTGTTTAGGAATCTGTCCATTTCTTCTAAGTTGTCCAATTTGTTGGCATATAATTTTTCATAGTATTCCCTGATAATTGCTTGTATTTCTGAGGGGTTGGTTGTAATAAGTCCATTTTCATTCATAATTTTGTCTATTTGGGTGCTCTCTCTTTTCTTTTGGATAAGTCTGTCTAGAGGTTTGTCAATTTTGTTTACTTTTTCAAAAACACAACTCTTGGTTTCATGGATCTGTTCAATTGTTTCCTTGGTCTCTATGTTGTTTATTTCTGCTCTGATTTTTACTATTTCTCTTCTTCTACTAGGTTTAGGGCATTATTGTTGCTCTGCCTCTAGCTCCTTTAGGTGAGCTGTTAGATTTTGGACTTGCGCTTTTCCTAATCTCTTGAAATGGGCCTGGAGAGCAACGTACTTTCCTCTTAGGACTGCCTTTGCTGCATCCCATAGATTTTGAATTGTTGTGTTTTCATTTTCATTTGTTTCCATAATTTTTTAATTTCATCTCTAATTGCCTGACTGACCCATTCATTCTTTGGAAGGGTGTTCTTTAACCTCCATGTTTTTGGAGGTTTTCCAGACTTCTTCCTGTAATTGATTTCAAGTTTCAAAGCATTGTGATCTGACAGTGTGCATGGTATGATCTCTATTCATTTATATTTATTGATGGCTGCTTTATGTCCCAGTATGTGATCTATCTTGGAGAATGTGCCATAAGCTCTTGAGAAGAAAGTAAATTCCCTGGCCTCAGTATGTAAAGTTCTAAATATATCCGTCAGGTCCATCTGGTCCAATGTGTCTTTCAAGTCCATTATTTCTTTAGTGATTTTCTTTCTGGTTGACCTATCCATTGCTGTAAGCAGAGTATTAAAGTCCCCTGCTATTAGCACATTCTTATCTAAGCTTGTTTCTGTTTGTGATTAATTGTTTTAGATATTTAGGTGCTCCCATATTCGGTGCATAGACATTTATGATTGTTAGTTCTTCCTGATGGATGGACCCTGTAATTATTATGTAGTGCCCTTCTTCATCTCTTGTGATTGTCTTTAATTTAAAGTCCAGTTTGTCTGATATAAGTATCGCTACTCTGGCTTTCTTTTGATTTCCTGTAGCATGATATATATTTCTCCATCCCCTTACTTTTAATCTGAAGGTATCTTCCCGTCTAAAATGAGTTTCTTTTAGACAGCATATAGATGGATTTTGTTTTTTAATCCATTCTGCTACCCTATGTCTTTTGAGTGGAGCATTCAGCCCATTTACATTCAGTGTTATTATTGAAATATGTGGGTTTAGAGTCTTGTATCTTTTGTAGGGTTCATGTTTGTGGTGGTGTCTCTGGAATCTTTGTTCCTTGCAACCTCTCCTTCAGAGCATCCCCCTCAGGATTTCTTGTAGGGCTGGCTTTGTGGTGACAAATTCTTTCAATTTCGGTTTATTTGGAAAGGTTTTTATCTCTCCTTCTATTTTGAATGACAGGTTTGCTGAATTGAGGATTCTTGGCTGCCTCTTTTACTGTTCATCACATTGAAGATCTCCTGCCATTCCTTTCTGGCCTGCCACGTTTCAGTCGATAGGTCTGTCACCACTCTGATAGGTTTCCCTTTGTATGTGAGGGCCCTTTTCTCCCTAGCTGCTTTCAAAATTCTCTCTTTGTCCTTGTATTTTGCCATTTTTACGATGATATGTCGTGCAGAAGATCGATTCAAGTTACGTCTGAGGGGAGTCCTCTGAGCCTCTTGTATTTCCACATTTACTTCCTTCCCCAGGTTGGGGAAGTTCTCTGCTATAATTTGTTCCAGGACTCCTTCAGCACCTTTCCCTCTCTCTTCCTCTTCTGGGATTCCTATGATACGGATATTGTTGCGTTTGACTGTATCGCTGAGCTCTCGAATTCTTCTTTCCTGTTACTGGATCAGTTTGTCTCTTTTTTTGTCAGCTTCTTGTTTTTCTATAATGGTGTCTTCTAAATCACTTATTCTCCTTTCTGCCTCTTCAATCTGTGCATTGGAGGCCTCTAATTTATTGCGTACCTCATTTATCGCATTTTTTAATTCTTTATGCCTATTTCTATTTTCCATTCTGTCTGTAGCCATAGTTTCTTTGATGTCCCCTATGTTTTTTTCAAGCCCTGCTATTAATTTTACCATTATTCTTCTAAAATCTTGTTCACTTATGCTGCTGATATCTGTTTTGAGCAGTTCATTAGCTGTCATTTCTTCTTGGAGTTTCTTTGGAGGAGAGCTCTTTCGTTTCATCATTTTAGTTAGCTTTCCAGCTCTTGTTGGTTTTAAAGACCTGTTATGCTCTCTGTATCTATGAGCACTGCTGTATCCAAGAAGACTCTTTGACTGTCCAGGGCCTATCCTTTCAGAGAGTGTTTTTTGAATGGTATCCCTTGGTCTCTCTTGTTGGGACCTTGGTTATTTTATTTTCCTATTCGTAGTGATATTTGGGACTCTCCACCTTGTGTACTCTAGCTTGTTTCTTGAGGTAGCCCTGGAAAAGAAAACAGACAGACAAACACACAGGGAGCAGGAGCACACAAACGCACAGGCTAATTCAACTAACATGCAAAGCGAGAGGGAAAATGAAAAAGTTAAGAGAAAAGACGGAGGAGGGAGGGCGTATAATAGGGAGTATAACATACATAAAAGGGTCAAAAAGGGGAAAAGAAAAGGAAAAAAGAAGAAAACCGATGGACAAAGAACAGTTTAAAGCATATACCTGGATTTCCCAGCTACTGTTAAATAGCCGTGTGTATGCAGTGCTGGTTGAAGAGCATAGAGAAAGAGAAGGCAGGGAGAGACGAGGTAGAATTGGGAATAGAATGAACAGGCAGAAGGGATAAGAAGCTTTTTTCAAAGAGGTAAAGGGTAGAATATGGTTGGATAGGTGAGAGAAGGGTGCTGGAATTATCCAGAGAAACTAGATAGTCTAATTACTCCTGAGAGAAATAGCTAAAAATATTGGTAGGTGTAGAATTTACATTTACAGAATGGACTCGTTGTGATTGTTTAAGCAAGCTGGCGACCAGAGTTAATCAGGTCAGTGTTTTTGGGAAAAAGGTGAGAAAAGAGAATGAAGAAGGAAAAAAGATAGAGAAAAGAAAAGGGGAAAAAAAGAAAGAAAAAAAGGAAAATACGAAAAAAGGAAAAAGAAAAAAAGGAAAAAAGAAAGAAAAAAAAAGGGAGGAGGGCACCTCTCAGGCAGGGATGGGCGTGGCGTGATCCAATGCCTCAGGCGGGGGTTCTGCCTTGGCGGTTGTGGGGAGGAGAGTGAGGGTGCTCCAGTCCCTTCTTGAACCCCAGGCTGCAACTCGCTTTTTTGGGCGTGTCAACTCCCCGTTCAGGGGACGCAGCCGAAGTTGGTTGCACTCCTCATCCCAGGCCAGTTCCAATCTCCAAATCCCAGTCCGCGCGCCCCGCTGAAATTTCCTTAGACACAGCTTCCCAGGCAAACCCCTCAGGCAATTCTAGGCCCCCTGCCGAGCTCTGGGAGCAGAGTCAGAATCTCTGCTTCCTTCTCTGGGTCAGGCTGGCGCGCATGCTCGGGGGCTTGCCTGCCGGGTAGCCCGAGCCCGCTGGAGTGAGGAAAACCGGGTCTCTCTATGGCTCGTCACCGGAAACACGAACTCACAGGCAAATTTCCCAGTTTTTAGCTCTTTGCCTTCCCTCTCGAGTTCCAACCAGCCAGGAGCGCGGATGCCTGGTGTAAGCGCGGCTTTTTCAGGGGTCCCAGCCGCCCTGGAGCTACAATGGCGGCAGGCGCACCGCTGCTCTGAAATCCAACCTCCAGTAGCGGCACAAAGAAGCAGCTTGTGTGCTCAGCTCCCCCCAGGACCAGTTGGCGCGAGGGGACCTGGTGTGCAGGTATTTGGCAAGTACAGTCTTTCTATGCACTGATCGGAGGTTTTTCCCCCCTGAGCGGAGGTTTTTCTGTTTCGGACTCTCTCCTTTTCTCCTCTCACTCCTCATAGAGGGTAGAGTGGGATCGCCTCCCACCCTGGAGTCTCCGATCCCGGCCCGATTTTATCTTCCCTGGTTCACACTCACGTTAGAAGGCTTTCTCAGTGGATTCTGCATCCTTTTTCTCCCAGTCTCTCAGGTTTTGTAAGGTTTCCAATGGCTTCGGATCTTTTCTGTGTGATGTATGGGCGTGAGTGCAAGTACGGAGCTCCTTACTTCTCCGCCATCTTGCCGATAGACCAATAAAAAGATTTTTTAAAAGTGAGGTGAGGTTAAGAGAAAAGAAAGAACATGAAACCTTCCACAGACACACAGTCAGACAGATAGACACAGAGGCTGGCACTTGGAGGCTGGGAAAGGCTGCTTCCATGTCAAATCTTTCCCATCTTGGCGGTGAAATCATCACAGATTCAGGTAGCTCCTCCTTTTATTTAATCTTTTGCTCAGCTGTCTTCTCTGGTGAGTGGATGTGCATCTATCTGTTCCTTTCTCAGACTGGCCTGGAATGCCAAGGCCTTGGCTTGGGCCTTGCCTCACACCTGAGTGATCTTGCCATTTGTGAGCTCGAGTTTCTCCTCTGCATAGGTCTTCAGGGTCTGGTGTCTCTGGCCTTTTCAATTCAGCTATATAATCTTTGAGACACTTCTTCAGTGATTCTCCATTCATGGGATACCCTTCGATCATCTTATTTTTCTCAAACTCCTTCAAGAGGTCAGTGAAAGACTTCCATGATTCTCAGTTCTTCAATGAGTTGGTCTTTTTCTTTCAGAGTTGTCTCAATCTCAGCTTTTGCAAGTTACCTCTGCTTCTAAGCCTGGTACACTATTCCTTCAAACCTGCCATGATCTTCCACATTTTCAGGCTCTTTGCATGGAGTGCCTCATACCTGCTCCTCAGCAGCATGTTCTCCTCTCATGTGGCTTCCATCACTTTGTCCACATCCTTCTGGCTATACTGTAGCAAGTCCATGATGGATCCCATGGGCAGCAGAAGACCCCTAGGTCCAAAGACATATGGAAGAGTGTCCAGCATGGGAGCACCTGAGGCTACTAGGAAGTCAAGTTCCATTAGTTTCACTTGAGGCAGATTTCCTGAGAAAGGCGTGGCCATGTCCTACACACTTCTGGTCTCTGGGGCCACAGGAAACAGTGTGAGGGCTCCCCTCAAGAGTGGGTCAAACTTGAGTTATAAGGACTGTTTTCTCAGGGCTGACTCCTTAAATGAGGAATTCCCAAACTGTTCCAGATAATTCTTGTTGGCTCCTGTGCCTAGAAACTCAGCTGGGTTTCTGAAGTCCTCCTCAACCAGATCTGAGGCAGGCTCTGACTTGCGCCTAGGAGCAGGGGACATTGATGCACTGGCATATTCCACAGCTTCTTCCTCACTTGCTGTGCAGTTTGCGCCACAGGGGTGTCATCCACCCAAGGTGAAGACATCTGCTGGCTTGGAGGGAAGTGCCCTGTGGCCTCGGCAGCAGCATGCAGATGCTTGGCCACAGGCTCTATTTGCTTATTCTGGGAGCTGGGCCTCTGCTCCACTTTCTTTTTCTATTTTTTTAATGTTTTATTTATTTTTTGAGGGAGAGAGAAAGAGAGAGAGAGAGAGAGCGAGAGAGAGCGAGCATGAACAGGGGAGGCTCAGAGAGAGAGGGAGATACAGAATCTGAAGACAGGCGACAGGGTCCAAGCTGTCAGCACAGAGCCTGCCATGGTGCTCGAACCCACGAACCGTGAGATCATGACCTGAGCGAAGTCGGATGCCCAACTGACTGAGCCACCCAGCGGCCTCTCTCCTCCACTTTTGGACTTAACGTTTGGGTTATCCAGCTTATATTAGCTCAGGTTGTAAGATGCCTGGGGAAGGGGAACAGGCCCCTCACCCACCTTTTCAGGTGCCTTTTCCTGCCTCCCCTCTGGTATTCTAGAAGGAGGCTTAAGGCCAAGTCTTTTCCTTGGTGGGTTTAAACTTTTGCTGATGATGTTGTCAGAGAAATCAAATTCTAGCCTTGTGGACCAGTTCCTCCAAGAAGTAGCCCTTTGGTCATCAGCTTCTTCTTTCTGAGTACTTGGGGATGTGGCCCCTCCAGGATTCAGAGGACTGGTCAGGATGATGTTCCCAAGACCAAAATTAGTGTCTTCAGGACTGGCTGGGCCTTAGCAGGCAGGTCTATGAGGGGCCCTTTGTCACATGCTCCTTTGGGGTGAGTGCTGGGGGCAAAGTAGCTGTGACTTAGGAGACAAGGAGCAGGTTTGAGCTATCCCTGGCACCTCTATGAGGATCTTCTGTTCTGTCTTGGGAAGCCAGCTGAGAAGAGTTTTCTAGGATTTCAGAGGTAGATATAAAACTTTCCTCTAACTCCATTATTCCATTATATCTAATGTCATTATATATATATATATATATATATATATATATATATATATATATGTATGTATATGTATGGAATATTATTCAGCCATGAAAAAGAATGAAATATGGCGATTTCCAATGATACAGATGAAGCTAGAAATTATAATGCTAACTGAAATGTCAGAGAAAGACACATACCATGTGATTTAACTCACATGTGGGATTTAAGAAACAATACACACAAAGGGCAAATGAGAGAGAGAGACAAATCAAGAAACAGACTCTTTTTTTTTAAATATTTATTTTGAGAGAGAGAGAGAGAGAAAATTAATTGGGGGAGGAGGGGATGTTGCAGAGAGAATGACCATGGTCAACAAGGGGCCCAACTCCAGGCTAAATCTAACAACCGTGAGATCATGACCTGAGCTGAAACCAGGAGTCCGATGCTTAACTGACTGAGCCACCCAGCCACTCCTATAGATTCTATTATAAAGAACCAACTGTTAGTTACCAGAGAGGATGTGTGTGAATGGATAGGTTAGAGAGGCAATGGGGATTAAGGAGCATAATTATCATGAGGAGCACTGGGTGATGTATGGAAGTGCTGAATTACTGTATTGTACACCTGAAACTAATAGAACACTGTATGTTAACTAACTGGAATTAAAATAAAAACTTAAAAGAAAAGCATAGGCACATTTACTTTGGCTCTTTGTGTAAACAAACAAATGAATAAATAAGAAAAACATAAAGTGTTATAACAGTTTATATAATGCGTAGTATCCTGCTTATCATTCTAATGAGCTTCTGCCCAAATAAATCTAAGAGTGTAGACATGAATCTGCTCTTCCCTCAGTCAGTCTCAATCCCTATGTGCTTCTCATCACATGAGAACCTCATTATACTGAATAACAAAGATGCTTATTTTTTCATACTGTTTGACCCTCAGATTTAAGCCATTCTGGAGTTCAACTAAAGAGACTGTTAGTGACAGAAAAAACTCCATGTGTAGACTTATTAGAGAATTTCTATCTATCTCTAAGATGGTATTGACTATACATTTTTTGTTTATTTGGTTTTGAAACCAGTTGCTGAATTTAGATCAGAAAACTCTAATATTAGCCCAATTACAGGGTGACTTTGTTATCTCTTGGTTTTTGTGATTTAAAGCATTTTTGGTTTGGTAATCTTGAAGCATGTGATTTTACCCAGGCATGTAACTACCTGGCAGAGGGTAGATGCTAAATAAGTTATTGCTTAGGATAAATGCTAAATGTATATGTATAAGTCAGCTAGAGTGTTTCTTAACACCGGAATTTAGGGTATTAGGTCATAGCAATGATAACAAAGGAAGAAAAAGTGGCAATGTCAGCAGATAAAGGAATATTGAGCCATTATTTCTGAAAGTCATAGCTGGAAATATGTAAAGTGACATATATGAAGATTGATCATCAAGGAAAGACCTGTAACAATGGGGATGGAAAGGATACACTGAAAGCTAGAAGGTCAGCAAACATGGATTAGGAAATGTCAGGGTACAACCAGGTCTTTAGAAAGAACAGAAGAAGTAGAGAGATGAAGGAGAGAAAGAGAGACAGGATTTTCAGTTTGGGTAGATATTTACCAAGAGGGGATATGAATAAAGTTCTTAAGGTGTTGATGGAAATATGGATATGTTTATTTTATTTTATTTCATTTCATTTTATTTTATTTTATTTTATTATTTTATTTTTATTTTATTTTTATTGAAGTACAGTTGTAATGGAAAATAAGTATGAATGCATTCTCCAAATTTTTCAGTAGTAACACATGAAATCATACATGATTAATTAGAGTTTAATTACATTTCCACAAAACAGGCAGGATATTTACAGGATTCAAAAGACCAAATGATTACCTTAGAGTAAGCTGGGTGGCTTTAGACCAATTAAATTAATGAAATCAGATTCTGAAAGAAGCTATTGGTAAAATGAGAATTTATTCTTCAAGAAGTAGTTGAGAAGTGAGAGTGTGTGTAACTGCATGTATCTGAATCTGTGCCAATGTCTTACAAGCTTCACTTTTAGGCAAGTCACCGAACTCTTGTAAATGTCATATTGTGAGTCTACAAATAGATATATTTATTTTTGCTTTGTAATTTTGTAGTGAAGGAGAGATGAAGTAATAAGTCTAAATACCAGGTTAGCACCTGACCCATATGCACTGCTCTAAATATGATGCAGTGGCCACAATGATGGTATCACCGTCGCCCGGAAATAGTTCCTGAACATGAACTAAATTCTAACTGGTTTCCATTCCTGCACTAAGATCTCTTCTAGTTAGGGAATTTCTGCCATGTGGACCAATAGTCCCCTATTCCAAGGTATTTTTTGAGAACTTTTGTATCCATAAGGATGATATATGTGATAGCTCTCCCTTTAATTTTATTAGCATTAATCTTGACTATTTTCTTCATTATGTCTGACCATAATAGTAAGTTTCTCTCATCTACCCACCCTCAGCTCTTAGCTTCCTTCTCTTTTGGAGGATTATTACTCATTTCCCTCTCAACCTCCACCATTTCTCTGTCATCCTACTCTCAGCTCTTGAAATTGCTTCTTGTTTAGCTGAAGAATTTAAAGCAAATAATAATAATGAAAATACAGATTTCCACATTCACATTTGTTTGTCCATTCTCATCTATATCCATGATTTTGGCATTTTTTTTCCTGATAGTAGTGAATGAACTCTTTTTTCTCCAATCTCAAGCAAATCCTTCAACCTGAGTTTGAGTTTCTGTTCAAGGCCAAGTCTCCAGCAGTTCTCTCCTCTATCATCTAACATCATGATTTCATTCCTCTCTTCTGTATAAATTCTATTAGCAGACAAACATGCTATTGTTTTTCTTATATTACAAAAGTGATATTGATTCTCATTCTTCTTTTAGTTGTTCCTTCATGTTTAAGCTCATGTTTGTAGCAAAAAATCTTTACAAGAGCTGCCTATATTTACTGTCCTAAATTTTTCTTCTCCTAACTTCTTTTAAACTTACCCAAGTTAGTTTTCTGTCTCCTTTAAAAACCAGCTCTTTTCAGTTTGATCAGTGACCTCCACGTAGATAGATATAAAGTCATTTCTTGGTCGTTGTCTTAATAGAAAATGGCAGCCAATGACATATTGATGGTCACTTTCCCTTTTTTTCTTTTTCTGGATTTTAGGTTGTCAAACTTCCTGAGATTGTTTCTTCCTAGCTTCCTTTTATGGCTTTCTTTCCCTGATCCTTTAATGTCAGAGTGGTCCAGATCTCTCTTTTGACTACTTGTCTTCTCATTTATGCTCACTTCTCTATTAATTTCACCCGCTCTAATGGCTATCCATATTGTGTGCTTGTTCTCAAACATTTATCTCCATGTACCACTCTTCTGAACTGCAGAAAGATATAATCTGCCTACTTTTACATCCCTAGTTAGATGTCTGAAAGACCTCTCAAATCCAGCATGTCCAATGCTAAATTAAATCCTTCCTCCATCATTCAAAACTTTGCTTCTCCCAAAACTTTTTAAATCACTATTGCTGAAAGTTCCATTTTTCCATAAGTTCAGACCAATAATTCTAAGTCCTTTTCTTTTATACTCGGTAATAGCTAAAGTTCATATATGTTTTAGAAAGCTCTATTTGATCTGGCCTCTCCTATCCTACCTCCTCTTCTACTCTTTCTTACTGACTCTGCTTCTATCAAACTGACTTCATTGTAAACTTCTCACAGAGAGCCTTCACACTCTCCTTTTCTGGAATTTCTTTGTTCCATTCTATCCTTTTCATTTCCTACAAAGTTGTGGTTCACATGTCACTTTCTCAGTGAAGCCTGCTTTGACCATCTTATTGGTAATTGTGCCATCTAATCTCCAACATTCCCCATTCCTCTCATTCTGTACTATTTTATTTTATATTCTAGTACCTACTACTTTGAAAATTTTTCAAATGTTTTATTTATTTCTGAGAGACAGAGAGAGAGAAAGAGAGAGAGAGAGAGAGCAAGCGAGCATGAGCAGGGAAGGGTCAGAGAGAGAGGGAGACACAGAATCTGAAACAGGCTCCAGGCTCTGAGCTAGCTGTCAGCACAGAGCCTGACGCGGGGCTCGAACCCACGAACCGTGAGATCATGACCTGAGCCGAAGTTGGATGCTTAACTGACTGAGCTACCCAGGCACCCATAGAACCTACCACTTTGTAATATATCCGTGGAAATTTATTTATTACATTTACTGGTTTTTATTTCTGTGTCCTTCAGCTAGGACGTAAGCTACATAAGACACAGATGTTTTTCTTTTTCATTCTCAGATACCCAGAAGAGTGCTCAAAATACATAGTACCTGTTCAATAAAAAATTGTGGAGCAAATGAATAAACTAATGGCTCAGAAAGACTTTTCTTAATGTTATTAAAAAGTAAATAATGGTAGAGCAGAAAACAATTGTAGAGCTGAAAGTGTTTCGAGATTGTGTAGAGAAATCAGTATAAACTTCCATTTTCTCACAGCATCTAATATTGATAAAATATAACTTCTGGAAACACTACACATTTATTAACATGCATTTTGCCTCAAAATGTTTTTATTTCATGATTTTAAATATACCAACAAATATTTACCCTTGATGCCCTTGTTGTGAAACCTAAAGGATTTCATTTGGGGGGAACCTGGGTGGCTCAGTCAGTTAAGCATCCAACTTCAGCTCAGGTCATGATCTCACAATTTGTGAGTTCGAGCCCCACATCAGGTTCTGTGCTGATAGCTCAGATCCTGGAGCCTGCTTCAGATTCTGTGTCACCCTCCCCCCGCCTCTCTCTTTCTCTCTCTTTCTCTCTCTGTCTCTCTCTCTGCCCCTCCTGCACTCATGCTCTGTCTATCAAAAATAAATAAACGTTAACATTTTTTTTTAAAAAGAATTTTATTTGGATTAAGTTTTTAATTACAAAGCTACTATGATCTCAAAAAAGGAAAGTCTAATTCTAATTCTACATACATACATACATACATACATGCAATCTAAGACTAAATACCAGAACATTAGAAACTAGTCCTAGAAAAACTTACAATACCAGAAGCCATAAAAACACAGATTCTATAACATACCTATTTATTTAAAAATTACAAAATATAAATATTACCCTATAATAAATCATTTTTAAGTATATGCCAGACAGATACTTGTTAGTCTGTTTTTAAAGTGAGAAATCACTTATGCATAAAAATTGAGCTTCAAAATCTTACAACATTCTTTTGAGATAAAAAACTAAGTGAAAGAAGTATGTTCTCACATACCAGAAATAAAAAATGAGAATTGTCATAGGCAGAGGCAAATGCTGAGATTCAGTTATTAAATAGAAAATAAAAAGATAGTTTATAGATTTTAGATTCTAAAATTCGTTTTACTTATCAGTCTTCTTCTTGCAACAGGAGTCATTAAGTTATTTTCACTACTGATTTTAAATATACCTATAGGTATTTTGATCCTTCCATTCACCATTGACAATTTCATCAAATAGTCCAGATTACAACATATTTTATTCCTCTTCAAAATAAACAAATGAACAAAACATGCTTTTGTGTTTGTGAATAGTCACTTTTCAGGCTATACATTTTGTTTCCATCTCATCTCTTTCCATCTTTGCTTATCATATTAACCTGATTCTTCTTCAAGGATCTTTCTTTCCCAATTCTGATGTTTTCTACCATGAGTAAAGATTTTGATTACTGTAATACTCCTGTCCACTCTCCTTTTATTAATTTTGTCCCACCAGAGGTGGGACATTTATATGGTTGGTAAATTGGGAAAGAAACGCCAGAGCAAGCCCAAATCAATTTCTTTCTTCTTTCTCCTGAGAAGCAAGAGTTCCCTTCTATTCTTCCAGAGGTAGGCTCTTTCTGCCCTCATACATGATTAGCTTTAACTAAGTCAATAAGTTTGCTTATTAGTGATGGTTTTCCAAGGTAGAGGGAGGTGGGAGTCAAAGAAGGAGGGACTTCTATATTACTGACATTGTTTAAGATTGCTGATGAATGGTTATGATTAAAAAGCAGACCAAGGCTTAGCTCATTGTGTTGCTGTTTTTAAAAACTGTATAGACATTCCACCCCTTATCTGGTCTAAATGGGATAGATCACTCCCTCTGCCTTGGCAAGCTCCAGTCTGCAGTCTCATCTCCTGGTCACTGAACTATATTCGTTAGGCAGTCTTTGTCAGTAATAGCAAAAATAACAATTTAGCTTTCACCTTAAATGCTTTACTCCTTTTCCTATATCTCACTTTGTTCAGAATGAGACAAGAATGATAGATGCTATTCATTGGGTTCCTTCAAAGGCTAACCCTGCTGTCATCCCACAATGAACTCTCCTTCACACATGAGTGCCATTTATATTTATCAAAACCATTGCTTAAAGAGACATACTTCCTTTTGCAGGTGGGCATCACACAGAAAACTTTTATCTAGACTAAAGAAGTAACATTGGGGAGTGTGGAACCTAGTTTTCTTTGGAGAACATTAATCATCTCATGTTGATATTGTGTTACTAATAAAACTATTACCCATATTCTATGTACCAAGGATGCAAGTCAAACGGCAAAAGGAACTTTTAATAAATAAAAGAAAATGTTAAATAATTAAGAGTACATCAGGACTATGATCCTTTAATATAGCAGAACAATGGTATTTTGTTACATAAGAGAAATCCTGGCTAGCATTTTATAGGCTGCATATAGGCTTTCATAAATTTGCGGAGGCAAAAATTAATCCTCAGTGTTCTCTAAAATAAGAAACCTTTTAAAGAAAAAATGTTCTGCCCTTTGTTTAGTCCTTTTATATTTTTCATGGTAAACTATTAGAATTGGTACAGTGAAAAATTATACAGTGTACGTATTTACAAATTAGAATGACATAAAGATAAAAAGTTTGTTACTTTCTTTCTCAATACAAATATGATAGCCAAAAGAGACTGCTTTACCTAAGAAATAGTTTCTGAACTCTTTAACAGATGAAAATAATGCAGTTATTAACAGTTAATAACAAGTGACTGATCTTTGCTGTCCAGGTATCACATAGCATAAACTATTCATCTAATGACATACTTAACAACAATATAATTTCTAACCTTTTTGAACATATACTGTGTACTAAGCTCTTTGCTGAAAGCACTTAAAAATTTAGCGTTTATTTATTTTTGAGAGGGGGGAGAGATAAAGTATGAGCAGGGGAGGGACAGAGAGAGAGAGAGAGAGAGAAGAAAACACTGAAACTGAAGCAGGTTCCAGGCTCTGAGCTGTCAGCACAGAGCCCAACATGGGGCTCAAACTCATGTGCCATGAGATCATGACCTGAGCTGAAGTCAGATGCTTAACCTACTGAGTCACCCGGGTGTCCTGCTGAGAGTGTTTCACTTTGAAAAGTAACTATCTTTACTTCTTTTTTCACATTCATATTGTACTTTCATGTGGCCTTATACTTAGGTGTTTATATGCCTTTCTCTCACCATATTGTACTTTCTTCATGTATTGGTACAGTTTTAAATCACTGTTTTGTCCATGTAGCTTGACACATAATAATGAACCAGTATATTAGGTACTTTAACTGAGCTATTGATTTTGAAAACTCTTAATTAGAAATGAGAGTTAGAGGGAGTTAGACGACCTATGTCATTTTCTAAAAAGAAGATCTAGGAATTCTACTTAGGGAAATGTCTAGGTATGATAGCAATGTAGACAGACAGAAAGATATGAATTAATGACCCTATAATTATTGCAGTTTAATCTTCTACCACATTTTTACTCTCCCTCAAACTACAAGGTAGTTTGTGAAATGTGGTTGTTTGGGAGCTACTACCACTTGACAGCTAGATACATTATGTGGATCAGAATATCACCTAATATAAGGTGAATCAATAAAGTTCAAATAAAGTCATCGACAATGCTGATCCATCTAACAATTATACGGCATTGCACTACACTTTCCTGACAGGCTTATGCTTTTATACCCCATTAAAACATGGGAAATAACTCTAAAAGTACTTCCAAATAAACTACAAAATAGACTATGCCAGATATATTGGGTGCTTTTTTATAGACATCAGTTTAATAGTCCATTTTCCACACTTGACTGTGAGAATATGATAACATTTTATGGATGACCCCTCCAATCTGTAAAAATGTTGTTATAAGTTTTTGAATGTCATATATTTCCTGTGGTATAACTTTCATCTTCTTTAAGTTCTTAATTTCCCTGCCTTAAAAATCTAGAAAGAACCTCTTCATACTTTGTGTATATATATATATATATATATATATATATATATATATATATATATATAAAAGTCAAATAAAAAATGCAACTTCCAATTCTATGCTTTGGTTTTCTTTGGAAACAGAGGTGAGAAGATGCCTTTGCTTGGCCAAGAGTATATCCTGACATGTTCCAAAAAGAGGTGAAAATGAGTAAATAAAAAAATGACTTCACCTGTACAAAAAATATATTTATTATTCAAATATAATCTAGTTATTGTGGGTTTTTTTCGATGACTCGAGTATTTTACAAATATCTCTGAGTTACACTAAAATAAAGAGTCAGCCACTTTGCTTACCCCTTGCCAACAAGGTACTTGGGGAAGCATCCAACCTTTCCTTTGAAGTCCTTCATCCAATCCCTGATGGGTTGTCAGATGTCTCAAAGCAATGGGAGGCACCACACTGTAGCTTAAATGTGTTGTGACACCAATACCTAAACTTATCCAATTCTCTGTTGGTGTTATTATTTTTAGATGCACCACATATCTCTTCCAATAATGCGCATAGCATTCCTACAGGTGCCAGGCTTTGAAATCTGCAAACTGACAAACTAGACCTGTCATAACGACTCTTTAAATAAAGAACCTACCTCATATTCCATGCTCCCAGTATGCCAGAATATCAGAGTCCTGGGGTCACAGCTGGCTGCCGCTGTGGGCCTGACTTGGTTGGCTCAGAGGCATGGAGAAAGTGCTTGCTATGTCACCCCACTCCAGGTATGAAAAGAAAAAAAAATGTCATCTGTTTTTTTATCAAAGGGACTTTGAATATTGTTCCTCCTGAGAAGTCTGCTGGCTGCTGTCCTTTCATGCTTACCCTTTATTCTGAAACGCATCCTAAACCCTTTAAAATCCATTGATGATTTGATGAGCTGCTCAGTGAGCGTACTTTCTGTAGCAGGCATCCCAGCTTGAAAGTAAGTTATATTCACCCTAAGATTTATATGAAGGAACAAGGTGCCTCCTGAGAGAGAACCTGTACTAAGGATATTATGATACAGAGTTTTGTTTCAAGGATGGTGGGTCAACATCAGAGAAAAAGGGTCAAAGCTTTGCCTTAGTTAATCTCTCAACCTAGCTGCCAGTGACATATACCTCAGTCTTTAGGCAAGTCCATGAGAAATGAAAGATAAGTTTCAAAAAGATATTCTTTTTTCTTTCCAGTGTTATCTTCTTAAGAAATTGAGCACATGCCTGTCAGGTATGTTATTGCCAACAGCTTCTACAACATTGGAAAGAAAAAAACACTGATGTCTGCAATAACACAAGGCAAACATTAGTGCCCTTAATATCTGGCATTGGCCACTCCAAATATTTGGTATTTTGATAATGAAAATCACTATGAAAATCAGTGCAAACAACCCTTGGGCAGAAACCTTGGTATTGGTGCTCTGGCAACTACCATCATCAGCAGGAGTGTATTCTTTGGTGGAGTTCGATAAGAGGCCTTGTCACCTTTGGTGGGCTCCAGTAACATGATGCTGAACACCAACACATGGATCCTATTTTTGTTATTGGGAGTAACAAGAAACACCAGTATCACAAAGACCTGGAATGAGAGGAGTGTGGGCTAAAAGGACTGGCCCAAGAAATACATTTACAAGCACAGACTTGGAGATTTAGAACAATCTTACATTTTGTGGTGTGTAGGGGAGAAATACAGTGAGTGATTTTAATTATTGTCATGCTGTTCTCACTCTTCTGCCAGAAAGGCTGGGATATATGTATAATATTAATGTGGTTATTTAAAATAATTTAAAGCAAGAGCTGTTGACTCAGTAGGTGTATGACCTGGGTTTAGAATACACAATTGGGATGTGTCCTCAAATGGAAAGAAAAAAGTGACGTTCTAAGAGAACTTTAATGCTCACTTCCTTAGATAAGAACAGATGTATTGATGGCAGCTACGAGCCAAGTATGAGAACTACAGAGAACAAAACAAAGTCCCCACTCTCAGAAAGTTAATACTCCATTGGAGGAGACAGGTGACAAACAGATGAACAATTTAATATGTAAACTAAAAATCATATATTGAAAAATATTATGAAGAATGACAAGAATAAGTGACCAGAAAGTGACAAGTAATGCAGTTTTAGATACGGTGGCTGGGGAAGGCTTTTTGAGCTGGTGATCGTGGTAAGAATCAGTGGGTGAGATTTAAGTTTTTGCTCTTTATAAAGACTATGGTTTTGCTGTAACTACTTTATATGTCTCTTTCTTATTCCCATGGCATATGCATACTTTAAAAATTGAGTGCTGCTTCACAGTGGAACACGTAAAACTATTGATTCATTTTCCTCTTGAATGCAGGCAGTTTTTCATGTCAGGTCCTTAGATGGGTAAGGTTTTATTCTACATACAAACAGGTCTGTATTCTTCCTAACTACACGTATACATTTATTATCAAAATGATTCATAATCTTATTTATGTGTAACTACCTAGCTATGCCTATGTAGATATATATATATATATATATATATATATATATATATATCCTATTCATATACTTACAGTCTATATAAATCAATATAGAAACAAAGACATGCTATTCTAGGTGCAGATAAAGAGACTGACATAGACACACGTAGAGATCAATAGCTATAATTTTCTATAGCAGTATCTGGCCTCAGATGTAGTCTGACATGAAATTATGCCTTATGGTTGGAGAAGTCCCTAAAATGTGGTTTCACCTATACAGAGTTTGAGGAAGACTAACTCTGAGGGCATGTGCTGATCATGCTATTGGTTCAGAAGTTCAGAACAAATGCAGCCGATGTTTGTTCTGATGCCAGAATCAAGGGAGAACAAGTCTACTTTAGTGAGGGTATTTCCCTTTAATTGGGTGTCTATACACACAGATTTTGAAATTTCTCAGAGATGGCATAATCCTTTATTTTAATACTTATCTTCATTTTTGATAGAACCAAAATATGGTTCTTAACTTAGGTATTTTTGAACAAACAAACACAGTTAAGTGGACAGGGCTGAGAGCTATTTGTATACATGTTAAAGAAGAGGACAAGGTGCTGGGTGGCTCAGTCAGTGAACCGCCCCACTCTGGGTTTCACCTCAGGTCATGATCTCGAGGTTCGTGAGTGAGTTCAAGCCCTTCATCAGGCTCTATACTAACAGCATAGAGTCTGCTTGGGATTCCCTCTCTCCCTCTCTCTCTGCACACCACACCCCAACACATATCCTCTCCTTCTCTTTCTTTCTCAAAACAAACAAACTTTAAAAAAAAAAGAAGAAGAAAAAATGGGTGACATTGTCCCACATCTCTAGAGGCTTAATATCCGTTTGTCGATACAGATATATAGAGACATAAACATGAAAATAGAGGAAATAAACAGAAATGCAGGAGCTATGATGACAAAACAGAATAACCTAGATTAAGTGCTAAGGGAGTATTACTTGTATAGACAGTGATTACAAGTTGTAGTTAAGAAAGCTTTAGCAAATACGTGAAAACTAGAGCTAAAATCTCAAAGGAGTTCATTTGGGGAGATGGAAAGCCATTGATGGGTATTGACTGGAGGAAGTGGGGCAAGGATATTTGAGAAAATGATATCATACAATGAAATGGAGAGCAGATTAGAAAAGGGGGAGGCAATCAGATAACATATTTTAAACATTATCTTGACATTGAAATCTACTAATTTGGTGGGAAGTTCTATGTTTAGGCTTTACCAGGCAGAAATTGGTGTTTATGATAATGCTTTCATTTGCTAGGAACACGGATATCGCTACAATTCTTTTCAATTATTTTATTTCCCAAGAGGACTGGTAGTTGCATAAATTAAATGCTTAAACTAATTTCTTTCAAAAATGAGGAGAGTGCTTTGAAAATTAGATATATGGTGCCAATGGGGAATAAAAGCAAATGTACAGACAAAGTCCATGGGGAAGTAAAATAGTCAGATAATAGAGTGAAGACAAGGTTGGCAATCTTAGCGAAAGTGAAACAACAGATGGGGTATAATATTTGTGAGTCCTCACACAGATGGTTCACCAGATGGATTCTGCTGGGTTCATACAGCTTATGTGTATTTTTCAGCTGCTTTTCATGATAGGCAAGGCCACTTCTGTGCAGCCAAAATCTCTGCTTAGTTCAGATTATTGAAATATAACACTGGAATAAATTGGTGGTTGGCAACCTAATATAAAGCGTTTTTATTAACTGCCATTTCTAATTAGACAGATACATGCAGATAATGTTTTTTTGAAGATATTGGAATTTAAAAAGAACTCCTAGGTCATGACTTACAAAATGCTATTCAGGGACTTTATGTAGATTAGATGATTTGGGGTGTTTAATTCAAATTTCAGCTATCGTTTCAAACTATCATCTTTTGGAACTTTATTTTTAAAAATAATTTCTACTTAAGTAACAGTAAAAAATGTAGGATTTAATAAGGTTATAACTGAAGAGTGATTTAAATAAATCAAGAAAATATTTCTTTGTAAATTAAATCCAATCTGCAGTCGGCTCTCAACATAATCTGCATTTTGGTTGATATTTATACCAGTAAATATCTAGTAAAAATACCAGTAAATATCACAGTAAATGATGAAAGCCATTATTTTTAGCAAACTGCTATGGCGGTGTGCGCGTCTGTGGGCACTAATTCTGAAATAAGGATTCAGAACCATTTTCATTGGCTAATGGGATTTCTTAGAAAGAACATGCCGGGGCACCTGGGTGGCTCAGGTCATGATCACCTGGTTCCTGAGCTGGAACCTTTCTCAGGCTCCGTGCTTGATAGCTCAGAGCCTGCAGTCTGCTTCAGATTCTGTGTCTCCCTCTCTCTGCCCCTCTCCTGCTCCCAATTTTTCTCTCCTTCTCTCAAAAAATAAACATTAAAAATTAAAAAAAAGAAAGAACATCCCTTAAATAAAAGGAGAATCAAGAATAAAATAATTAAGGGGCGCCTGGGTGGCTTAGTCGGTTAAGCGTCCAACTTTCGCTTGGGTCATGATCTCGCGGTTCGTGGGTTCAAGCCCCACATCGGGCTCTGTGCTGACTGACAGCTCAGAGCCTGGAGCCAATTTCAGAGTCTGTGTCTCCTTCTCTCTCTGACCCTCCCCTGCTCACGCTGTCTCTCTCCTAGAAATAAATAAAAAATATAAAAAAAAAAAAGAATAAAATAATTAAGGGTGGCTCAGTAGGTTAAGCATCCAACTTCCGCTCAGGTCATGATATCATGGTAGTGGGTTTGAGCCCCAAGTCGGGCTCTTTGCTGACAGCTATCTCAGAGCCTGGAGCCTGCTTTGGATTCTTTGTCTCCGTCTCTTTCTGACCCTCCCCTGCTCACACCACCTCTCTCTCTCTCAGAAATAAAAACATTTAAATGTTTTTTTTAATTAAAGTTTTTTAAAAAAGAATAAAATATTTAAGTATTAGTACTTTCAGTTAATTGCTCCTCATTAGGATGTATCTCTTTAAATTTTTGGGCAAACAAGGGCTCTATTTTATTTGGAGGTTGCTCTTTCCACTGTCACAAGATGAGATCTTAATTTGTATGGTTTTAAATTCTAGCAGGAGGGATTTTTCTTAAAGTAAGTAAGTAAGTAACTATTATAATTAGCTATTGTAAGGTATGGATTTGTAGCATGAAACAAATCTGATGCGTCTGTAGATACTACATAAGGCTGGAAACCAAATTGAACTTTCCAAGCTGTTCAGATATAGCTCTCTTTAAAGACAAATATATCAATGGTGGAGTGTTTTAAATAGAACACATACAGAGTTGTATTCTTTTCCAAATATTCTTATGTTATTTATTTCATTTGAACCATGAGAACAGTCATTTGAAGTCAGGGTGGCAAGTATAATCATCTCCATTTACAAATGAAAAAACTAGAACTTCTATAAAATTAACGGCTAATAAAAGCTTGCACACTCAGTCGATGGAAGAGCCTGGACTCTGGCTCACGGCTCTTCAACAAAGTACAGGCTCCTTACTAAGAGCCTATAGTGTACTAAGTGGATGTAGTTTGTGTTAATCTGCTGATTCCTGACATGAAGTATACAAAATCAAGGATCCTAGACATTGTGTCTATAGATGATATAGATATAGATATAGATATTCTCTCTCTCTCTCTCTCTTTCTCTCTCTCTATATATATATATATACACACACACACACACACACACACACACACACACACACACATAGTGTGTGTGTGTGCCAGGGAGTGGCAGAAGATGAGAATGGACATGGAGGTAGCCCACAACTCATGACCATATTATTGAGTGTATGAGCATATAAGGCTTCTATCCCTTAAGCAATGTAAAGTTATTAGAAGTTTTAAATAGAGTTAAAGTTGGTGAAGTATTAAAAATGATCATTCTTGACTACTTCAGGGAGATTTCTACAAAAATATAATGAGAGGAAATAATAGGATCTGAACAAGGATAAAATAAGCAGGAATGAAAAATAATAGAAATGTTAAGTGTTTGCATTTGGAAGGGGACAAAAATGTAAGGTTGAGGGAAGATGAAAGAGTATGAAATGACCCTCAGATTCCGAACTTGCACCATTAAATGGATAATGACGGCATTTATCATGATAAGAATTAAAGAAGAATCAGATTTGGTTGTTGGTGATGAGGGGAAGTAGAAGTGGAGATGAGTATAGATTTAATTTCATGTTTAACAGGCTAGGTTTGAATTATCTAAAGGATACCCAGGTTCTGTAGGCAGTTACTTAGGGCACTATGGTGGCTTGGATACAGATTTCAGCAGAAATCATCATGTGTTTAACTGTTGAACCCTTTCCTAAATGGCATTTCCCAGGAAGAATAAAGTAAGAATAAAGACAAAGACAGGGACCACCAAAAAGTAAGGTACAGGAAAATGATAAGCCTCTACAATAGTTACATTAACAATTAGTCTTAAAACTTTTTTGCAATAATTAGTTTTCTTCTCATCTGTCACAAGAAAAAAAGACTGTGAATTTCAAATTTAATTTTTTAATTTTATGTTTTATTTGTCATTGTATGCTTAGCACTAGTAATAATTATCCTTATAGTAAGAATTAAATAACATTTTATTGCATGCATGAATGAATGATATTCAAGCAACATTTAGGAAAGCATACAGAAGGGAGGAAAAAGCAGAAAGATCAAAGAGATTGGCAAATCTGGCAGAGACTAAAATAAAATATATTCTTAATCTCCATAAGGAAAGTGTGACTTTAAAAATAATCTGAACACTTGAATTGATACATGCTGGATAATATCTCTAAGTTTTCTTTCTGAAATGTATAACATTGTGCTTTAGTAAGGATAAAGTAGAAAAATATTATAGGAATATGACTTTACCTAGGAAAATACATTATCAGAAATTAATTCATCATTTAGGTAATCTTAATTTTCCATGTGGACCACAGATACATAATATCAAATTTAACCACAGATCAAGCCAAGATTCTGTGGCTTGTTCAACATTATGGCTCTGTAACAAATCCATTTATGTCACAAAAATTGATTCATTAAAAATAGAAACCTATGAAAGCCAGCAGTTCTACAATTTTTGCCTTTATTTACATGTAGATTCTGTTCCTTTATTTTCTTATGCTACAAATGGGCAATCACTATATACTCAATCTGTTTGACATTGAAGTATTTATATTTCTGAGTAACACCATGTTGGTCATCGTATTAGAGTTTTCATTATGTTGATACAACCTAAATCATAAGTCCATCAGTTTTTCACCACATTGTTTGGTGGTTTATGTTCTCATTCTTAAATAGGTATACAAGTATTTTTATTAACTAGAAAGATACCACCATGGACATTGTTACAAGGTTTTCTATCTTATTTTTTTTTTTTTTGAAACACTATGCTTTGGTAGAAAAACTGTGAGTGTGTGCATGCACGTGGGTTGAAATACTGATTGCCTAGAATATCCACCATACTTCCCATGCTCCCTTGCATTTGTTTACATATACAGTTCTCATTCTAGACTGTAATATCTTTCAAGAAAAAATGTATATTTTTTTCTACATTTCTCTGACTTCTTACCCAATCCTATCTATATACTGCTTGATGGCAAATATTTTTTTTTTAATTTTTTAAAATCTTTTTATTTTTGAAAGAGAGAGAGAGAGAAACAGAGCACCAGCGTGGGAGGGACAGAGAGAGAGGGAGACACAGAAGTCAAAGCAGGCTCCAGGCTGTGAGCTGTCAGTACAGAGCCCGACGTGGGGCTTGAACCCATCAACTGAGAGGCCATGACCTGAGCTGAAGTCAGACGCTTCACCAACTGAGCCATCCAGGAGCCCCCAAAGAGATTTTTTATAAATATAATTCTTATTCTTTTGAATTCTCTACTTGAAACTTCACTGGTTTTGTAAATAACTAAAGGATAAACCTAAAGTACTTAGTGTAGCCTACAAGTTTCTCTGTAATCTGGCTCCTGCCTAAACTCTGGATTTATCTCTTGCTTTATTCCAGGCTGTTTCTTGCCTTGGTGCCTTTGATCATGTTGATCCATGACTTGCAATGTTCTCAGATCTCCCCATGCTCCTCTTTCTCCCTTTCTGTTACCTTCTGGTTGTCTGTTTGAAAAATTCAGCTTATTCCTTTTTCTACATAAAATGTATTCTGTCTCTATTCACTCAGGTGTGACAACTAGGGTGTCTGCAGTTTTGCTCCTTCCATAGCAGAATGAAACCTCTATCACCCCACACTTCACATCTGGTTTTGCATTATTATTATCTCTATGTCTATCTCTCTCCACCTCTACCTTTACCTTTATCCTTAGCTATAGATATACCTATACTTATATCTATATCTCATCTATATATCTGTATCATCTATCTATATCTATATCTATATCATCTATATCATCTATCTATATATACTTGTATCTATCTATGTCTACATCTATCTAAATCATCTATATGTAATCTATAATGAATATGTTAGGATATCACTTAAAACCAATGACCATATTCTACTATCTCAGAAAGTAAGAATATACTTGGCTTGCAAGTATTTAATTAACTTGTCTATTGAATGTGTGAATTGATGAATGCAAACACTATTGTTTCAATGTAAAAACTAACAGAAGAAACAGATAGACAAGAAGATACCAATTCAATAGTATGTAGTAAATCAGAACATGAGTACTGGGATCTGGATACCTCATCAGTTCTAACTTCAAAATATCTCCAGAATCTGATCACTTATGACCAGTCACCTCTACAACTCTGGCCCTGTCTGAACTACCATGCTTTCCTGCCTCAATTCTTACAAAAACCTCCAAACTGGTTCTACCATTGACCTCTATGTAGTTTAACACAGTATTTTTACTTTAATTGCTTTTTAATGTGGTAGACAGAAAGATATCATTTAAAATGTAAATCAAATCATTTTATTCATTTGTCCTAACCTCCTGGACCCTTCTTCTGGAGTATAAACCTGAGATCCTTCCTCTGGTACTCAAGGCCATTATGATCTGACATCATGTCTTCCAGCACTCTTTCTTTTACTGACTTTGCTCCAGCCACGTTGGCATCTTTGTTGCTTATGGATCTTGCTGGGCACATTTTGTCATCTGAGATACTAATCTGGGGATTCTTAAATTAATCTAAGGACTAATCTAAAGACAAATGTTTCGGTCACTACCCTTCTCGATAAACCTCAGATGATACCCTTGTCCTTCTGTTCTGTTCATGTTTCTCATTGGCCCCTAGATAGTAAATGAACATCACTGGAGTTTTAATGAAGGCTCATTCTAGCTAGGCCTGGGGCTCCTTTAATGGTGGATTTTTCACCAAACCTTTCCTAGAACTGTGTTATATTCAAGACTCTTGTGCTTGCATTTTGATTTATAATGATGGCTGAGTGATGAGACAGAGAGGTCAATATCATTGAAAGAAGATTTTTATTACTTACAATTCTTGAGGGGAGGGGACATGCTATACTATGCAGGGCCACAGGGGAAGGAGGGAAAGGAAAGCATCACTCAGAGCCTTCATTGTATTTTCTGCAGGAAAATTATGGTGGGGCAGGGAAGCCATTAAGTGTTGGCTAATTTGAATAATGCCAGCAGGCTCTGGGCTATAGTGATGGTCTCTCATTGTCTGGCACCTGGACCTGGATGTTTATGGCAGGGGAAATATTGACTCTGTGTGCAAGTTGGATAAAGGAGGTTATTGGGAGTATGCATTCAGCATTGGTGAAAAGGTTTAGAATTTGATTCTATTTGCCTGCGAAACCTAGATTGCAGGAGATTTGTAAACAACTTATGATTAATGGGTGTGATTAATAGATCAATAGATATAAAATCTAAAATCTAAAAAAAAAAATCACCACACAGAACAAGTGTATTATCTTCCAGCACAAAGGTTGGTGAACTACAGCCCATGGGCAAAGTCCAGATTACCACCTGTGTTGCAAATTAAGTTTTGTTGGAACATAACCATGCTCATCTGTTTACATATTGTCTGTAGCTATTCTCACATTACAATGGCAAAGTTTAGTAGTTACAACAGAGATCTTATTGCCAGCAAAACCTGAAATATTTACTGTCTAGCCTTTAGAAAAAGTTTGCCAACATCTGTTCTAACCTACTGCCTTCTCTACTTATTTATTGTTCATTGTTTGTTATCCGATTTTCCCTAATAGAAAGTAAGCTGCACAATAACAGAGATAATCATTTATTGTGTTCATTAATATGTACCAGGAAACAACACTGGTGCTTAGCATATAATAGGGATGAAATCAATATTTATTGAATATAAATGAGCTCAGACAAATTTGTACTTCTAACCCAGATAGTTTAATTAGTAATTGTGATATGAACAATTTCCCTAAAATCTCTTTTAAAAATTTTTTTTAATGTTTACTTATTTTTGAGAGAGAGAGCAGGGGAGGGACAGAGAGAAAGGGAGACACAGAATCTGAAATAGGCTCCACGCTCTGAGCTATCAGCACAGAGCCTGATGCGGGACTCGAACTCACAAACTGCAAGATCACAACCTGAGCCAAAGTTGGACACTTAAATGACTGAGCCACCCAGACACCCTCAAATTCCCTAAAATTTCTTAATTTCAGTTTTGTCATATAATTACAAAGCCTGCCACAAAGAGTTAGTTTGGGCATGAAATGATATAATGCATTAAAAATGCTTAATGCATGCCTGAATCTAGTAAGCATTCAATAAATGTTAGGTATTTCACAGAACGTGTAATGTTTTTCACTTAACTATCTAGCTTTAGAAAAATTCAGCATATTAAGTGTTAAGCTTTATATATACACTAGGGATTTCTTTGGAAAAAAATATTACTGGCTCTGTCTACATCTGGGTTAATAATATTTCCCATCTGTCCCATAGGGTACTGGAAGGACACTTTAGATTTTATTTATAACAATGTAGAAAAAATGAATAACAAAAAGATGTGATATGAATTTGGATGCTTTCATTCTTCCAACTTAAGTAAAAGCAATCAGAAAATAAAATAATAGAACAATCTCTTTGTATTTTGCTTTTCATATATAAGGTGTTGTAGATATGAGAGCAATTGAATTTGACGTATTTGTTGAAGTATTTAAGGCATTCATCAACTTTGTGAATAATAAGAAACCCCCCTCTCTTGTAAATGTTAGGCTATTTATATTTCAAGGGAGTTTAAATCTCTATGAGGAGCATATCACAGATCTATATATGAGAGATCTTACCTTGAGAAGCATGGGAGAAAGTGCATTCACCCACAATAGCATGTCTTGATAGGTCTCAATTGTTACATGGTATGTATATTCTGATTAGTACATCTGCTTTCTCTTGTTCATTTCCTACTCTTTCTCACTGTATTCTCAATCACTTTCACCCCAGCCATTCTTCTGATACTATATTTGTCAAAGTCACTAACTAATGATACTTGGATCCCATAATGTATAATATTTCTCAATTTATACATTCATTTTTCAGAAGTGTGTGAAATAGATAACCATCCTTTTCTTTGTCTGCTTCTTTGAAATTACACCTTCCTTGTTTTCATCTTAGGTCTTTTGCAATTGGTTCTCAGTCTCTTTAAGTAGTCTCTACCCTCTGCTTATCTCACAGGCTTCAGGTTTACATCTTCTTCCTTCTTGTTCTAAAATCTCTACTTTTGGGGCACCTGGGTGACTCAGTTGGTTGAGCATCTGATTTCAGCTCAGGTCATGATCTTGTAGAGGCTCACTGCTCTGCCTGTCAGCACAGAGACTGCTTTCGATCCTCTGCCCCTCTCCCTCTCCCCCACTGAAGCTCTCTCTCAAAAAATAAATGAAACATTTTTAAAAGTTTATAAAATCTTCAATTTTTATTTGCTTTTGTGTTTTTAGTCACCATCAGTGTTCTGATGATTCCCAACATCTATTGCTTCCTTTGAGACTTATTTCCTGGGCTTCAAGCACTTATTTAAATATTTATGTAGAAACAGATGAGTATTTCTACTTGAAATTCAACATTTCTACACTGAGAATATCTTATCACTCAGGGATGTCCCACTTTCCATAATTTTATCCCAATAAACGATACCATTTACTTCTGGTGTCCCAAGCAAGCAATTTGGAAGTCATCATAGACAATGCTTTTCCACTCTATAAATACTGAAAATAAATCTTAAAGTGTAGTTGAGTCATTTTATATGGATACTTCTTAAAGCTGTCTACTTCTCTCCCTCTCCATTGTTATTATTCTAGCTCATACTATCATCATCTCTTTCCTGCATTATTAAAATTCCTCTTTGTTACTATAATGTGCAGGCTTGGTTTCTTACACATTCAGAGATGTAAATAATTTTGGCCAGAAAACAGGTGAATATTATAAGCATTCACTTTTGTAATTTCTCTGTTTGTCTAACAAATCCCCTTATCATACTACTTTGATATAAATTAGTTAGGTTTTCATTTACATGTGGTTTAAATTAAATTGGCTTTAGATTTAGTTTATATTTCAAGTCTGATATAGACTGTGATTTAGATTAGATTTAAATTTAGATTTAATACAGATTTCCCTAATAGCTACTACTAAGAAGCGTGAAAATCTTTTCAAATATTTATTTGCTATTGAGATGCCCACCTTTGTTCATATTCTGTCTCCAAATATCTAGTGCAGATGTTTTCAAACTTCTCAAACCCTCAAAGCTTTACAAGAACTTTTTAGAATTTTAAAAAAATTTAACAACTCTGAAGCACTTTTTTAATGTGAGTTCTATATGACAATTGGATAATAAAATGAGAAAATATTTAAAATATTTATTAGTTCAGTTAACATTACACACATAAACATTTTTGTGAAAAATAACTATCCAAAACAAAAATATGTGAGAAAAGCATGATTTATATTTTTGCAATTCTCTTTGAATCTGGTTAAACAAAATACAGCTTGTGATATTGTGATTTATAATAAGAAATATGTAATTGGTCTTTCTTCCTTTTCCTGGCAGAAAGCTCCCCAAATCCTTGGAAATATTTAAGTGTCTAGAATGATGGAGGTATCTTTTGTTATGTTTTATATCTTTTGTTATGTTCATGAATTTGAGAAAACACCCAAGGATAGGGGTAGTTTCCAGTGGGAGCAGCCAAGTGTTTAGAGGGTTGGGACTTTCAGTCCCACCCCCTGTCTCTGGGGAGGAAATGGAGTATGGGCAGCTGGAAATTGAGTTCAGTCACCAATGGTCAGTGTGTTAATTAATCATGCCTATGTAATAAAGCCTCCATAAGAACCCAACAGGATAAGGTTTGGGGAGCTTCCAGAATGGTAAACACACGTGGAGGTTCTGGTGTTATTGAAACTCAACTTTGTGCTTTGGAGCCAAAATATAAGGCAAAGACAAACTTTGGGACAAAGAGGAAGGATAGATGTACTGCTTTGCCAGGCAAAGGAGATTGTGGTGGGCTAAGTCCTTCAAAATTGCAAGCCCACCCAGAGGCAGGGACTGGTAGGGTTCATAAGAACATGAAGGATCTAGCCAGTTTCAAGAGGAATTCTGTTTGTGTCCCCAGCCTCCTTAGTTATTTTAAGGGTAGTACTAGGTTCCTAAAACAAAGGTTGAAGAAGGGAGGAAGGGATGTTTGTAGAAGAGAGGAAAAGTTTTCCTTAGTTTAAAATTGAGCTTCCTTGAAGTATTAATGTAGACATTTTGATTTCTTTTAATTTATTTTATTTTTGAGAAGTGAGGAAAGCAGGAGGGAGGAGTAGAGAGAGAGGGAGACAGAGAATCCGAAGCAGGCTCTGAGCTGTCAGCATAGAGCCCAATGCAGGACTCGAACCCACGAATCATGAAATCATGACCTGAGCCAAAATCAAGAGCTGAACATTAAACTGACTGAGCCACCCAAGCGCCCCAACATTTTGATTTTTGTTCAACTTTATGCTTTTAAGTGGTTTCACCTGGAGAAAGCATGGAGGCTTTGAACGCTTTTCTCATACCTTGTCCTCACTCTCTCATATGACTGTCCCTGAGTTATATCCTTCTATAATAAACCAGTGATTTAGCAAGTAAAATGTCTCTCCTAGCGGTTCTAACAAATTAATTTAACCCGAGGAGGAGGTTCTGGAAAACTTATTTATAGCCCATTGGTCAGAAGTGCAAGTAACACCTGGATTTGTGTCTGAGGTCCAAGAAAGAGGTTCTAAGAACCAACAGTGTATATATAGCCAGGGGGTCAGAAGCACAGAAGCACGAGGGTTTGTGGCTCGTGTCTAAAGTGTGTTGGAGGGGAGGGGGTGCATATTGTAGGACTGACACCTACAGTGAGATCTGAAACTATCTTTGGGTAGACAGTGTCAGATTTGAGTTGAATCCTCAAGTGTTCAAGAATTGCTTGGTTGTATGTATGGGACCCCCACCCCCCACATACATGCATACATACTGGAATTGGTCTCAGAACATCAAATTACAGCTAGATTCTCATACTGACTCTGAATTCAATCTGTTGCCCTATGCTGTTCTAGTTGAAGTATATGAACAAAATCTGGCCTTATACAGATGTATACTTATAAAATAAATACAAGGGTATTTTAATTTCCTTTCAAATAATTGTGAAGGGAGACTTTCATTATATACCCAAACTTGACTATAGGAATTTCTTAAAGGTTATTTGTAATATGGAATCTAAAACTGTATCAGTGGGGTTTCAATACTTAGTTTCAATAGATTCTGTTAATCCATTTAGTACTTGGTATCAATGTTTAACCCATACATGATTTTTTTAAATCATATGAGACATTTACCATTTGGAAAATATTGGCTCCCTTAATTATTCGTATCTTCTAGATATGAATATATTCTATAATACAATATTAAATAATCCTATCTGTTAACATGTCAAACAATCCTATAAGAAATTTTTTAAATATTGGAAAGATTTAAACCTATCATGGCAGATACAAGTTTTATAGCATTTGAATCTTCGCTTAAAAACTCAAAGTTTTACTTGGTAATAATACTGTTGGCCATGTTCCTTGTGGGGGCAGGCTTCCTTTGCTCATTCTCAAGAAAATGTCTGCCAACTACCAAACTGTAAAAACCATTGTTTGTGTCAAGTCCTTGTTTCCACTAAATATGTTGTTTTATGAAAAAATCCAGTTCAGTTCATAACTCAAACATCTACACAGTGCTTTGCTAGAAGATAATCATTGTACTTTGTCAGGCAGCAGAAAATCTTTCCTTGGTTTAAGTTTGTCACAGAGATTATTTTACACAGTCACATGCTCAGGAATTGATATTTATTTTTTTTTCTTTTTCTTCAGGAACATTCTTAAGTTAAAAAGTTATTTCATTAACTATGAGTGTGTGACAATGACCATTATGATGAACGCTTGGGTAATGAGGTGCCACTGTACTAATGCACCAGCAGTTTTACCCATCACTGCTTTGTCACTGTCAGTGTTACACCGTGAAAAGTAAAATGAGTTTTAGTACATTATTATGAAAATGTTTTAGACCTGTGGACATCATTCTGAGAATTCCAGACCTCTTTTCCTGTAACTCTATCAATGTATAGCATATTAAATATTTAGCCATTTATAGAACAGAAAACTTTAATAACAACAGTAAAACAATGAAAGTGGATGAAAGAGATGAGCAATTTTTAACAATTTATTTAGGAAGAACATTTCCTTCAATTATGTACACTATCTCCAATATATGTATTTATATTCACTTCTATTTTTCTTTCTTCAAGAAGACTTATTAGACAATGAGATTTTCTTTTTATTTACTACTATAGAACTTCAATTTTTTAAATGTTTTATTTCTTTTCTTTTCTTTTTTTTACAAATAGTTTATTGTCAAATTAGTTTCCACATAACACTCATTGCTCATCCCCACAAGTGTCCTCCTCCATGCCCATCCCTCCTCCCCCCCACATCCATCAGTCCTCAGTTTTTGTCAGCATTCAAGAGTCTCTCATGGTTTGCCTCTCTCCCTTTCCCCCACCATTTCTGCCCTTCTTCTCCCCTTTGTTTCTCCGTCAAGTTCTTCCTAATCCTCCTATACGTGCAAACATATGATATTTGTCCTTCTCTGCCTGACTTATTTCGGCCAGATATTAACAATTTCAAGGTCCATCCATGTTGCTACACATGGCCAGATTTCATTGTTTCTCATTGCCATGTAGTATTCCATGGTATAGATAAACCACATCTTCTTGATCCATTCATCTGCTGATGGACACTTAGGCTCTTTCCAGGTTTTAGCTATTGTGGGAAGAGTGCTGCTATGAACATTGGGGTGCATGTGCTCCTATGCCTCAGCATTTCTGTATCCCTTTTGGGTAAATTCTCTAGCAGTGCTATTGCTGGGTCATGGGGAGTTCTATTGTTAGTTTCTGAGGAATCTCCACACTGTTTTCCAGAGGGGCTGTACCAGTTTACATTCCCACCAACAGTGTAGGAGGGGTGCCCGCTTTCTCCACATCCTGGCCAGCATCTAGAGTTCTCTGATTGGCTCATTTTAGCCACTCTGACTGGCATGAGGTGGTATCTCAGTGTGGTCTTGATTTGTATTTCCCTGATGAGGAGGGATGCTGAGCATCGTTTCATGTGTCTGTTGGCCATCTGGATGTCCTCTTTGGAGAAGTGTCTGTTCATATTTTCTGCCCATTTCTTCACTGGGTTGTTTGTTTTTTGGGTGTGGAGTTTGGTGAGTTCCTTATAGATTTTGGATATTAACCCTTTATCTGATATGTCATTTGCAACTATATTTTCCCATTCTATTGGTTGCCTATTACCTTTCTAAGGTTTCCTGCTATTGCAGGTAAAGCTTTAAATCTCAGTGATGAGAGGTCTCAATTGTTTATTTTGCCTTGACTTTGCTTTTGGATGTGTCAAGTAAGAAGTTGCTTGCGGTAGAGGTCAAGGAGGTTGTTTCCTGCTTTCTCCTCTAGGGTGTTGATAGTTTCCTGTCTCACGTTCAGGTCCTTTATCCATTTTGAGTTTATTTTTGTGCATGGTGTGAGAAAATGATCTAGTTTCATTCTTCAGTATGTTGCTGCCCAATTCTCCCAACACCATCTGTTAAAAAGGCTGTCTTTTTTCCATTGGATTTTCTTTCCTGCTTTGTCAAAGATCAGTTGGCTGTATACTTTTAGGTCCACTTCTGAGTTCTCAATTCTGTTCCATTGGTCTATGTGTCTGTTTTTGTGCCGATACCATACTGTCTTGATGATGACAGCTTTGTAGTAGAAGCTAAAGTCTGGGATGGCGATACCTCCCATTTTGGTTTTATGTTTCAATATTACTTTGGCTATTCGGGGTCTTTTGTGGTTCCATACAAATTTTTGGATAGTTTGTTCTAGTTTTGAGAAGTATGCTGGTGCAATTTTGATTGGAATTGCATTGAATGTGTATAGTGCCTTAGGTAGTAATGACATCTTAACTATATTTATTCTTCCTATCCATGAGCATGGAATGTTGTTCCATTTCTTTGTGTCTTCTTCAATTTCCTTCATAAGTTTTCTATAGTTTTCCTCATACAGATCTCTTGTATCCTTGGTTAGGTTTATTCCGAGGTATTTTATGGTTTTTTGTGCAATTGTGAATGGGATCAGTTTCTTGAATTCTCTTTCTGTTGCTTCATTGTTGGTGTATAAAAATGCAACCGATTTCTGTACGTTGATTTTGTACCCTGCAACTTGACTGAATTCTTGGATCAGTTCTAGTAGGCTTCTTGTGGAGTCTGTCGGGTTTTCTATGTAGAGTATCATGTCATCTGCGAAGAGTGAAAGTTTGACGTCCTCTTTGCCAATTCTGATGCCTTTGATTTCCTTTTGGTGTCTGATGGCTGATGCTAGGACTTCCAGCACTATGTTAAACAACAGTGGTGAGAGTGGGCATCCCTGTCATGTTCCTGATCTCAGGGGGAAAGCTCTGGGTTTTTCCCCATTGAGGATGATGTTAGCTGAAGGCTTCTCATAGATGGCTTTGATGATGTTTAAGTAGGTTCCTTCTATCCCAGCTTTCTCGAGAGTCTTTATTAAGAAGGGATGCTGTATTTTGTCAAATGCTTTTTCTGCATCTATTGACAGGATCATATGGTTTTTATCTTTCCTTTTATTGATATGATGTATCACATTGATTGATTTGCGAATGTTGAACCAGCCCTGTAACCCAGGAATGAATCCCACTTGATCTTGGTGGATGATTCTTTTGATATGCTGCTGGATTCGATTTGCAAGGATCTTGTTGAGAATTTTTGTATCCGTATTCATCAAGGATATTGGCCTGTAGTTCTCTTTTTTTTTGCTGGATCTCCGTCTGGCTTGGGAATCAGTGTGATGCTGGCTTCATAAAATGAGTCCGGGAGTTTTCCTTCGCTTTCTATTTTTTTGAATAGCTTGAGAAGAATTGGAATTAATTCTGTTTTAAATGTCTGGTAGAATTCCCCAGGGAAGCCATCAGGTCCAGGGCTCTTATTTGTTGGGGGATTTTTGATCACTGATTCAATTTCTTCACTGGTTATGGGTCTGTTCAGGTTTTCTATTTCTTCCCGTGTGAATTTTGGTAGTGAGTGTGTGTTTAGGAATTTGTCCATTTCTTCTAAGTTGTCCAATTTGTTGGCATATAATTTTTCATAGTAGTCCCTGATAATTGCTTGTGTTTCTGAGGGGTTGGTTGTAATAAGTCCATTTTCATTCATGATTTTGTCTATTTGGGTGTTCTCTCTTTTCTTTTTGATAAGTCTGGCTAGAGGTTTGTCAATTTTGTTGACTTTTTCAAAAAACCAACTCTTGGTTTCATTGATCTGTTCAATTGTTTCTTTGGTCTCTATGTTGTTTATTTCTGCTCTAATTTTTACTATTTCTCTTCTTCTACTGGGTTTAGGGTGTTCTTGTTGCTCTGCCTCTAGTTCCTTTAGGTGAGCTGTTAGATTTTGGACTTGCGCTTTTTCTAATCTCTTGACATAGGCCTGGAGAGCAATGTACTTTTCTCTTAGCACTGCCTTTGCCGCATCCCATAGATTTTGAATTGTTGTGTTTTCATTTTCATTTGTTTCCATATTTTTTAAAATTTCATCTCTAATTGCCTGATTGGCCCATTCATTCTTTAGTAGGGTGTTCTTTAACCTCTATGTTTTTGGAGGTTTTCCAGACTTCTTCCTGTAATTGATTTCAAGTTTCAAAGCATTGTGATCTGACAGTATGCATGGTATGATCTCTATTTTTTTATATTTATTGAGGGCTGCTTTATGTCCCAGTATGTGATCTGTCTTGGAGAATGTGCCATGCGCACTTGAGAAGAAAGTAAATTCCCTGGCCTCAGGATGCAAAGTTCTAATTAGATCTGTCAGCTCCATCTGGTCCAATGTGTCTTTCAAGTCCATTATTTCTTTAGTGATTTTCTGTCTGGTTGACCTATCCATTGCTGTAAGTGGAGTATTAAAGTCCCCCGCTATTAGCACATTCTTATCTATAAGCTTGTTTCTGTTTGTGATTAATTGTTTTAGATATTTGGGTGCTCCCATATTTGGTGCGTAGACATTTATGATTGTTAGTTCTTCCTGATGGATGGACCCTGTAATTATTATGTAGTGTCCTTCTTCATCTCTTGTGCTTGTCTTTAATTTAAAGTCCAGTTTGTCTGATATAAGTATCGCTACTCCGGCTTTCTTTTGATTTCCTGTAGCATGATATGTATTTCTCCATCCCCTTACTTTTAATCTGGAAGGTATCTTCCCGTCTAAAATGAGTTTCTTGTAGACAGCATATAGATGGATTTTGTTTTTTAATCCATTCTGCTACCCTATGTCTTTTGATTGGAGCATTCAGCCCATTTACATTCAGTGTTATTATTGAAATATGTGGGTTTAGAGTCTTTGTATCTTTTGTAGGGTTCATGTTTGTGGTGGTGTCTCTGGAATCTTTGTTCCTTACAACCTTTCTTTCACAGCATCCCCCTCAGGATTTCTTGTAGGGCTGGCTTCGTGGTGACAAATTCTTTCAATTTCTGTTGGTTTGGAAAGGTTTTTATCTCTCCTTCTATTTTGAATGACAGGCTTGCTGGATAGAGGATTCTTGGCTGCATATTTTTACTGTTCATCACATTGAAGATCTCTTGCCATTCCTTTCTGGTCTGCCACGTTTCAGTAGATAGGTCTGTCACCACTCTGATGGGTTTCCCTTTGTGTGTGAGGGCCCTTTTCTCCCTAGTTGCTTTCAAAATTCTCTCTTTGTCCTTGTATTTTGCCATTTTTACGATGATATGTCGTGCAGAAGATCGATTCAAGTTACGTCTGAGGGGAGTCCTCTGAGCCTCTTGTATTTCCACATTGACTTCCTTCCCCAGGGCAGGGAAGTTCTCTGCTATAATTTGTTCCAGGACTCCTTCAGCACCTTTCCCTCTCTCTTCCTCTTCTGGGATTCCTATGATACGGATATTGTTGCGTTTGACTGTGTCGCTGAGCTCTCGAATTCTTCTTTCCTGTTCCTGGATCAGTTTTTCTCTTTTTTTGTCAGCTTCTTGTTTTTCTATAATGGTGTCTTCTAAATCACGTATTCTTCTTTCTGCCTCTTCAATCCGTACATTGGAGGCCTCTAATTTATTATGTATCTCATTTATCGCATTTTTTAATTCTTCATGCCTATTTTTATTTTCCATTCTGTCTGTAGCCATAGTTTCTTTGATGTCCCCTATGTTTTTTTCAAGCCCTGCTATTAATTTTACCATTATTATTCTAAAATCTCGTTCACTTATGCTGCTGATATCTGTTTTGAGCAGTTCATTAGCTGTCATTTCTTCTTGGAGTTTCTTTGGAGGAGAGCTCTTTCATTTCGTCATTTTAGTTAGCTTTCCTGCTCTTGTTGGTTTTAAAGACCTGTTATGCTCTCTGTTTCTATGAGCACTGCTCTATCCAAGAAGACTCTTTGACTTTCCAGGGCCTATCCTTTCAGA